>OX411343.1:16406716-16409971 GCA_948150665.1 Conistra vaccinii | reverse complement strand
TCTAAACGGGTGTTATAATAATGTTGTACTAAATTTCATAATGCAACTCGAATTTTACTCATCGAACAGCCACATTCTCATGGTGTGTTTATAAATTTCAAAAAAGAACACTATTAGAAAAGGTTGGATAGGTTCTTCGAATTCACGTCGTACCCCGCCATTTTTGTTAGATATTCATATCATGGCAACTGTTATAATTAGGTATTAAAACCTTATTATAGGTATTAATACCCCCTTATTATACAACAGTTGCATAAATAACCAATATCAATTAAACTTGCAGACATCAAGTAACATACATAATTACGTCGTCGATATACGACGCACCTACGACCAAATTAGCAAAAAGCTATTATAATTTTTTTTTCTTCTTGGGGTTGATGGGAGGGGGTTGTTTGGGGGGGATGTTTTCGGTTGTCCGTACATCGTTTGGGGGTCGTTATTTTTCATTACGTCACTAACAAAAATATTTTTCAATTTTTTCTTTTTGGTCTTAGGGGGAGGGGGTTGACTGGGGGGGGGGAGGGGGGTTGTGTTATGTTTACATCGTTTGGGGTCGTTATTACGTGGTGACATTAGCAAAAACCAAAACAAAAACGAAAGGAGGGGAAAAGAGGGGGGAGAGGGGGAGGGGGGGAGGGGGGGGTCTCGTCACCTACCCCCTGCTCTGGAGTCACGGGGATGAATTAATACGATTCATTAATTCGCTCGATCGGACCCACAGGACGCTTTACCAATTATGTACAAAATCTGTTTCGGCCACCGAACGGCCCGATCGCATCTATATCGAGATTCACATATCTGTCATGCGACGCGACGGCCGAGTGAGGTCGGAGCGCGCGCGCATTGACGAAGATAAAAGTGAGTGTTGCTGTGTGTAGTTAGAGTGTTTTCGTAGATTTCTAGTGGATTTGTGAACTGCGCCGAGTGTGTGTTGAACAACTTTGCGTGTTTTCGCTCCTCTGTCTCTGCAGGACTGCTTGCGCTACGCTACACGACACTGGAGATTGATCAACTGTGTGGACCGACGGACCGTATTTTATGCGTGTCCGTTTACAAGGTAACGGTCGTAGTATGAAACAATGTGATGGACGCGACGACGGCCGGCGCTCGGACGCGTCTAGTGTCGCCGCGTCCTATGAGTTATGCTCTTTAAGACTTTCAATGTGAGGCGCTCTATAGACTCCGGGCGGAATCGAATATGATGTCGCGAAAGTGTTAACAAACTTTACACTCGTGAACTCGTCTCGAACGAACGTTCCAAATGGGGGCTTTTCCGTTCGTACGAACGGCGACGCCCTTAAGCACGCGCTGTCGCGTCTGGCGCGTTGAGATACACGCGACCAGAGGTGCGCGCGTGCGACCCAAAAATTCAAATTTTTCAGAGCTCTCCCGACCGCGCTTGCGTCTCTACGATCGCGAGCGCTCGGGGACGAGGACCCACCGTGCGCTGCGCGGCGACGCTCTGCGGCGTCTGCCTGCGCGCGCGCGGCGTCTCTTTACAAGAAGCTCCCTGGTTGATCCTGCCAGTAGTTATATGCTTGTCTCAAAGATTAAGCCATGCATGTCTCAGTGCAAGCCGTATTAAGGCGATACCGCGAATGGCTCAATATATCAGTTTTGGTTCCTTAGATCTTACTCAGTTACTTGGATAACTGTGGTAATTCTAGAGCTAATACATGCAATCAGAACTCTGACCAGTGATGGGATGAGTGCTTTTATTAGATCAAAACCAATCGACGGAGGGCCTCGCGTCCGAAGTCGTTAACTTTGATGAATCTGGATAACTTTTGCCGATCGCACGGTCCAGTACCGGCGACGCATCTTTCAAATGTCTGCCTTATCAACTTTCGATGGTAGTTTCTGCGACTACCATGGTTGTCACGGGTAACGGGGAATCAGGGTTCGATTCCGGAGAGGGAGCCTGAGAAACGGCTACCACATCCAAGGAAGGCAGCAGGCGCGCAAATTACCCACTCCCGGCACGGGGAGGTAGTGACGAAAAATAACGATACGGGACTCTTACGAGGCCTCGTAATCGGAATGAGTACACTTTAAATATTTTAACGAGGAACAATTGGAGGGCAAGTCTGGTGCCAGCAGCCGCGGTAATTCCAGCTCCAATAGCGTATACTAAAATTGTTGCGGTTAAAAAGCTCGTAGTTGCATTTGTGCGCCGCGCTGTCGGTGCACCGCATCCGCGGTGATACTGACACGTCTGCGGAGCATATCGTCGGTGAGCCGTCGGTCAAACGTCGGTTCAATATCAAAATCCTATCGCGGTGCTCTTCAATGAGTGTCGAGGTGGGCCGACAATTTTACTTTGAACAAATTAGAGTGCTCAAAGCGGGCTCAAAATGCTGCTTGAATATTTCGTGCATGGAATAATAGAATATGATCTCGGTTCTATTTTGTTGGTTTTCAGAACTCCGAGGTAATGATTAATAGGGATAACTGGGGGCATTCGTATTGCGACGTTAGAGGTGAAATTCTTGGATCGTCGCAAGACGAACATCAGCGAAAGCATTTGCCAAAGGTGTTTTCATCAATCAAGAACGAAAGTTAGAGGTTCGAAGGCGATTAGATACCGCCCTAGTTCTAACCGTAAATATGTCATCTAGCGATCCGCCGACGTTACTACAATGGCTCGGCGGGCAGCTTCCGGGAAACCAAAGATTTTGGACTCCGGGGGGAGTATGGTTGCAAAGCTGAAACTTAAAGGAATTGACGGAAGGGCACCACCAGGAGTGGAGCCTGCGGCTTAATTTGACTCAACACGGGAAATCTCACCAGGCCCGGACACCGGAAGGATTGACAGATTAACAGCTCTTTCTTGATTCGGTGGGTGGTGGTGCATGGCCGTTCTTAGTTGGTGGAGCGATTTGTCTGGTTAATTCCGGTAACGAACGAGACTCTAGCCTGCTAAATAGGCGTCGTCATTTAGGTGTGCGTGGCTCCGTCACGCAACTCACTGGCGACGTATTAAAATTCTTCTTAGAGGGACCGGCGGCTTCGAGCCGCACGAGATTGAGCAATAACAGGTCTGTGATGCCCTTAGATGTCCTGGGCCGCACGCGCGCTACACTGAAGGAATCAGCATGTTCTCCCTGGCCTAGAGGCCCGGGCAACCCGCTGAAACTCCTTCGTGCTGGGGATTGGGGTTTGCAATTATCCCCCATAAACGAGGAATTCCTAGTAAGCGCGAGTCATAAGCTCGCGTTGATTACGTCCCTGCCCTTTGTACACACCGCCCGT
>OX411343.1:16396716-16401716 GCA_948150665.1 Conistra vaccinii | reverse complement strand
GGGGTTGTTTGGGGGGGATGTTTTCGGTTGTCCGTACATCGTTTGGGGGTCGTTATTTTTCATTACGTCACTAACAAAAATATTTTTCAATTTTTTCTTTTTGGTCTTAGGGGGAGGGGGTTGACTGGGGGGGGGAGGGGGGTTGTGTTATGTTTACATCGTTTGGGGTCGTTATTACGTGGTGACATTAGCAAAAACCAAAACAAAAACGAAAGGAGGGGAAAAGAGGGGGGAGAGGGGGAGGGGGGGAGGGGGGGGTCTCGTCACCTACCCCCTGCTCTGGAGTCACGGGGATGAATTAATACGATTCATTAATTCGCTCGATCGGACCCACAGGACGCTTTACCAATTATGTACAAAATCTGTTTCGGCCACCGAACGGCCCGATCGCATCTATATCGAGATTCACATATCTGTCATGCGACGCGACGGCCGAGTGAGGTCGGAGCGCGCGCGCATTGACGAAGATAAAAGTGAGTGTTGCTGTGTGTAGTTAGAGTGTTTTCGTAGATTTCTAGTGGATTTGTGAACTGCGCCGAGTGTGTGTTGAACAACTTTGCGTGTTTTCGCTCCTCTGTCTCTGCAGGACTGCTTGCGCTACGCTACACGACACTGGAGATTGATCAACTGTGTGGACCGACGGACCGTATTTTATGCGTGTCCGTTTACAAGGTAACGGTCGTAGTATGAAACAATGTGATGGACGCGACGACGGCCGGCGCTCGGACGCGTCTAGTGTCGCCGCGTCCTATGAGTTATGCTCTTTAAGACTTTCAATGTGAGGCGCTCTATAGACTCCGGGCGGAATCGAATATGATGTCGCGAAAGTGTTAACAAACTTTACACTCGTGAACTCGTCTCGAACGAACGTTCCAAATGGGGGCTTTTCCGTTCGTACGAACGGCGACGCCCTTAAGCACGCGCTGTCGCGTCTGGCGCGTTGAGATACACGCGACCAGAGGTGCGCGCGTGCGACCCAAAAATTCAAATTTTTCAGAGCTCTCCCGACCGCGCTTGCGTCTCTACGATCGCGAGCGCTCGGGGACGAGGACCCACCGTGCGCTGCGCGGCGACGCTCTGCGGCGTCTGCCTGCGCGCGCGCGGCGTCTCTTTACAAGAAGCTCCCTGGTTGATCCTGCCAGTAGTTATATGCTTGTCTCAAAGATTAAGCCATGCATGTCTCAGTGCAAGCCGTATTAAGGCGATACCGCGAATGGCTCAATATATCAGTTTTGGTTCCTTAGATCTTACTCAGTTACTTGGATAACTGTGGTAATTCTAGAGCTAATACATGCAATCAGAACTCTGACCAGTGATGGGATGAGTGCTTTTATTAGATCAAAACCAATCGACGGAGGGCCTCGCGTCCGAAGTCGTTAACTTTGATGAATCTGGATAACTTTTGCCGATCGCACGGTCCAGTACCGGCGACGCATCTTTCAAATGTCTGCCTTATCAACTTTCGATGGTAGTTTCTGCGACTACCATGGTTGTCACGGGTAACGGGGAATCAGGGTTCGATTCCGGAGAGGGAGCCTGAGAAACGGCTACCACATCCAAGGAAGGCAGCAGGCGCGCAAATTACCCACTCCCGGCACGGGGAGGTAGTGACGAAAAATAACGATACGGGACTCTTACGAGGCCTCGTAATCGGAATGAGTACACTTTAAATATTTTAACGAGGAACAATTGGAGGGCAAGTCTGGTGCCAGCAGCCGCGGTAATTCCAGCTCCAATAGCGTATACTAAAATTGTTGCGGTTAAAAAGCTCGTAGTTGCATTTGTGCGCCGCGCTGTCGGTGCACCGCATCCGCGGTGATACTGACACGTCTGCGGAGCATATCGTCGGTGAGCCGTCGGTCAAACGTCGGTTCAATATCAAAATCCTATCGCGGTGCTCTTCAATGAGTGTCGAGGTGGGCCGACAATTTTACTTTGAACAAATTAGAGTGCTCAAAGCGGGCTCAAAATGCTGCTTGAATATTTCGTGCATGGAATAATAGAATATGATCTCGGTTCTATTTTGTTGGTTTTCAGAACTCCGAGGTAATGATTAATAGGGATAACTGGGGGCATTCGTATTGCGACGTTAGAGGTGAAATTCTTGGATCGTCGCAAGACGAACATCAGCGAAAGCATTTGCCAAAGGTGTTTTCATCAATCAAGAACGAAAGTTAGAGGTTCGAAGGCGATTAGATACCGCCCTAGTTCTAACCGTAAATATGTCATCTAGCGATCCGCCGACGTTACTACAATGGCTCGGCGGGCAGCTTCCGGGAAACCAAAGATTTTGGACTCCGGGGGGAGTATGGTTGCAAAGCTGAAACTTAAAGGAATTGACGGAAGGGCACCACCAGGAGTGGAGCCTGCGGCTTAATTTGACTCAACACGGGAAATCTCACCAGGCCCGGACACCGGAAGGATTGACAGATTAACAGCTCTTTCTTGATTCGGTGGGTGGTGGTGCATGGCCGTTCTTAGTTGGTGGAGCGATTTGTCTGGTTAATTCCGGTAACGAACGAGACTCTAGCCTGCTAAATAGGCGTCGTCATTTAGGTGTGCGTGGCTCCGTCACGCAACTCACTGGCGACGTATTAAAATTCTTCTTAGAGGGACCGGCGGCTTCGAGCCGCACGAGATTGAGCAATAACAGGTCTGTGATGCCCTTAGATGTCCTGGGCCGCACGCGCGCTACACTGAAGGAATCAGCATGTTCTCCCTGGCCTAGAGGCCCGGGCAACCCGCTGAAACTCCTTCGTGCTGGGGATTGGGGTTTGCAATTATCCCCCATAAACGAGGAATTCCTAGTAAGCGCGAGTCATAAGCTCGCGTTGATTACGTCCCTGCCCTTTGTACACACCGCCCGTCGCTACTACCGATTGAATGATTTAGTGAGGTCTTCGGACCGACACGCGGTGGCTTCACGGCCGTCGGCGTTGCTGGGAAGTTGACCAAACTTGATCATTTAGAGGAAGTAAAAGTCGTAACAAGGTTTCCGTAGGGGAACCTGCGGAAGGATCATTAACGTATGTTAATAGACATAATCCAAACAAAATATTCGACACAGAGAGCCTTCGCTCTCGCGTCGCGTCCTCTCACGGTATGCAGACTGGTATGAAAACCCGCACCACGAGTACCGTTGGACGCGTTCGTAAATATACATTAGTCCCTCATACTGCGGTGGGATGAAATTTTTTTTTTATTATTTAAACAATAATAATACATTCCATCAGTTCATGTAACAGATACACAAACTATTACCCTGGACGGTGGATCACTTGGCTCGCGGGTCGATGAAGAACGCAGTTAACTGCGCGTCATAGTGTGAACTGCAGGACACATTTGAACATCGACATTTCGAACGCACATTGCGGTCCGTGGAGACACATCCAGGACCACTCCTGTCTGAGGGCCGGCTGTATAAAATACAAATGCCACATTGCGTCTAGTACGCATATGACGGTTCTGCGCTTAATTGCGTTGTCCGTTCAAATATAACGATATTATACAATAAGACATTTGTCGAACGACGTAGACACGCTCATTGTGCGCGTTCGCGTTCGGACGTACAAAAGAAGGCGGCGGTCGTGTGAAAACACGTGCGCTCGCGACTCTTCGGTCGGTGATAACATTGCTAACCAGCGAGGGTTGCGATGCGAAAGTCGCATTTCTTGTCCGTGACGCGTCGCGCGCGCTCTGGTGCCGACGTCGGGAGGCGTTAAGAATGTTTTATACGGTATAGTCCCAGTAGGCGGACTCGACGTCCGAAGAGCGCATCGACGCCGTCGTCGTTCTCTCTCGCGAGAGTGAGTTCGGTTGCGTCGTCGTAACGCTGACGGATATCGCGTCTGCCTCATTTTTTTATCGTTGGCCTCAGATCAGGGAGGATCACCCGCCGAATTTAAGCATATTAGTAAGCGGAGGAAAAGAAACTAACTAGGATTTCCTTAGTAGCGGCGAGCGAACAGGAAAGAAGCCCAGCACTGAATCCCGCCGTCGTTTAGGCGGCGGGAGATGTGGTGTTCGGGAGGTTCCGCTTTCTCGTCGCGATCACTCCTGTCCAAGTTCGTCTTGAACGGGGCCGTTTTCCCGTAGAGGGTGCCAGGCCCGTAGCGACGGAGGATCGTGGCGAGAGGGACTCTCCTTAGAGTCGGGTTGCTTGAGAGTGCAGCCCTAAGTGGGTGGTAAACTCCATCTAAGGCTAAATATTACCGCGAGACCGATAGCGAACAAGTACCGTGAGGGAAAGTTGAAAAGAACTTTGAAGAGAGAGTTCAAGAGTACGTGAAACCGTTCAGGGGTAAACCTGCGAAACTCGAATGAACGAACGGAGAGATTCATCGTCATTCCTCGGCGTACGGACGCGTGCCTCGATGCCGTCGGCTTCGGCCGGTAGGCACGGGTCGCGGCCGTCGACGTCCGCGGACGGCGTGCACTTCTCTCTTAGTAAATACATCGCGACCCGTTCGATGTCGGTCTAAGCGCCGTACGGGAGCCCCGTTGCCCCTTCACGGGGGTAGTGGGACCGCGACGGTGGCCGACCGGCCGTCGGACGGTAGTTTTGACGAATCGCGCACGCGTTTAGGCGCGTCCGGCCCGACGCAAGTCAACGTCGTATCCCGTGTCTTCGCCCAAGTGCGGACGCGGGTGCGGCGCGTCTGTCGTCGCAGCCGTGCTGTCTCGGACTGTGCGCGTCTCTGTCTGCGATGATTCAGTTTCGGGCACTCGCAGGACCCGTCTTGAAACACGGACCAAGGAGTCTAGCATGTATGCGAGTCATTGAGATGATAAAACTGAAAGGCGCAACGAAAGTGAAGGCGCGCGCTAGCCGCGTGCTCAGGGAGGATGGAGCGTCGATCTCGGTCGATCTCTCGCACTCCCGAGGCGTCTCGTTTCCAATCCGTGAATGCAGGCGCGCTCTGAGCATAAATGCTGGGACCCGAAAGATGGTGAACTATGCCTGGTCAGGTCGAAGTCAGGGGAAACCCTGATGGAGGACC
>OX411343.1:16381716-16394216 GCA_948150665.1 Conistra vaccinii | reverse complement strand
TTGACAGTAGCGGAGTGCTGGTGGCGTCTGTCAGTCGCCCTGTCGTCGTCATTCTCGGGTGACGTCTGTCGGGTGTCATCTGTCAGGTGTCATCTGTCACTGTCAGTTGGGGTTGACAGCTGCCAGTGTTGCCAGTTTATAAATTTTTGGTAGGATTATTTGTAAATTAATTTTAGTGTTGCCAGTTTTTGGTAGTTTATTTTGTGCTTTTTGGTAGAAAATTTTAATTACTACCACAACTTTTTATTATTTTGTTGTTATTTTATTAGTTTTGTTATATTCGGTTAGGTCTCTCTGGAAGTAGGTTGGGTTAGAGGAAAAATTGGGGTAGGTCGCTGTGGAGGATGTCGGACGATGACGACGGGGGAGGATTTCGGCAGGCGATTGACGCCGAGGTGTCCAGGCGCGAGGAGGAGCTGCGCGTCCTGGAGGAGCTGCGAGAGGGGATAGGCTTTGCCCCGAGGAGGTCCCTGTTGCGGACCCCCCCCACCAGTTTCAGCACTCCGATGGAGTCCCCCATTCCCCCCATTAGGGAGGAGTGCATGCCGCCGGAGGGGGCTTCCCCTCCGGTCCTGGCTCAGCCAATGAAAAGACCGCTGTCCTCCCCTCAGGAGGTTCACGGTCCGGCAAGGCAGAGAGTGCCCACTAGGGCAGAGGCTGCGCCGCCCATCAGCGGCATTATGTCTGCACCGAGTCGGTCGGTATGCGCGGACTCGCCTCAGGCGAGCTCCCCGCCGGATGCGTCAAGTACGCCAGAGAAGCAAGGGTTGGCGGCGCAGTCGTGCATTCACCTGATCGACCAGGTTTACGCGGCGGTTAAGGGGATCAGCGGTGTGGCCAATGCGCCAAACAAGCTCAACATGAGCGACAAGGGGCAGATTGCTGGCTACGGCCAGGACATCCTGGCTGTGGTCGCCGCGCTGAATCTGCGCCTGGCAGAGGCTGAGCATAACGTTACGGCGATGAAGCTTAGGGTGGCCTCGATTGAGTTACAGCAGGTCGTTGCGACCTCGGGCACGGCGGCAACCACGGCTGGGCAGGGCACAGCGGCTATGCCGGTGGGGAAGCCGGACTACGCGGCCATGCTCAAGTTGCCCAGTGGTACCACTAGGATGGCGGTGGAACAGCGTGGGCCGGCGGTTCTTTTCTACCCAAACTCGGAAGAGATTAAGTCTTCTGACGCTACTCTCAAAGAGCTTAGGGATAAGGTGCAGCCGAGTCAGAGCGGGATTCAGGTCCAGGGGGTACGTAGGGTAGGAAATGCGGGCGTCGTCGTGCAGACGGCGTCGGCCACGGCGGCCCAGAAACTGAAGGCAGCTGCCCCCTCCACGCTGAGGGCTTCGGACCCGAAATCTCGGAGGCCCCTCGTGGCCTTCAGGCACCTCAGCGGCAGCCCGGCTGCTGATGAGGTCCTGGAGGACCTGCACCGGGTCAATCTCGCGGAGGACGCCGATTGGCCCTTGGAGAGGCTCCGGAAGGAGGCGTGCTACGCCTTCAAGAAAGGTTGGCGCGGAGGGCGAAACACGACGACTGTAGTGTTTGAGGTGTCGGCTGCATTACGGGAGAAGTTGTTAGGTCTGGGCCGGGTATACATAGGGTGGGACGCGGTAGAGGTGTGCGACTACGTCCGGGTAACATGCTGCAGTAAGTGTCAGCAATACGGCCACCCGGAGAAGTACTGCAGGGCGGCCTCCATGGTGTGCGGTAGATGTGGGGACAGCGGCCACAAGGCAGAGGAATGCCAGGCCGAATCTGAATGCTGTGCCACATGTCGGCGCTTTAAGAGGCCAGAGGCAAGGTCGCATAAGACCGCAGCAGTAGATTGCCCAGCGCGTATCTACGCTGAGAAGCGGGCGGTATCCATGACCAGCTATGGATAGCCGGTCACTTAGGGTAGGACAGCTTAATCTCCAGGGTTCAGCAGCAGCCACCACGGAGTTACCAGTTATCTCCAGGACTCTGCGCCTGGACCTCGTGTTGGTCCAGGAGCAATACCGTGATCCTAGGATCACCCAGTGCGGGCCGGAGTCCAAGGCGGGGATAGTGGTGGTGAACCCTGGGATTGCTATAACGTTTCTGGGGCACCTAAGCAGCGATCATTGTGCGGTGGCTCATGTCCGCTGCATTGCCACGCGGAGTGATTTTTATGTAGTGTCGTCTTATTGCCAGTACAGCCACGACATCGCTATTCACCTGCAGCAGCTGACGTTGGTCTTGGACCAGCTTGCAGGGCACCAAGTACTGGTAGCTATGGACAGCAATGCTCACTCGCCGCTGTGGCACTGTGAACGAAGACAGTATGTGGGTAGGGGACCGGACACCGACTACAGGAGGACCCAGATGGAGGGGCTTATCCTGGGTAGGGGACTCATCGTCCACAATGTGGAAGGTCAACCCCCCACATTCAGTGGACCGAATGGCCAGTCAAATGTGGATCTGACTTTGTCATCAAGGGGGCTAGCAGTGTCACAGTGGACGGTGCATGAGGGAGTGAGCATGAGCGACCACCAGCTCATCACTTTCGTGGTAGGCATGGGCACCGCAGGGGCAGCAGGCTCGGCTGAGGAGCGGGCCGTAGAGTCGGTGTCCTTCCGTGAGAAGGGGGTAGACTACGAGCGTTTCCGCAGTGTGCTCCACAACAGGATGGGCAGGCTCGAAACGTGGAAGCCTGCAGAAGTGGTCTGCTCCCAGTACTCTCAAATCCTCATACGTACTGCGGTAGATTGTTTGGGTACGAGAGGGAAGAAGGACACCGGGGGTTACGAATGGTGGTCCCCTGATCTGGACCAGAAGAGGAAGATAGTGTACGGTGCGCGGCGGGCTTGGCAGCATGCACGAAAAGTGAAGGATGCCAGGGAGGCAGATATGCTGGAATCACTGCATTCGGTGAGGACGGCACTCAAGACCGCGATGCGCGAGGCCGAAATAGCATACTTCCGTGGCATTGCGGAGTCGGGGAACGACGACCCCTGGGGGTTAGCGTACAGAGCCGCGTCGGGCAGAGTGCGCCCCCCCGCCAATGTCATGCAGGGCATAAGGCTGGTGGAAGGTTATTCCACCACGGCAGAAGGAACTGCCGCAGGTCTCCTTGGCATCCTTTGTCCTGACGACGACTCCAGTAAGGACACGCCCTATCACCGGCAGGTTAGACTCGCGGCCGCATGTTCGCCGACGGGGCACGATTCTGATCCACCCAGCCAGGCGGCACTTGACCGCATTATTAGAGACCTGCCTAACACGGCCCCCGGCTTGGATGGCCTCACAGCTAGAATTTTGAAGCACGCGTGGAGGGTGAGCGGAGCGGAGATGCTCCTTATGTTTTCTGCCTGTATAAGCGGGGGCGTGTTTCCGGACATCTGGAAGGAAGGGAAGCTGGTCGTCCTGCCAAAGGGCAACGATCGGCCGCTCTCGGATCCCAAGGCGTACAGGCCTATTACTCTTCTCCCCATCTTGGGGAAGGTCCTCGAACGCCTGATTATTGCGTGTGCACCTTGCCTCTATAGTAACATCTCTGAGTTTCAGCATGGTTTTTCGAGGGGCAGGTCAACGGTCACGGCGCTAAATGCGATCCTGGACCGGGTGGCGTGCTCCTCGGAGAAGTATGTCCAAGTAATTCTGCTTGACATCTCGGGGGCCTTCGACAACGCCTGGTGGCCCATGGTCCTGACTAAGGCCAAACAATGCGGAGTTCCGCCTAACATTTACAGAATTCTAGTTAGTTATTTTACGGGAAGGCGAGTCGGACTGTTCATGGGCGACCAGGTGGTGTGGAAGCGGTCCACTATGGGCTGCCCCCAGGGTTCGGTTCTTGGGCCGACTCTTTGGAACCTCCTGCTCGACGACATCCTGAAGCTGCCGTGGCCGGAGGGTGTCCGGGCGGTAGCTTACGCGGACGACATTACCGTCGTGATCGAGGCGCCGAGTCGAGCGGCGATTGAGCGCAATGCTCAGTCGTCGCTGGAGGCGGTGTCCGCTTGGGGGAGACGGAACCGCCTCGAGTTCTCAGCGGCAAAGTCGCAGACCCTTACTCTGAAGGGCAAATTTAAACGTCCCCCTACCATACGCATGGACGGCGCCTCGATCGCGCACGTTGCGCAAGCCAAGGTGCTGGGTGTTGTTATCGATGAAGCGGGCTCCTACGTGCCGCATGCTAGTTTGGCCGGCCAGCGGGCTGTGAACGCCTTCGGGAAGATGTCGAGGGTCTCGGCGTCTTCCTGGGGCGTTAAGTACAGGGCCCTAAAGGTCCTGTTTGCAGGGACCTATGTGGCGATCCTGACGTATGCTGCGGCCGTATGGTGGCGGAGTGTTGACAGATATGTAGTGCGGAGTACGCTGCTCCGCACTCAACGCCCAGCACTTATTTTATTGACGAAAGCGTACAGGTCGGTCAGCACCGCAGCGTTGCCTGTGCTGGCGGGAGTGCTTCCGGCCGACCAGGAGGTTTGCAGAGCAGGACGAATCGCGCAGGAGTGTTCCAATCTGGTCAGTAAGGAGCGCAAGGTGGCAATTGGGAAGGTGAGAGCGGAGGTCGTTGCCCGGTGGCAGGAGCGGTGGCTTACCTCCTCCGACGGCAGAGAGTTGTTTAGATTCTTTCCAATCGTAGCGGATCGATTGGCGCAGGGCTGGGTGGAGCCGGATTATGTCACGTCACAGGTCCTCACAGGGCATGGGAGCTTCAGAAGCCGCCTACACGCAATGTCGCTAAGCGACACTGCTGTATGTTATTGTGGGCTAGCGGACGAAACTCGAGACCATGTCCTGTGGGACTGTGCCCTGTATGCGGATGAGAGAGACGAAATGTTGGGAAGCTGGGATAGGGAGCTAATCGGCCCGGTATACCACCGGGAGCTAGTAGGCAGTGCGGAGGGCTTCCGGAGGCTCAATTCGTTTGCCCATAAGTGGCACAGCAGACGGAAAGAGATGGAGTTGGCTGAGCAGAGAAGCTCAATTAACTTTAATAATAACTTTAATAATTTTGATAATGGATAATAATTTTAATAATAATAATAATTGGAAATAGATAATAATAATAATAATGATAACGGGATAATGATATGACTAATGATAATGAATAACAAAGACTGACATAAAAATGATATTAAATAAATAAATCAATAGACTGCTCGGGCGTGAAGTCACGTTTTTGTGTTGTGGCGCGCCCCAGAATGGGGAGAGGCGTAATCAGAAGGGACAGGAGAGTACATGGTGGGCGTGGAGTCGTCGAAGCACACTCCGGCTCTGGAGCTTGAGTGTGCTTTGACGCCTCCAGATTGGGTCCGTATGCCGCAAGGCGGGTAGGACCATGTGAGGCGGGAGGTGTCCCTATCTACTATCTAGCGAAACCACAGCCAAGGGAACGGGCTTGGGAGAATCAGCGGGGAAAGAAGACCCTGTTGAGCTTGACTCTAGTCTGGCATTGTAAGGAGACATGAGAGGTGTAGCATAAGTGGGAGATCGTTTCGGCGATCGTCGCTGAAAAACCACTACTTTCATTGTTTCATTACTTACTCGGTTGGGCGGAAGCGGTGCGCGGTCGATAATATCGGCGGGCGCACGGTGTTTCGTTCCAAGCGTGCAGAGTGGCGACGTGGCGGCAACGCTCGTCGCCGTACAACTCCCGCGTGATCCGGTTCGAGGACACTGCCAGGCGGGTAGTTTGACTGGGGCGGTACATCTGTCAAAGAATAACGCAGGTGTCCTAAGGCCAGCTCAGCGAGGACAGAAACCTCGCGTGGAGCAAAAGGGCAAAAGCTGGCTTGATCCAGATGTTCAGTACGCATAGGGACTGCGAAAGCACGGCCTATCGATCCTTTAGTATAAAGAGTTTTTAGCAAGAGGTGCCAGAAAAGTTACCACAGGGATAACTGGCTTGTGGCAGCCAAGCGTTCATAGCGACGTTGCTTTTTGATCCTTCGATGTCGGCTCTTCCTATCATTGCGAAGCAAAATTCGCCAAGCGTTGGATTGTTCACCCATCAAAAGGGAACGTGAGCTGGGTTTAGACCGTCGTGAGACAGGTTAGTTTTACCCTACTGATGGCTTGTCGTTGCGATAGTAATACTGCTCAGTACGAGAGGAACCGCAGTTTCGGACATTTGGTTCATGCACTCGGCCGAGCGGCCGGTGGTGCGAAGCTACCATCCGCGGGATTATGCCTGAACGCCTCTAAGGCCGAAGCCAGCCTAGCCGAATCCGGCAAGGATATGCTCACTGTGGAGCCCCGAGAGTCGGGAGGCTCTAAACAATGTGACTTTACTAGTCGCGCTTCACCACGTGAGGTGCGACGTCGAAGCCCATTTGGATCGCGGAGATCGATGCTGTCCGCTTAACGCGTGCGTCACGGCTCCGAAGGTCCGAATCTACCTCAGTTCGATGTCGGGGCTCGGAATAGTCTGTAGACGACTTCCGTTCCTGGCGGGGTGTTGTGCTCGGTAGAGCAGCGTCGTGCTGCGATCTGTTGAGACTCAGCCCTACGCCAGGTGATTCGTCCGAGGACGATGAAATGTTTATGTTATTATAACGTAAGATGCGTGCACGCGTCGTGCGTTATAATGATGTTGTTTTATAGTTTTAAGCAAAGATCGATACACGAACGGAATCATTCAATTTTACTACAGAGTTTATCTTACTACTCAATACACGAACCGAATCATTCCATTTTCCAACTGCATCTCTGCGAACAAACGTTTCAAATTAATACACGAACAGAACCTCATCTAACACTAACACTTGTACAAAATTTTAATACACGAACAATTCACATGTATCACTTCGATACACGAACAGAATCATTCGATTTTCCAACAAAATTTCACATCTTACAATTTAATACACGAACAGTGCTCGATTACTACTTCTTAAATTAGACTTGTACAAAACCTCTCAAATGATTTGCTATCACTTTAAGAGGCAAAAAAATTACCTATGAACTTTTAATACACGAACAGACTAACACTTAATACACGAACACTCGATTTTCCAACAAAATTTCACATCTTACAATATAATACACGCACAGTGCTCCATTTAAATACTCGAACATTTCACAAACTACCAAATTAGACTTGTACAAAACCTCTCAAATGAATTGCTATCGTTTATGGGGGGTTACTATCACTTTAAGAGCCAAAAAAATTACCTATGATTTTTTAATACACGAACACTTCACATTTACAAAAACTCTCAAATTAATTGCCATAATTTTTTGAGGGTGTCCCTAGGTAGTAAGAACACACCACTTCGATACACGAACAGAATCATTCGATTTTCCAACTAAATTACAATTTAATACACGAACAGAACTCGATTTAATACACGAACTGCTACATTCTTTCACAACCTACATTGTGTTGATGATTAATATAACATCGTGAGATATATGTATATAGTAGTAGTAGTATTTATGAACTACAGTTATTGCCAACATTAAAACAACTAGTGTCATAGTAACCATAATAACATCTAAACGGGTGTTATAATAATGTTGTACTAAATTTCATAATGCAACTCGAATTTTACTCATCGAACAGCCACATTCTCATGGTGTGTTTATAAATTTCAAAAAAGAACACTATTAGAAAAGGTTGGATAGGTTCTTCGAATTCACGTCGTACCCCGCCATTTTTGTTAGATATTCATATCATGGCAACTGTTATAATTAGGTATTAAAACCTTATTATAGGTATTAATACCCCCTTATTATACAACAGTTGCATAAATAACCAATATCAATTAAACTTGCAGACATCAAGTAACATACATAATTACGTCGTCGATATACGACGCACCTACGACCAAATTAGCAAAAAGCTATTATAATTTTTTTTTCTTCTTGGGGTTGATGGGAGGGGGTTGTTTGGGGGGGATGTTTTCGGTTGTCCGTACATCGTTTGGGGGTCGTTATTTTTCATTACGTCACTAACAAAAATATTTTTCAATTTTTTCTTTTTGGTCTTAGGGGGAGGGGGTTGACTGGGGGGGGGAGGGGGGTTGTGTTATGTTTACATCGTTTGGGGTCGTTATTACGTGGTGACATTAGCAAAAACCAAAACAAAAACGAAAGGAGGGGAAAAGAGGGGGGAGAGGGGGAGGGGGGGAGGGGGGGGTCTCGTCACCTACCCCCTGCTCTGGAGTCACGGGGATGAATTAATACGATTCATTAATTCGCTCGATCGGACCCACAGGACGCTTTACCAATTATGTACAAAATCTGTTTCGGCCACCGAACGGCCCGATCGCATCTATATCGAGATTCACATATCTGTCATGCGACGCGACGGCCGAGTGAGGTCGGAGCGCGCGCGCATTGACGAAGATAAAAGTGAGTGTTGCTGTGTGTAGTTAGAGTGTTTTCGTAGATTTCTAGTGGATTTGTGAACTGCGCCGAGTGTGTGTTGAACAACTTTGCGTGTTTTCGCTCCTCTGTCTCTGCAGGACTGCTTGCGCTACGCTACACGACACTGGAGATTGATCAACTGTGTGGACCGACGGACCGTATTTTATGCGTGTCCGTTTACAAGGTAACGGTCGTAGTATGAAACAATGTGATGGACGCGACGACGGCCGGCGCTCGGACGCGTCTAGTGTCGCCGCGTCCTATGAGTTATGCTCTTTAAGACTTTCAATGTGAGGCGCTCTATAGACTCCGGGCGGAATCGAATATGATGTCGCGAAAGTGTTAACAAACTTTACACTCGTGAACTCGTCTCGAACGAACGTTCCAAATGGGGGCTTTTCCGTTCGTACGAACGGCGACGCCCTTAAGCACGCGCTGTCGCGTCTGGCGCGTTGAGATACACGCGACCAGAGGTGCGCGCGTGCGACCCAAAAATTCAAATTTTTCAGAGCTCTCCCGACCGCGCTTGCGTCTCTACGATCGCGAGCGCTCGGGGACGAGGACCCACCGTGCGCTGCGCGGCGACGCTCTGCGGCGTCTGCCTGCGCGCGCGCGGCGTCTCTTTACAAGAAGCTCCCTGGTTGATCCTGCCAGTAGTTATATGCTTGTCTCAAAGATTAAGCCATGCATGTCTCAGTGCAAGCCGTATTAAGGCGATACCGCGAATGGCTCAATATATCAGTTTTGGTTCCTTAGATCTTACTCAGTTACTTGGATAACTGTGGTAATTCTAGAGCTAATACATGCAATCAGAACTCTGACCAGTGATGGGATGAGTGCTTTTATTAGATCAAAACCAATCGACGGAGGGCCTCGCGTCCGAAGTCGTTAACTTTGATGAATCTGGATAACTTTTGCCGATCGCACGGTCCAGTACCGGCGACGCATCTTTCAAATGTCTGCCTTATCAACTTTCGATGGTAGTTTCTGCGACTACCATGGTTGTCACGGGTAACGGGGAATCAGGGTTCGATTCCGGAGAGGGAGCCTGAGAAACGGCTACCACATCCAAGGAAGGCAGCAGGCGCGCAAATTACCCACTCCCGGCACGGGGAGGTAGTGACGAAAAATAACGATACGGGACTCTTACGAGGCCTCGTAATCGGAATGAGTACACTTTAAATATTTTAACGAGGAACAATTGGAGGGCAAGTCTGGTGCCAGCAGCCGCGGTAATTCCAGCTCCAATAGCGTATACTAAAATTGTTGCGGTTAAAAAGCTCGTAGTTGCATTTGTGCGCCGCGCTGTCGGTGCACCGCATCCGCGGTGATACTGACACGTCTGCGGAGCATATCGTCGGTGAGCCGTCGGTCAAACGTCGGTTCAATATCAAAATCCTATCGCGGTGCTCTTCAATGAGTGTCGAGGTGGGCCGACAATTTTACTTTGAACAAATTAGAGTGCTCAAAGCGGGCTCAAAATGCTGCTTGAATATTTCGTGCATGGAATAATAGAATATGATCTCGGTTCTATTTTGTTGGTTTTCAGAACTCCGAGGTAATGATTAATAGGGATAACTGGGGGCATTCGTATTGCGACGTTAGAGGTGAAATTCTTGGATCGTCGCAAGACGAACATCAGCGAAAGCATTTGCCAAAGGTGTTTTCATCAATCAAGAACGAAAGTTAGAGGTTCGAAGGCGATTAGATACCGCCCTAGTTCTAACCGTAAATATGTCATCTAGCGATCCGCCGACGTTACTACAATGGCTCGGCGGGCAGCTTCCGGGAAACCAAAGATTTTGGACTCCGGGGGGAGTATGGTTGCAAAGCTGAAACTTAAAGGAATTGACGGAAGGGCACCACCAGGAGTGGAGCCTGCGGCTTAATTTGACTCAACACGGGAAATCTCACCAGGCCCGGACACCGGAAGGATTGACAGATTAACAGCTCTTTCTTGATTCGGTGGGTGGTGGTGCATGGCCGTTCTTAGTTGGTGGAGCGATTTGTCTGGTTAATTCCGGTAACGAACGAGACTCTAGCCTGCTAAATAGGCGTCGTCATTTAGGTGTGCGTGGCTCCGTCACGCAACTCACTGGCGACGTATTAAAATTCTTCTTAGAGGGACCGGCGGCTTCGAGCCGCACGAGATTGAGCAATAACAGGTCTGTGATGCCCTTAGATGTCCTGGGCCGCACGCGCGCTACACTGAAGGAATCAGCATGTTCTCCCTGGCCTAGAGGCCCGGGCAACCCGCTGAAACTCCTTCGTGCTGGGGATTGGGGTTTGCAATTATCCCCCATAAACGAGGAATTCCTAGTAAGCGCGAGTCATAAGCTCGCGTTGATTACGTCCCTGCCCTTTGTACACACCGCCCGTCGCTACTACCGATTGAATGATTTAGTAAGGTCTTCGGACCGACACGCGGTGGCTTCACGGCCGTCGGCGTTGCTGGGAAGTTGACCAAACTTGATCATTTAGAGGAAGTAAAAGTCGTAACAAGGTTTCCGTAGGGGAACCTGCGGAAGGATCATTAACGTATGTTAATAGACATAATCCAAACAAAATATTCGACACAGAGAGCCTTCGCTCTCGCGTCGCGTCCTCTCACGGTATGCAGACTGGTATGAAAACCCGCACCACGAGTACCGTTGGACGCGTTCGTAAATATACATTAGTCCCTCATACTGCGGTGGGATGAAATTTTTTTTTTATTATTTAAACAATAATAATACATTCCATCAGTTCATGTAACAGATACACAAACTATTACCCTGGACGGTGGATCACTTGGCTCGCGGGTCGATGAAGAACGCAGTTAACTGCGCGTCATAGTGTGAACTGCAGGACACATTTGAACATCGACATTTCGAACGCACATTGCGGTCCGTGGAGACACATCCAGGACCACTCCTGTCTGAGGGCCGGCTGTATAAAATACAAATGCCACATTGCGTCTAGTACGCATATGACGGTTCTGCGCTTAATTGCGTTGTCCGTTCAAATATAACGATATTATACAATAAGACATTTGTCGAACGACGTAGACACGCTCATTGTGCGCGTTCGCGTTCGGACGTACAAAAGAAGGCGGCGGTCGTGTGAAAACACGTGCGCTCGCGACTCTTCGGTCGGTGATAACATTGCTAACCAGCGAGGGTTGCGATGCGAAAGTCGCATTTCTTGTCCGTGACGCGTCGCGCGCGCTCTGGTGCCGACGTCGGGAGGCGTTAAGAATGTTTTATACGGTATAGTCCCAGTAGGCGGACTCGACGTCCGAAGAGCGCATCGACGCCGTCGTCGTTCTCTCTCGCGAGAGTGAGTTCGGTTGCGTCGTCGTAACGCTGACGGATATCGCGTCTGCCTCATTTTTTTATCGTTGGCCTCAGATCAGGGAGGATCACCCGCCGAATTTAAGCATATTAGTAAGCGGAGGAAAAGAAACTAACTAGGATTTCCTTAGTAGCGGCGAGCGAACAGGAAAGAAGCCCAGCACTGAATCCCGCCGTCGTTTAGGCGGCGGGAGATGTGGTGTTCGGGAGGTTCCGCTTTCTCGTCGCGATCACTCCTGTCCAAGTTCGTCTTGAACGGGGCCGTTTTCCCGTAGAGGGTGCCAGGCCCGTAGCGACGGAGGATCGTGGCGAGAGGGACTCTCCTTAGAGTCGGGTTGCTTGAGAGTGCAGCCCTAAGTGGGTGGTAAACTCCATCTAAGGCTAAATATTACCGCGAGACCGATAGCGAACAAGTACCGTGAGGGAAAGTTGAAAAGAACTTTGAAGAGAGAGTTCAAGAGTACGTGAAACCGTTCAGGGGTAAACCTGCGAAACTCGAATGAACGAACGGAGAGATTCATCGTCATTCCTCGGCGTACGGACGCGTGCCTCGATGCCGTCGGCTTCGGCCGGTAGGCACGGGTCGCGGCCGTCGACGTCCGCGGACGGCGTGCACTTCTCTCTTAGTAAATACATCGCGACCCGTTCGATGTCGGTCTAAGCGCCGTACGGGAGCCCCGTTGCCCCTTCACGGGGGTAGTGGGACCGCGACGGTGGCCGACCGGCCGTCGGACGGTAGTTTTGACGAATCGCGCACGCGTTTAGGCGCGTCCGGCCCGACGCAAGTCAACGTCGTATCCCGTGTCTTCGCCCAAGTGCGGACGCGGGTGCGGC
>OX411343.1:16374216-16376716 GCA_948150665.1 Conistra vaccinii | reverse complement strand
GAGTGTTTTCGTAGATTTCTAGTGGATTTGTGAACTGCGCCGAGTGTGTGTTGAACAACTTTGCGTGTTTTCGCTCCTCTGTCTCTGCAGGACTGCTTGCGCTACGCTACACGACACTGGAGATTGATCAACTGTGTGGACCGACGGACCGTATTTTATGCGTGTCCGTTTACAAGGTAACGGTCGTAGTATGAAACAATGTGATGGACGCGACGACGGCCGGCGCTCGGACGCGTCTAGTGTCGCCGCGTCCTATGAGTTATGCTCTTTAAGACTTTCAATGTGAGGCGCTCTATAGACTCCGGGCGGAATCGAATATGATGTCGCGAAAGTGTTAACAAACTTTACACTCGTGAACTCGTCTCGAACGAACGTTCCAAATGGGGGCTTTTCCGTTCGTACGAACGGCGACGCCCTTAAGCACGCGCTGTCGCGTCTGGCGCGTTGAGATACACGCGACCAGAGGTGCGCGCGTGCGACCCAAAAATTCAAATTTTTCAGAGCTCTCCCGACCGCGCTTGCGTCTCTACGATCGCGAGCGCTCGGGGACGAGGACCCACCGTGCGCTGCGCGGCGACGCTCTGCGGCGTCTGCCTGCGCGCGCGCGGCGTCTCTTTACAAGAAGCTCCCTGGTTGATCCTGCCAGTAGTTATATGCTTGTCTCAAAGATTAAGCCATGCATGTCTCAGTGCAAGCCGTATTAAGGCGATACCGCGAATGGCTCAATATATCAGTTTTGGTTCCTTAGATCTTACTCAGTTACTTGGATAACTGTGGTAATTCTAGAGCTAATACATGCAATCAGAACTCTGACCAGTGATGGGATGAGTGCTTTTATTAGATCAAAACCAATCGACGGAGGGCCTCGCGTCCGAAGTCGTTAACTTTGATGAATCTGGATAACTTTTGCCGATCGCACGGTCCAGTACCGGCGACGCATCTTTCAAATGTCTGCCTTATCAACTTTCGATGGTAGTTTCTGCGACTACCATGGTTGTCACGGGTAACGGGGAATCAGGGTTCGATTCCGGAGAGGGAGCCTGAGAAACGGCTACCACATCCAAGGAAGGCAGCAGGCGCGCAAATTACCCACTCCCGGCACGGGGAGGTAGTGACGAAAAATAACGATACGGGACTCTTACGAGGCCTCGTAATCGGAATGAGTACACTTTAAATATTTTAACGAGGAACAATTGGAGGGCAAGTCTGGTGCCAGCAGCCGCGGTAATTCCAGCTCCAATAGCGTATACTAAAATTGTTGCGGTTAAAAAGCTCGTAGTTGCATTTGTGCGCCGCGCTGTCGGTGCACCGCATCCGCGGTGATACTGACACGTCTGCGGAGCATATCGTCGGTGAGCCGTCGGTCAAACGTCGGTTCAATATCAAAATCCTATCGCGGTGCTCTTCAATGAGTGTCGAGGTGGGCCGACAATTTTACTTTGAACAAATTAGAGTGCTCAAAGCGGGCTCAAAATGCTGCTTGAATATTTCGTGCATGGAATAATAGAATATGATCTCGGTTCTATTTTGTTGGTTTTCAGAACTCCGAGGTAATGATTAATAGGGATAACTGGGGGCATTCGTATTGCGACGTTAGAGGTGAAATTCTTGGATCGTCGCAAGACGAACATCAGCGAAAGCATTTGCCAAAGGTGTTTTCATCAATCAAGAACGAAAGTTAGAGGTTCGAAGGCGATTAGATACCGCCCTAGTTCTAACCGTAAATATGTCATCTAGCGATCCGCCGACGTTACTACAATGGCTCGGCGGGCAGCTTCCGGGAAACCAAAGATTTTGGACTCCGGGGGGAGTATGGTTGCAAAGCTGAAACTTAAAGGAATTGACGGAAGGGCACCACCAGGAGTGGAGCCTGCGGCTTAATTTGACTCAACACGGGAAATCTCACCAGGCCCGGACACCGGAAGGATTGACAGATTAACAGCTCTTTCTTGATTCGGTGGGTGGTGGTGCATGGCCGTTCTTAGTTGGTGGAGCGATTTGTCTGGTTAATTCCGGTAACGAACGAGACTCTAGCCTGCTAAATAGGCGTCGTCATTTAGGTGTGCGTGGCTCCGTCACGCAACTCACTGGCGACGTATTAAAATTCTTCTTAGAGGGACCGGCGGCTTCGAGCCGCACGAGATTGAGCAATAACAGGTCTGTGATGCCCTTAGATGTCCTGGGCCGCACGCGCGCTACACTGAAGGAATCAGCATGTTCTCCCTGGCCTAGAGGCCCGGGCAACCCGCTGAAACTCCTTCGTGCTGGGGATTGGGGTTTGCAATTATCCCCCATAAACGAGGAATTCCTAGTAAGCGCGAGTCATAAGCTCGCGTTGATTACGTCCCTGCCCTTTGTACACACCGCCCGTCGCTACTACCGATTGAATGATTTAGTGAGGTCTTCGGACCGACACGCGGTGGCTTCACGGCCGTCGGCGTTGCTGGGAAGTTGACCAAACTTGATCATTTAGAGGAAGTAAAAGTCGTAACAAGGTTTC
>OX411343.1:16364216-16369216 GCA_948150665.1 Conistra vaccinii | reverse complement strand
GTTTCAAATTAATACACGAACAGAACCTCATCTAACACTAACACTTGTACAAAATTTTAATACACGAACAATTCACATGTATCACTTCGATACACGAACAGAATCATTCGATTTTCCAACAAAATTTCACATCTTACAATTTAATACACGAACAGTGCTCGATTACTACTTCTTAAATTAGACTTGTACAAAACCTCTCAAATGATTTGCTATCACTTTAAGAGGCAAAAAAATTACCTATGAACTTTTAATACACGAACAGACTAACACTTAATACACGAACACTCGATTTTCCAACAAAATTTCACATCTTACAATATAATACACGCACAGTGCTCCATTTAAATACTCGAACATTTCACAAACTACCAAATTAGACTTGTACAAAACCTCTCAAATGAATTGCTATCGTTTATGGGGGGTTACTATCACTTTAAGAGCCAAAAAAATTACCTATGATTTTTTAATACACGAACACTTCACATTTACAAAAACTCTCAAATTAATTGCCATAATTTTTTGAGGGTGTCCCTAGGTAGTAAGAACACACCACTTCGATACACGAACAGAATCATTCGATTTTCCAACTAAATTACAATTTAATACACGAACAGAACTCGATTTAATACACGAACTGCTACATTCTTTCACAACCTACATTGTGTTGATGATTAATATAACATCGTGAGATATATGTATATAGTAGTAGTAGTATTTATGAACTACAGTTATTGCCAACATTAAAACAACTAGTGTCATAGTAACCATAATAACATCTAAACGGGTGTTATAATAATGTTGTACTAAATTTCATAATGCAACTCGAATTTTACTCATCGAACAGCCACATTCTCATGGTGTGTTTATAAATTTCAAAAAAGAACACTATTAGAAAAGGTTGGATAGGTTCTTCGAATTCACGTCGTACCCCGCCATTTTTGTTAGATATTCATATCATGGCAACTGTTATAATTAGGTATTAAAACCTTATTATAGGTATTAATACCCCCTTATTATACAACAGTTGCATAAATAACCAATATCAATTAAACTTGCAGACATCAAGTAACATACATAATTACGTCGTCGATATACGACGCACCTACGACCAAATTAGCAAAAAGCTATTATAATTTTTTTTTCTTCTTGGGGTTGATGGGAGGGGGTTGTTTGGGGGGGATGTTTTCGGTTGTCCGTACATCGTTTGGGGGTCGTTATTTTTCATTACGTCACTAACAAAAATATTTTTCAATTTTTTCTTTTTGGTCTTAGGGGGAGGGGGTTGACTGGGGGGGGGAGGGGGGTTGTGTTATGTTTACATCGTTTGGGGTCGTTATTACGTGGTGACATTAGCAAAAACCAAAACAAAAACGAAAGGAGGGGAAAAGAGGGGGGAGAGGGGGAGGGGGGGAGGGGGGGGTCTCGTCACCTACCCCCTGCTCTGGAGTCACGGGGATGAATTAATACGATTCATTAATTCGCTCGATCGGACCCACAGGACGCTTTACCAATTATGTACAAAATCTGTTTCGGCCACCGAACGGCCCGATCGCATCTATATCGAGATTCACATATCTGTCATGCGACGCGACGGCCGAGTGAGGTCGGAGCGCGCGCGCATTGACGAAGATAAAAGTGAGTGTTGCTGTGTGTAGTTAGAGTGTTTTCGTAGATTTCTAGTGGATTTGTGAACTGCGCCGAGTGTGTGTTGAACAACTTTGCGTGTTTTCGCTCCTCTGTCTCTGCAGGACTGCTTGCGCTACGCTACACGACACTGGAGATTGATCAACTGTGTGGACCGACGGACCGTATTTTATGCGTGTCCGTTTACAAGGTAACGGTCGTAGTATGAAACAATGTGATGGACGCGACGACGGCCGGCGCTCGGACGCGTCTAGTGTCGCCGCGTCCTATGAGTTATGCTCTTTAAGACTTTCAATGTGAGGCGCTCTATAGACTCCGGGCGGAATCGAATATGATGTCGCGAAAGTGTTAACAAACTTTACACTCGTGAACTCGTCTCGAACGAACGTTCCAAATGGGGGCTTTTCCGTTCGTACGAACGGCGACGCCCTTAAGCACGCGCTGTCGCGTCTGGCGCGTTGAGATACACGCGACCAGAGGTGCGCGCGTGCGACCCAAAAATTCAAATTTTTCAGAGCTCTCCCGACCGCGCTTGCGTCTCTACGATCGCGAGCGCTCGGGGACGAGGACCCACCGTGCGCTGCGCGGCGACGCTCTGCGGCGTCTGCCTGCGCGCGCGCGGCGTCTCTTTACAAGAAGCTCCCTGGTTGATCCTGCCAGTAGTTATATGCTTGTCTCAAAGATTAAGCCATGCATGTCTCAGTGCAAGCCGTATTAAGGCGATACCGCGAATGGCTCAATATATCAGTTTTGGTTCCTTAGATCTTACTCAGTTACTTGGATAACTGTGGTAATTCTAGAGCTAATACATGCAATCAGAACTCTGACCAGTGATGGGATGAGTGCTTTTATTAGATCAAAACCAATCGACGGAGGGCCTCGCGTCCGAAGTCGTTAACTTTGATGAATCTGGATAACTTTTGCCGATCGCACGGTCCAGTACCGGCGACGCATCTTTCAAATGTCTGCCTTATCAACTTTCGATGGTAGTTTCTGCGACTACCATGGTTGTCACGGGTAACGGGGAATCAGGGTTCGATTCCGGAGAGGGAGCCTGAGAAACGGCTACCACATCCAAGGAAGGCAGCAGGCGCGCAAATTACCCACTCCCGGCACGGGGAGGTAGTGACGAAAAATAACGATACGGGACTCTTACGAGGCCTCGTAATCGGAATGAGTACACTTTAAATATTTTAACGAGGAACAATTGGAGGGCAAGTCTGGTGCCAGCAGCCGCGGTAATTCCAGCTCCAATAGCGTATACTAAAATTGTTGCGGTTAAAAAGCTCGTAGTTGCATTTGTGCGCCGCGCTGTCGGTGCACCGCATCCGCGGTGATACTGACACGTCTGCGGAGCATATCGTCGGTGAGCCGTCGGTCAAACGTCGGTTCAATATCAAAATCCTATCGCGGTGCTCTTCAATGAGTGTCGAGGTGGGCCGACAATTTTACTTTGAACAAATTAGAGTGCTCAAAGCGGGCTCAAAATGCTGCTTGAATATTTCGTGCATGGAATAATAGAATATGATCTCGGTTCTATTTTGTTGGTTTTCAGAACTCCGAGGTAATGATTAATAGGGATAACTGGGGGCATTCGTATTGCGACGTTAGAGGTGAAATTCTTGGATCGTCGCAAGACGAACATCAGCGAAAGCATTTGCCAAAGGTGTTTTCATCAATCAAGAACGAAAGTTAGAGGTTCGAAGGCGATTAGATACCGCCCTAGTTCTAACCGTAAATATGTCATCTAGCGATCCGCCGACGTTACTACAATGGCTCGGCGGGCAGCTTCCGGGAAACCAAAGATTTTGGACTCCGGGGGGAGTATGGTTGCAAAGCTGAAACTTAAAGGAATTGACGGAAGGGCACCACCAGGAGTGGAGCCTGCGGCTTAATTTGACTCAACACGGGAAATCTCACCAGGCCCGGACACCGGAAGGATTGACAGATTAACAGCTCTTTCTTGATTCGGTGGGTGGTGGTGCATGGCCGTTCTTAGTTGGTGGAGCGATTTGTCTGGTTAATTCCGGTAACGAACGAGACTCTAGCCTGCTAAATAGGCGTCGTCATTTAGGTGTGCGTGGCTCCGTCACGCAACTCACTGGCGACGTATTAAAATTCTTCTTAGAGGGACCGGCGGCTTCGAGCCGCACGAGATTGAGCAATAACAGGTCTGTGATGCCCTTAGATGTCCTGGGCCGCACGCGCGCTACACTGAAGGAATCAGCATGTTCTCCCTGGCCTAGAGGCCCGGGCAACCCGCTGAAACTCCTTCGTGCTGGGGATTGGGGTTTGCAATTATCCCCCATAAACGAGGAATTCCTAGTAAGCGCGAGTCATAAGCTCGCGTTGATTACGTCCCTGCCCTTTGTACACACCGCCCGTCGCTACTACCGATTGAATGATTTAGTGAGGTCTTCGGACCGACACGCGGTGGCTTCACGGCCGTCGGCGTTGCTGGGAAGTTGACCAAACTTGATCATTTAGAGGAAGTAAAAGTCGTAACAAGGTTTCCGTAGGGGAACCTGCGGAAGGATCATTAACGTATGTTAATAGACATAATCCAAACAAAATATTCGACACAGAGAGCCTTCGCTCTCGCGTCGCGTCCTCTCACGGTATGCAGACTGGTATGAAAACCCGCACCACGAGTACCGTTGGACGCGTTCGTAAATATACATTAGTCCCTCATACTGCGGTGGGATGAAATTTTTTTTTTATTATTTAAACAATAATAATACATTCCATCAGTTCATGTAACAGATACACAAACTATTACCCTGGACGGTGGATCACTTGGCTCGCGGGTCGATGAAGAACGCAGTTAACTGCGCGTCATAGTGTGAACTGCAGGACACATTTGAACATCGACATTTCGAACGCACATTGCGGTCCGTGGAGACACATCCAGGACCACTCCTGTCTGAGGGCCGGCTGTATAAAATACAAATGCCACATTGCGTCTAGTACGCATATGACGGTTCTGCGCTTAATTGCGTTGTCCGTTCAAATATAACGATATTATACAATAAGACATTTGTCGAACGACGTAGACACGCTCATTGTGCGCGTTCGCGTTCGGACGTACAAAAGAAGGCGGCGGTCGTGTGAAAACACGTGCGCTCGCGACTCTTCGGTCGGTGATAACATTGCTAACCAGCGAGGGTTGCGATGCGAAAGTCGCATTTCTTGTCCGTGACGCGTCGCGCGCGCTCTGGTGCCGACGTCGGGAGGCGTTAAGAATGTTTTATACGGTATAGTCCCAGTAGGCGGACTCGACGTCCGAAGAGCGCATCGACGCCGTCGTCGTTCTCTCTCGCGAGAGTGAGTTCGGTTGCGTCGTCGTAACGCTGACG
>OX411343.1:16354216-16359216 GCA_948150665.1 Conistra vaccinii | reverse complement strand
AGCCACATTCTCATGGTGTGTTTATAAATTTCAAAAAAGAACACTATTAGAAAAGGTTGGATAGGTTCTTCGAATTCACGTCGTACCCCGCCATTTTTGTTAGATATTCATATCATGGCAACTGTTATAATTAGGTATTAAAACCTTATTATAGGTATTAATACCCCCTTATTATACAACAGTTGCATAAATAACCAATATCAATTAAACTTGCAGACATCAAGTAACATACATAATTACGTCGTCGATATACGACGCACCTACGACCAAATTAGCAAAAAGCTATTATAATTTTTTTTTCTTCTTGGGGTTGATGGGAGGGGGTTGTTTGGGGGGGATGTTTTCGGTTGTCCGTACATCGTTTGGGGGTCGTTATTTTTCATTACGTCACTAACAAAAATATTTTTCAATTTTTTCTTTTTGGTCTTAGGGGGAGGGGGTTGACTGGGGGGGGGAGGGGGGTTGTGTTATGTTTACATCGTTTGGGGTCGTTATTACGTGGTGACATTAGCAAAAACCAAAACAAAAACGAAAGGAGGGGAAAAGAGGGGGGAGAGGGGGAGGGGGGGAGGGGGGGGTCTCGTCACCTACCCCCTGCTCTGGAGTCACGGGGATGAATTAATACGATTCATTAATTCGCTCGATCGGACCCACAGGACGCTTTACCAATTATGTACAAAATCTGTTTCGGCCACCGAACGGCCCGATCGCATCTATATCGAGATTCACATATCTGTCATGCGACGCGACGGCCGAGTGAGGTCGGAGCGCGCGCGCATTGACGAAGATAAAAGTGAGTGTTGCTGTGTGTAGTTAGAGTGTTTTCGTAGATTTCTAGTGGATTTGTGAACTGCGCCGAGTGTGTGTTGAACAACTTTGCGTGTTTTCGCTCCTCTGTCTCTGCAGGACTGCTTGCGCTACGCTACACGACACTGGAGATTGATCAACTGTGTGGACCGACGGACCGTATTTTATGCGTGTCCGTTTACAAGGTAACGGTCGTAGTATGAAACAATGTGATGGACGCGACGACGGCCGGCGCTCGGACGCGTCTAGTGTCGCCGCGTCCTATGAGTTATGCTCTTTAAGACTTTCAATGTGAGGCGCTCTATAGACTCCGGGCGGAATCGAATATGATGTCGCGAAAGTGTTAACAAACTTTACACTCGTGAACTCGTCTCGAACGAACGTTCCAAATGGGGGCTTTTCCGTTCGTACGAACGGCGACGCCCTTAAGCACGCGCTGTCGCGTCTGGCGCGTTGAGATACACGCGACCAGAGGTGCGCGCGTGCGACCCAAAAATTCAAATTTTTCAGAGCTCTCCCGACCGCGCTTGCGTCTCTACGATCGCGAGCGCTCGGGGACGAGGACCCACCGTGCGCTGCGCGGCGACGCTCTGCGGCGTCTGCCTGCGCGCGCGCGGCGTCTCTTTACAAGAAGCTCCCTGGTTGATCCTGCCAGTAGTTATATGCTTGTCTCAAAGATTAAGCCATGCATGTCTCAGTGCAAGCCGTATTAAGGCGATACCGCGAATGGCTCAATATATCAGTTTTGGTTCCTTAGATCTTACTCAGTTACTTGGATAACTGTGGTAATTCTAGAGCTAATACATGCAATCAGAACTCTGACCAGTGATGGGATGAGTGCTTTTATTAGATCAAAACCAATCGACGGAGGGCCTCGCGTCCGAAGTCGTTAACTTTGATGAATCTGGATAACTTTTGCCGATCGCACGGTCCAGTACCGGCGACGCATCTTTCAAATGTCTGCCTTATCAACTTTCGATGGTAGTTTCTGCGACTACCATGGTTGTCACGGGTAACGGGGAATCAGGGTTCGATTCCGGAGAGGGAGCCTGAGAAACGGCTACCACATCCAAGGAAGGCAGCAGGCGCGCAAATTACCCACTCCCGGCACGGGGAGGTAGTGACGAAAAATAACGATACGGGACTCTTACGAGGCCTCGTAATCGGAATGAGTACACTTTAAATATTTTAACGAGGAACAATTGGAGGGCAAGTCTGGTGCCAGCAGCCGCGGTAATTCCAGCTCCAATAGCGTATACTAAAATTGTTGCGGTTAAAAAGCTCGTAGTTGCATTTGTGCGCCGCGCTGTCGGTGCACCGCATCCGCGGTGATACTGACACGTCTGCGGAGCATATCGTCGGTGAGCCGTCGGTCAAACGTCGGTTCAATATCAAAATCCTATCGCGGTGCTCTTCAATGAGTGTCGAGGTGGGCCGACAATTTTACTTTGAACAAATTAGAGTGCTCAAAGCGGGCTCAAAATGCTGCTTGAATATTTCGTGCATGGAATAATAGAATATGATCTCGGTTCTATTTTGTTGGTTTTCAGAACTCCGAGGTAATGATTAATAGGGATAACTGGGGGCATTCGTATTGCGACGTTAGAGGTGAAATTCTTGGATCGTCGCAAGACGAACATCAGCGAAAGCATTTGCCAAAGGTGTTTTCATCAATCAAGAACGAAAGTTAGAGGTTCGAAGGCGATTAGATACCGCCCTAGTTCTAACCGTAAATATGTCATCTAGCGATCCGCCGACGTTACTACAATGGCTCGGCGGGCAGCTTCCGGGAAACCAAAGATTTTGGACTCCGGGGGGAGTATGGTTGCAAAGCTGAAACTTAAAGGAATTGACGGAAGGGCACCACCAGGAGTGGAGCCTGCGGCTTAATTTGACTCAACACGGGAAATCTCACCAGGCCCGGACACCGGAAGGATTGACAGATTAACAGCTCTTTCTTGATTCGGTGGGTGGTGGTGCATGGCCGTTCTTAGTTGGTGGAGCGATTTGTCTGGTTAATTCCGGTAACGAACGAGACTCTAGCCTGCTAAATAGGCGTCGTCATTTAGGTGTGCGTGGCTCCGTCACGCAACTCACTGGCGACGTATTAAAATTCTTCTTAGAGGGACCGGCGGCTTCGAGCCGCACGAGATTGAGCAATAACAGGTCTGTGATGCCCTTAGATGTCCTGGGCCGCACGCGCGCTACACTGAAGGAATCAGCATGTTCTCCCTGGCCTAGAGGCCCGGGCAACCCGCTGAAACTCCTTCGTGCTGGGGATTGGGGTTTGCAATTATCCCCCATAAACGAGGAATTCCTAGTAAGCGCGAGTCATAAGCTCGCGTTGATTACGTCCCTGCCCTTTGTACACACCGCCCGTCGCTACTACCGATTGAATGATTTAGTGAGGTCTTCGGACCGACACGCGGTGGCTTCACGGCCGTCGGCGTTGCTGGGAAGTTGACCAAACTTGATCATTTAGAGGAAGTAAAAGTCGTAACAAGGTTTCCGTAGGGGAACCTGCGGAAGGATCATTAACGTATGTTAATAGACATAATCCAAACAAAATATTCGACACAGAGAGCCTTCGCTCTCGCGTCGCGTCCTCTCACGGTATGCAGACTGGTATGAAAACCCGCACCACGAGTACCGTTGGACGCGTTCGTAAATATACATTAGTCCCTCATACTGCGGTGGGATGAAATTTTTTTTTTATTATTTAAACAATAATAATACATTCCATCAGTTCATGTAACAGATACACAAACTATTACCCTGGACGGTGGATCACTTGGCTCGCGGGTCGATGAAGAACGCAGTTAACTGCGCGTCATAGTGTGAACTGCAGGACACATTTGAACATCGACATTTCGAACGCACATTGCGGTCCGTGGAGACACATCCAGGACCACTCCTGTCTGAGGGCCGGCTGTATAAAATACAAATGCCACATTGCGTCTAGTACGCATATGACGGTTCTGCGCTTAATTGCGTTGTCCGTTCAAATATAACGATATTATACAATAAGACATTTGTCGAACGACGTAGACACGCTCATTGTGCGCGTTCGCGTTCGGACGTACAAAAGAAGGCGGCGGTCGTGTGAAAACACGTGCGCTCGCGACTCTTCGGTCGGTGATAACATTGCTAACCAGCGAGGGTTGCGATGCGAAAGTCGCATTTCTTGTCCGTGACGCGTCGCGCGCGCTCTGGTGCCGACGTCGGGAGGCGTTAAGAATGTTTTATACGGTATAGTCCCAGTAGGCGGACTCGACGTCCGAAGAGCGCATCGACGCCGTCGTCGTTCTCTCTCGCGAGAGTGAGTTCGGTTGCGTCGTCGTAACGCTGACGGATATCGCGTCTGCCTCATTTTTTTATCGTTGGCCTCAGATCAGGGAGGATCACCCGCCGAATTTAAGCATATTAGTAAGCGGAGGAAAAGAAACTAACTAGGATTTCCTTAGTAGCGGCGAGCGAACAGGAAAGAAGCCCAGCACTGAATCCCGCCGTCGTTTAGGCGGCGGGAGATGTGGTGTTCGGGAGGTTCCGCTTTCTCGTCGCGATCACTCCTGTCCAAGTTCGTCTTGAACGGGGCCGTTTTCCCGTAGAGGGTGCCAGGCCCGTAGCGACGGAGGATCGTGGCGAGAGGGACTCTCCTTAGAGTCGGGTTGCTTGAGAGTGCAGCCCTAAGTGGGTGGTAAACTCCATCTAAGGCTAAATATTACCGCGAGACCGATAGCGAACAAGTACCGTGAGGGAAAGTTGAAAAGAACTTTGAAGAGAGAGTTCAAGAGTACGTGAAACCGTTCAGGGGTAAACCTGCGAAACTCGAATGAACGAACGGAGAGATTCATCGTCATTCCTCGGCGTACGGACGCGTGCCTCGATGCCGTCGGCTTCGGCCGGTAGGCACGGGTCGCGGCCGTCGACGTCCGCGGACGGCGTGCACTTCTCTCTTAGTAAATACATCGCGACCCGTTCGATGTCGGTCTAAGCGCCGTACGGGAGCCCCGTTGCCCCTTCACGGGGGTAGTGGGACCGCGACGGTGGCCGACCGGCCGTCGGACGGTAGTTTTGACGAATCGCGCACGCGTTTAGGCGCGTCCGGCCCGACGCAAGTCAACGTCGTATCCCGTGTCTTCGCCCAAGTGCGGACGCGGGTGCGGCGCGTCTGTCGTCGCAGCCGTGCTGTC
>OX411343.1:16346716-16349216 GCA_948150665.1 Conistra vaccinii | reverse complement strand
TTTGTGAACTGCGCCGAGTGTGTGTTGAACAACTTTGCGTGTTTTCGCTCCTCTGTCTCTGCAGGACTGCTTGCGCTACGCTACACGACACTGGAGATTGATCAACTGTGTGGACCGACGGACCGTATTTTATGCGTGTCCGTTTACAAGGTAACGGTCGTAGTATGAAACAATGTGATGGACGCGACGACGGCCGGCGCTCGGACGCGTCTAGTGTCGCCGCGTCCTATGAGTTATGCTCTTTAAGACTTTCAATGTGAGGCGCTCTATAGACTCCGGGCGGAATCGAATATGATGTCGCGAAAGTGTTAACAAACTTTACACTCGTGAACTCGTCTCGAACGAACGTTCCAAATGGGGGCTTTTCCGTTCGTACGAACGGCGACGCCCTTAAGCACGCGCTGTCGCGTCTGGCGCGTTGAGATACACGCGACCAGAGGTGCGCGCGTGCGACCCAAAAATTCAAATTTTTCAGAGCTCTCCCGACCGCGCTTGCGTCTCTACGATCGCGAGCGCTCGGGGACGAGGACCCACCGTGCGCTGCGCGGCGACGCTCTGCGGCGTCTGCCTGCGCGCGCGCGGCGTCTCTTTACAAGAAGCTCCCTGGTTGATCCTGCCAGTAGTTATATGCTTGTCTCAAAGATTAAGCCATGCATGTCTCAGTGCAAGCCGTATTAAGGCGATACCGCGAATGGCTCAATATATCAGTTTTGGTTCCTTAGATCTTACTCAGTTACTTGGATAACTGTGGTAATTCTAGAGCTAATACATGCAATCAGAACTCTGACCAGTGATGGGATGAGTGCTTTTATTAGATCAAAACCAATCGACGGAGGGCCTCGCGTCCGAAGTCGTTAACTTTGATGAATCTGGATAACTTTTGCCGATCGCACGGTCCAGTACCGGCGACGCATCTTTCAAATGTCTGCCTTATCAACTTTCGATGGTAGTTTCTGCGACTACCATGGTTGTCACGGGTAACGGGGAATCAGGGTTCGATTCCGGAGAGGGAGCCTGAGAAACGGCTACCACATCCAAGGAAGGCAGCAGGCGCGCAAATTACCCACTCCCGGCACGGGGAGGTAGTGACGAAAAATAACGATACGGGACTCTTACGAGGCCTCGTAATCGGAATGAGTACACTTTAAATATTTTAACGAGGAACAATTGGAGGGCAAGTCTGGTGCCAGCAGCCGCGGTAATTCCAGCTCCAATAGCGTATACTAAAATTGTTGCGGTTAAAAAGCTCGTAGTTGCATTTGTGCGCCGCGCTGTCGGTGCACCGCATCCGCGGTGATACTGACACGTCTGCGGAGCATATCGTCGGTGAGCCGTCGGTCAAACGTCGGTTCAATATCAAAATCCTATCGCGGTGCTCTTCAATGAGTGTCGAGGTGGGCCGACAATTTTACTTTGAACAAATTAGAGTGCTCAAAGCGGGCTCAAAATGCTGCTTGAATATTTCGTGCATGGAATAATAGAATATGATCTCGGTTCTATTTTGTTGGTTTTCAGAACTCCGAGGTAATGATTAATAGGGATAACTGGGGGCATTCGTATTGCGACGTTAGAGGTGAAATTCTTGGATCGTCGCAAGACGAACATCAGCGAAAGCATTTGCCAAAGGTGTTTTCATCAATCAAGAACGAAAGTTAGAGGTTCGAAGGCGATTAGATACCGCCCTAGTTCTAACCGTAAATATGTCATCTAGCGATCCGCCGACGTTACTACAATGGCTCGGCGGGCAGCTTCCGGGAAACCAAAGATTTTGGACTCCGGGGGGAGTATGGTTGCAAAGCTGAAACTTAAAGGAATTGACGGAAGGGCACCACCAGGAGTGGAGCCTGCGGCTTAATTTGACTCAACACGGGAAATCTCACCAGGCCCGGACACCGGAAGGATTGACAGATTAACAGCTCTTTCTTGATTCGGTGGGTGGTGGTGCATGGCCGTTCTTAGTTGGTGGAGCGATTTGTCTGGTTAATTCCGGTAACGAACGAGACTCTAGCCTGCTAAATAGGCGTCGTCATTTAGGTGTGCGTGGCTCCGTCACGCAACTCACTGGCGACGTATTAAAATTCTTCTTAGAGGGACCGGCGGCTTCGAGCCGCACGAGATTGAGCAATAACAGGTCTGTGATGCCCTTAGATGTCCTGGGCCGCACGCGCGCTACACTGAAGGAATCAGCATGTTCTCCCTGGCCTAGAGGCCCGGGCAACCCGCTGAAACTCCTTCGTGCTGGGGATTGGGGTTTGCAATTATCCCCCATAAACGAGGAATTCCTAGTAAGCGCGAGTCATAAGCTCGCGTTGATTACGTCCCTGCCCTTTGTACACACCGCCCGTCGCTACTACCGATTGAATGATTTAGTGAGGTCTTCGGACCGACACGCGGTGGCTTCACGGCCGTCGGCGTTGCTGGGAAGTTGACCAAACTTGATCATTTAGAGGAAGTAAAAGTCGTAACAAGGTTTCCGTAGGGGAACCTGCGGAAGGATCAT
>OX411343.1:16326716-16341716 GCA_948150665.1 Conistra vaccinii | reverse complement strand
CCCCAAAAGCGAAGGAAAGGGAGAAGGAGATGGAACATGAGAAGGAGAAGGACGGATCTGGCGCGCTACTTTCGGACGCGGTTGACCCGCTATCGACGGCTCCAGTCGAGTCCCTGGCGGGGCTTGCCACGGCGTCCACGCGTGGGATCATGGAGGCAGTCCGGTCCAAGACCTCCAAATTAAATAAGGACGAGGTGGCGGCTATTGGTCTCCACACGGAGAGGCTGTCGGCGGTTATCGTCCACCTGACCTTGCGTCTGGCGGCTGCGGAGAACCGGGTGGGTGCTGCGGAGCGAAGGGCGGAAGAGAGCGCGCAACTGCCGGCATCGGCGGTGCAACCCGCCCCTGCGGCATTGTATTCCTCGGCGCTCCGCCTGCCGCGGCATTCGGAGCCGGTACTAATCAAGAACACGACCGGCCCGTCCATGGCACTTTACCCGGCTGATGAAAATGGCGCCATTAAAACGGCTGACGACACCAAGGCGGAACTTAAGAAGACGGTGGACCCCGCAAAATTATGGGTGCAAGTTACAAAAGTGCGCAAGGTGGGCAATGCGGGGGTTGTTGTCCAAACAACCACGGACGCGGCGGCGAGTAGGCTTCGGGCGGCGATCCCAACGACGCTCAGGGTGGCCGAACCTAAAGTGCGGCTCCCACTCATTTGCCTTAACAGGCTGGATGGCGACCCGTCCTTTGATGAAATCATAGAGGCACTGCATGAGCAGAACTACAGGGAGGACCCGCAATGGCCGCTCGAGCGCATGCGCAAGGAGTTGAAAGGTGCCTTCAAGAAAGACCGGTCGAGGGGCGCAGCCAAGGCTACGGCCGCGATGTTCGAGTGCTCGACGGCGCTGCGTGCCTCGCTGCTTGGGAAAGGGCGGGTCTATGTGGGTTGGGAAGCCGTCGAAGTCACGGACTTCATAAATGTGACATGCTGCAGCAAGTGCCAGCAATACGGCCACCCGGAGCGCACCTGCAGATCGGCGGAGATCACGTGCGGCCGCTGCGGCGCAACCGGCCACCGCAGGGAGGCGTGCACGGCCAACGACGCATGCTGCGCCACGTGCAAGCGCCTCGGCAAAAAGGGAGCGGCGGGACACCAGACTGCCGCCAGGGACTGCCCGGCGAGGATACATGCGGAGCAAAGGAGCGTGGCCATGACGAACTATGGATAGGACGGCCACGAAGATTGGGCAGCTCAACCTCGCCGGGTCAGCGGTGGCAACGAGGGAGCTCCCTGCGGTGTGCCGCCAGCTCAGACTAGACGTCGTCCTCCTCCAGGAACAGTACGCGCAGGCCGACAACAACATCCTGCAGCATAGCCCGTCTGCGAAGGCGGGCGTCTACATACACCGACGCGGCACGGCCTGCGCGGTGCTGCACCACCTCTCCACAGACCACTGCCTTGTGGTCCACCTGGAGGAGTGTGACCTGCACGTGGTCTCCGCGTACTTCCAGTACAGCGAGCCAATCGATCGCCACCTGCACCACCTGGAGGGTATAATGGATGCACTGCGAGGGAAGCGCATGCTTATTTGTGCTGACGCCAATACCCACTCGCCTATGTGGCATAGTGCGCCGCGCCACTATACTGGTCGTGGCCACGCGACAGAATACAGGCGGGTGGCGTTGGAAGCTTTTATAGCAACGCATGGGCTCACCGTTAATAACGTGGAGGGCCAGCCCTACACTTTCAGTGGCCCGAACGGTGAGTCCAACATAGACGTAACCCTTACCACCAGGAGCGTCAGCACAAAGCACTGGGAGGTGCGAGACGGGGCCAGCAGCAGCGACCACCGCCTTATTACCTTCCAGGTGGATGCGACCAGGACCACACACAGCGCCGCCCCGGACAAGGAGCCGGTGCGCTTCCGGGATCGGGAAGTGGACTGGCCGCGCTTCCAGCAGGCTATCCACGCGCGAATGGGAAGGCTTGACTTCGGTAAGCCAGCGTCCTTTGTTTGCAGGGATTTCACGGAAGTAATAATGAATACAGCGTGTCAGGTACTAGGTGTGAAAGGTTCACCAAAGGACGCGGGGTATGAATGGTGGAGTCCGGAGCTCGAGAAGCTCAGAAAAGCAAATGGTAAGGCGAGGTGTAAATGGCAGGGTTCGCGAAAGGCCGGGGGGCCAAGAGAGGAGCGACTGAGGGATGAATTTCATGATGTGAGAGCGCGATACCGAAAGGCAATGGAGGAGGCGGAGCTTGCGCATTTCCGGGCCATTGCCGACACTGGCAACGCCGACCCGTGGGGGCTGGCGTACCGGGCCGCTAGCGGCAGGATCAGGCCGCCCTCCCAGGTCATTAATGGGATGAAACTGGCGGAGGGTTTTTCCAACTCTGTGGGCGACGCGGCGACCGGTCTCCTGCGAGCGCTGTGCCCGGATGATGACCCATCCCGGGACACACCATACCACAGGCAGGTCCGTGTCGCTGCCTCGCTCACCCCGTCAGGCCAGGCTGCGCCTCCTCTGTCACGTGACAGTCTGGGGGGCATCATCAGGAGTTTGCCCAATACAGCACCGGGAATTGACGGGATCAGCGCGCGAATAGTGAGGAATGTCTGGAGTGTCGTACCCGCGGAAGTCACCGCGGTGTACGCCAAGTGTGTGTCGGACGGTGTGTTTCCGGATGTGTGGAAGGAGGGCCGGCTGCTCGTCCTGCCGAAGGGAAATGGCAAACCGCTTACCGACCCTAAGGCCTACAGGCCGATCACGCTACTGCCTGTGCTCGGCAAAGTTTTGGAACGCGTAATCTTGAAGTGTGCTCCCACGATCGGCAACCAGATCTCTGCCGCTCAGCACGGGTTTTCTACGGGTAAGTCAACCGTCACGGCGCTCAACGATATCCTGCGCGCCGCGAGGGAGGGCTCGGGCAAGTATGTGCAGGCCATATTTCTGGACATTGCGGGCGCCTTCGACAACGCCTGGTGGCCGATGATCCTGACGAAAGTCAAGCGGGGAGGGTGTCCGCCCAACATCTTTGAGATGCTGGCGGACTACTTTGTTCGCCGACGAGTCGGGTTGTTTATCGGGGACCGGGTGGAGTGGAAGGTGTCCACAATGGGCTGCCCTCAAGGGTCTGTCCTTGGTCCACCTTTATGGAACCTGCTCCTGGACGATCTGCTTCGGCTACCACTGCCTGACGGCGTCCGTATGGTCGCATACGCGGACGATGTGACCATCCTGATTGAGTCCCAATCTCGCTCTGGGATTGAGGCGGCGGCCAAGGTAACATTGGACTTGGTTGCGACTTGGGGTGCCAGGAACAGACTGGGATTCTCCCCTGCAAAGTCATCCATGATGACAATCAGGGGGAAATTCCAGCGGCCCCCCACGGTCAAGTTAGCCGGGGATTCAGTCAGGAGTGTCACCTCGACCACGGTGCTGGGGGTGGTACTCGACGCAAATCAGTCTTTTGCGCAGCATGCGGCATCGATAGGGGAGCGCGCGGCCAAATGTTTTGGGAAGATGTCAAGAGTGTCGGCATCATCCTGGGGCATTCGATATCCCGGACTGCGCGTCCTCTACAGGGGCACTTTCGTCGCCACGATAACGTATGCCGCTGCTTGTTGGTACAAGAGGGCGACACTCCACGTTGTTCGCAGCGCGTTGCTCAGGTGCCAGAGGACTAGTCTGATACTGCTGACGAAGGCGTACAGGTCTACCAGTACGGCTGCGCTGGCAGTGTTGGCCGGTGTCCTCCCGGCGGACCTGGAGGTTATCCGTGCAGGGCGGTTTGATGAGGAGCGCCAGTGCGCGGCTGAGGCACAGGTCGAGCTGGGCTTGCGGAGACGGGAGCTGGCCCGGCGTAGGCATGAGATTAGGGATGAGGCGATGGATCAATGGCAAAAGAGATGGGTGAGTGAGGAGAAAGGACGGGAGCTGTTCCGCTTCTTCCCGGACGTGGTGGCGCGAGTCAGGTCACACTGGGTCGTGCCGGACCACCAGCTGTCCCAGATTCTCACGGGACATGGGTGTTTTAGGAAGCGGTTGCACGATATGACGTTATGCGAGGTGAGCGAATGTTATTGCGGTATGGAAGAGGAAGACCTGCACCACGTGCTGTGGGTCTGCCCCCTGTATGAGGTAGCGAGGCGCAAGATGATGAACGGGATCAGCCGCGCGGAGGTCGGCCCGGTGTACTACACCGATCTCGTAAGCTCACCGGCGAACTTTGGCCGGCTACGTGATTTCGCGCACTCCTGGCACGCCGCCAGGAGCAGGCTGGAGCGTGAAGAAGCGAACGACTGCTCAACGCTGTCGGACAGTAATGCCAACTGATACAGTTTCTATTGATTTTACTGGCCCTTGATTATTAATACTCTGACTATTTTTGTTTATTTATTGATTTTTATTAATTATTAATACCTTGAGTATTCTTGATTGTTATATTGGTTACATGATTTGATTATTCCTAATTGTTATTACTGTATTCCTGATTGATTATTATTACTGTATTCCTGATTGTTATTATTGTTTGTTATTATTGTTCTATGATTTGATTATTGAGTGTTATTATTATTATTGTATTCTTGATTGTTATTATTATTGTATTTATTGATTGTTGTTATTGGTACTAATTATAATTTATTAATTCTTTGATTCACTATCTAAATATTCTTGATTGTTATTATTTCTGTATTTATTGACTGCTATTATTGGATCTATTATTAATTCGCTGATTGCTGTCTACATTCACTATCTAATGTTATACTGACAGGATAATGTTTAGAATAGGATGTACTCTAGTAATAATGATAACGAGACTATTGGCAAAAAGAACGATGCCACCATGACCAGGCGAAAAGACAGACGCCATTAAAATAAATAAGCCAAACAAAGACTATCCAAGGCGAAAAGAAGGACGCCACCAAAAAAGAGAGAAAGAAAGAAAGTAACTACCTAATAAAAAAAAAAAAAAAAGAAAGGACCAAAATAAGTAATAGTTATGGCGGAAAAGAGTATACGCTACTAAGGCGAAAAGAAATACGCCTCGCATCCACATATATAAGTATATATACATAATTATGGCTAACAAGGTTGTTCACAGGTTTGCCGGCGACGAAGTCGCATCTTCTGTCCGCCGTGTGTCGTACAAGCCCATTAGGGAGAGTTGCCATAGGGACACACATGGTTTGTAGGGATCAAGAAGCGCCTGCGGACTACAAAGATTGCCAAGGGCGCAGTGTCCGCAGCCGCCCCGCGATTCGGCCCGTATAACGGCATGCCGTTGGTAGGGCCATGGGAAGGTTGGAGGGAGTGTCCCTATCTACTGCGACACTCGACCGCATCGTTAGGGACCTGCCGAACACGGCCCCAGGCTTGGATGGCCTAACAGCGCGCATTATCAAGCAAGCATATAGGGTAAGCGGGGCGGAGATGCTTCTCATGTTCTCCGCCTGCATAAGTGGGGGCGTGTTCCCAGATATATGGAAGGAGGGGAAGCTGGTCGTCCTGCCAAAGGGCAACGATCGGCCGCTCTCCGATCCCAAGGCGTACAGGCCGCTCACATTGCTTCCCATTTTGGGAAAGATCCTGGAGCGCCTAGTTATCGCATGTGCACCTTGCCTCCACAGTCATATCTCTGAAAATCAGCATGGTTTTTCGAGGGGCAGGTCGACGGTCACGGCGCTGAATGCGATCCTGGACCGGGTGGCTTGCTCCTCGGAAAACTATGTCCAAGTCATTTTGTTAGACATCTCGGGGGCCTTCGACAACGCCTGGTGGCCCATGGTCCTAGTTAAGGCCAAACAGTGCGGATGTCCGCCGAACATTTACAGAATCCTGGTCAGTTACTTCACAGGAAGGCGGGTTGGACTCTTCATGGGCGACCAGGTGGTGTGGAAGCGGTCCACTATGGGCTGCCCCCAGGGTTCGGTTCTTGGGCCGACTCTTTGGAACCTCCTGCTCGACGACATCCTGAAGCTGCCGTGGCCGGAGGGCGTCCGGGCGGTAGCATACGCGGACGACATCACCGTCGTGATCGAGGCGCCGAGTCGAGCGGCGATTGAGCGTAACGCTCAGTCGTCGCTGGAGGCGGTGTCCGCTTGGGGGAGACGGAACCGCCTCGAGTTCTCAGCGGCTAAGTCGCAGACCCTCACTTTGAAGGGCAAACTCAAGCGTCCCCCTACCATACGCATGGACGGCGCTTCGATCGCGCACGTTGCGCAGGCCAAGGTGCTGGGCGTTGTTATTGATGAAGCGGGCTCCTACGTGCCGCATGCTAGTTTGGCCGGCCAGCGGGCTGTGAGCGCCTTCGGGAAGATGTCGAGGGTCTCGGCGTCTTCCTGGGGCGTTAAGTACAGGGCCCTAAAGGTCCTGTTTGCAGGGACCTATGTGGCGATCCTGACGTATGCTGCGGCCGTATGGTGGCGGAGTGTGGAGAGGTATGCAGTGCGGAGTACGCTGCTCCGCACTCAACGCCCAGCACTTATTTTGCTGACGAAAGCGTACAGGTCGGTCAGCACCGCAGCGTTGCCTGTGCTGGCGGGAGTGCTTCCGGCCGACCTGGAGGTTTGCAGAGCAGGACGAATCGCGCAGGAGTGTTCCAATCTGGTCAGTAGGGAGCGCAAGGTGGCAATTGGGAAGGTGAGAGCGGAGGTCGTTGCCCGGTGGCAGGAGCGGTGGCTTACCTCCTCTGATGGCAGGGAGTTGTATAGCTTCTTTCCGAGCGTAGCGGATCGATTGGCGCAGGGCTGGGTGGAGCCGGACTATGTCACGTCACAGGTCCTCACAGGTCATGGGAGTTTCAGAAGCCGCCTACATGCAATGTCGCTAAGCGACACTGCTGAATGTTACTGTGGGTTAGCGGATGAAACTCGGGACCATGTCCTGTGGGACTGTGCCCTGTATGCAGACGATAGGGACGAAATGCTGGGAAACTGGGATAGGGAGCAAATCGGCCCGGTATACCACCGGGAGCTAGTAGGCAGTGCGGAGGGCTTCCGGAGGCTTAAGTCGTTTGCCCATAAGTGGCACAGTAGACGGAAGGAGTTAGAGTTAGAGTCGGCAGAGCGGAGAAGCTCATATAGCTCTGGCAATTTTGACAACGGTTAATGTATAGTGTAGATGTTCTAATGGATAGTAATAATAATAGTAGTAATTGACAATTGATAATAAAATATGAATAATTGGGAATTGATGGTAATAATGATAATAATAATTTAGAATAGATAATTATAATGAGAATGACGTGATAATGACACGATAATAATGATGACTTGAATTAATAATTTATAATATTATGGAATCAATAAGTCTGCCCAGGCGTGAAGTCACGTTTTTGTGTTGTGGCGCGCCCCAGAATGGGGAGAGGCGTAAAAGAAGGGACAGGAAGAACATGGAGGGTGTGGAGTCTTCAAAGCACACTCTGGCTCCGGAGCCAGAGTGTGTCTCCAAAAAGAGTCCGTATGCCGCAAGGCGGGAAGGACCATGTGAGGCGGGAGGTGGGATTATGTCCCTATCTACTATCTAGCGAAACCACAGCCAAGGGAACGGGCTTGGGAGAATCAGCGGGGAAAGAAGACCCTGTTGAGCTTGACTCTAGTCTGGCATTGTAAGGAGACATGAGAGGTGTAGCATAAGTGGGAGATCGTTTCGGCGATCGTCGCTGAAAAACCACTACTTTCATTGTTTCATTACTTACTCGGTTGGGCGGAAGCGGTGCGCGGTCGATAATATCGGCGGGCGCACGGTGTTTCGTTCCAAGCGTGCAGAGTGGCGACGTGGCGGCAACGCTCGTCGCCGTACAACTCCCGCGTGATCCGGTTCGAGGACACTGCCAGGCGGGTAGTTTGACTGGGGCGGTACATCTGTCAAAGAATAACGCAGGTGTCCTAAGGCCAGCTCAGCGAGGACAGAAACCTCGCGTGGAGCAAAAGGGCAAAAGCTGGCTTGATCCAGATGTTCAGTACGCATAGGGACTGCGAAAGCACGGCCTATCGATCCTTTAGTATAAAGAGTTTTTAGCAAGAGGTGCCAGAAAAGTTACCACAGGGATAACTGGCTTGTGGCAGCCAAGCGTTCATAGCGACGTTGCTTTTTGATCCTTCGATGTCGGCTCTTCCTATCATTGCGAAGCAAAATTCGCCAAGCGTTGGATTGTTCACCCATCAAAAGGGAACGTGAGCTGGGTTTAGACCGTCGTGAGACAGGTTAGTTTTACCCTACTGATGGCTTGTCGTTGCGATAGTAATACTGCTCAGTACGAGAGGAACCGCAGTTTCGGACATTTGGTTCATGCACTCGGCCGAGCGGCCGGTGGTGCGAAGCTACCATCCGCGGGATTATGCCTGAACGCCTCTAAGGCCGAAGCCAGCCTAGCCGAATCCGGCAAGGATATGCTCACTGTGGAGCCCCGAGAGTCGGGAGGCTCTAAACAATGTGACTTTACTAGTCGCGCTTCACCACGTGAGGTGCGACGTCGAAGCCCATTTGGATCGCGGAGATCGATGCTGTCCGCTTAACGCGTGCGTCACGGCTCCGAAGGTCCGATCTACCTCAGTTCGATGTCGGGGCTCGGAATAGTCTGTAGACGACTTCCGTTCCTGGCGGGGTGTTGTGCTCGGTAGAGCAGCGTCGTGCTGCGATCTGTTGAGACTCAGCCCTACGCCAGGTGATTCGTCCGAGGACGATGAAATGTTTATGTTATTATAACGTAAGATGCGTGCACGCGTCGTGCGTTATAATGATGTTGTTTTATAGTTTTAAGCAAAGATCGATACACGAACGGAATCATTCAATTTTACTACAGAGTTTATCTTACTACTCAATACACGAACCGAATCATTCCATTTTCCAACTGCATCTCTGCGAACAAACGTTTCAAATTAATACACGAACAGAACCTCATCTAACACTAACACTTGTACAAAATTTTAATACACGAACAATTCACATGTATCACTTCGATACACGAACAGAATCATTCGATTTTCCAACAAAATTTCACATCTTACAATTTAATACACGAACAGTGCTCGATTACTACTTCTTAAATTAGACTTGTACAAAACCTCTCAAATGATTTGCTATCACTTTAAGAGGCAAAAAAATTACCTATGAACTTTTAATACACGAACAGACTAACACTTAATACACGAACACTCGATTTTCCAACAAAATTTCACATCTTACAATATAATACACGCACAGTGCTCCATTTAAATACTCGAACATTTCACAAACTACCAAATTAGACTTGTACAAAACCTCTCAAATGAATTGCTATCGTTTATGGGGGGTTACTATCACTTTAAGAGCCAAAAAAATTACCTATGATTTTTTAATACACGAACACTTCACATTTACAAAAACTCTCAAATTAATTGCCATAATTTTTTGAGGGTGTCCCTAGGTAGTAAGAACACACCACTTCGATACACGAACAGAATCATTCGATTTTCCAACTAAATTACAATTTAATACACGAACAGAACTCGATTTAATACACGAACTGCTACATTCTTTCACAACCTACATTGTGTTGATGATTAATATAACATCGTGAGATATATGTATATAGTAGTAGTAGTATTTATGAACTACAGTTATTGCCAACATTAAAACAACTAGTGTCATAGTAACCATAATAACATCTAAACGGGTGTTATAATAATGTTGTACTAAATTTCATAATGCAACTCGAATTTTACTCATCGAACAGCCACATTCTCATGGTGTGTTTATAAATTTCAAAAAAGAACACTATTAGAAAAGGTTGGATAGGTTCTTCGAATTCACGTCGTACCCCGCCATTTTTGTTAGATATTCATATCATGGCAACTGTTATAATTAGGTATTAAAACCTTATTATAGGTATTAATACCCCCTTATTATACAACAGTTGCATAAATAACCAATATCAATTAAACTTGCAGACATCAAGTAACATACATAATTACGTCGTCGATATACGACGCACCTACGACCAAATTAGCAAAAAGCTATTATAATTTTTTTTTCTTCTTGGGGTTGATGGGAGGGGGTTGTTTGGGGGGTATGTTTTCGGTTGTCCGTACATCGTTTGGGGGTCGTTATTTTTCATTACGTCACTAACAAAAATATTTTTCAATTTTTTCTTTTTGGTCTTAGGGGGAGGGGGTTGACTGGGGGGGGGAGGGGGGTTGTGTTATGTTTACATCGTTTGGGGTCGTTATTACGTGGTGACATTAGCAAAAACCAAAACAAAAACGAAAGGAGGGGAAAAGAGGGGGGAGAGGGGGAGGGGGGGAGGGGGGGGTCTCGTCACCTACCCCCTGCTCTGGAGTCACGGGGATGAATTAATACGATTCATTAATTCGCTCGATCGGACCCACAGGACGCTTTACCAATTATGTACAAAATCTGTTTCGGCCACCGAACGGCCCGATCGCATCTATATCGAGATTCACATATCTGTCATGCGACGCGACGGCCGAGTGAGGTCGGAGCGCGCGCGCATTGACGAAGATAAAAGTGAGTGTTGCTGTGTGTAGTTAGAGTGTTTTCGTAGATTTCTAGTGGATTTGTGAACTGCGCCGAGTGTGTGTTGAACAACTTTGCGTGTTTTCGCTCCTCTGTCTCTGCAGGACTGCTTGCGCTACGCTACACGACACTGGAGATTGATCAACTGTGTGGACCGACGGACCGTATTTTATGCGTGTCCGTTTACAAGGTAACGGTCGTAGTATGAAACAATGTGATGGACGCGACGACGGCCGGCGCTCGGACGCGTCTAGTGTCGCCGCGTCCTATGAGTTATGCTCTTTAAGACTTTCAATGTGAGGCGCTCTATAGACTCCGGGCGGAATCGAATATGATGTCGCGAAAGTGTTAACAAACTTTACACTCGTGAACTCGTCTCGAACGAACGTTCCAAATGGGGGCTTTTCCGTTCGTACGAACGGCGACGCCCTTAAGCACGCGCTGTCGCGTCTGGCGCGTTGAGATACACGCGACCAGAGGTGCGCGCGTGCGACCCAAAAATTCAAATTTTTCAGAGCTCTCCCGACCGCGCTTGCGTCTCTACGATCGCGAGCGCTCGGGGACGAGGACCCACCGTGCGCTGCGCGGCGACGCTCTGCGGCGTCTGCCTGCGCGCGCGCGGCGTCTCTTTACAAGAAGCTCCCTGGTTGATCCTGCCAGTAGTTATATGCTTGTCTCAAAGATTAAGCCATGCATGTCTCAGTGCAAGCCGTATTAAGGCGATACCGCGAATGGCTCAATATATCAGTTTTGGTTCCTTAGATCTTACTCAGTTACTTGGATAACTGTGGTAATTCTAGAGCTAATACATGCAATCAGAACTCTGACCAGTGATGGGATGAGTGCTTTTATTAGATCAAAACCAATCGACGGAGGGCCTCGCGTCCGAAGTCGTTAACTTTGATGAATCTGGATAACTTTTGCCGATCGCACGGTCCAGTACCGGCGACGCATCTTTCAAATGTCTGCCTTATCAACTTTCGATGGTAGTTTCTGCGACTACCATGGTTGTCACGGGTAACGGGGAATCAGGGTTCGATTCCGGAGAGGGAGCCTGAGAAACGGCTACCACATCCAAGGAAGGCAGCAGGCGCGCAAATTACCCACTCCCGGCACGGGGAGGTAGTGACGAAAAATAACGATACGGGACTCTTACGAGGCCTCGTAATCGGAATGAGTACACTTTAAATATTTTAACGAGGAACAATTGGAGGGCAAGTCTGGTGCCAGCAGCCGCGGTAATTCCAGCTCCAATAGCGTATACTAAAATTGTTGCGGTTAAAAAGCTCGTAGTTGCATTTGTGCGCCGCGCTGTCGGTGCACCGCATCCGCGGTGATACTGACACGTCTGCGGAGCATATCGTCGGTGAGCCGTCGGTCAAACGTCGGTTCAATATCAAAATCCTATCGCGGTGCTCTTCAATGAGTGTCGAGGTGGGCCGACAATTTTACTTTGAACAAATTAGAGTGCTCAAAGCGGGCTCAAAATGCTGCTTGAATATTTCGTGCATGGAATAATAGAATATGATCTCGGTTCTATTTTGTTGGTTTTCAGAACTCCGAGGTAATGATTAATAGGGATAACTGGGGGCATTCGTATTGCGACGTTAGAGGTGAAATTCTTGGATCGTCGCAAGACGAACATCAGCGAAAGCATTTGCCAAAGGTGTTTTCATCAATCAAGAACGAAAGTTAGAGGTTCGAAGGCGATTAGATACCGCCCTAGTTCTAACCGTAAATATGTCATCTAGCGATCCGCCGACGTTACTACAATGGCTCGGCGGGCAGCTTCCGGGAAACCAAAGATTTTGGACTCCGGGGGGAGTATGGTTGCAAAGCTGAAACTTAAAGGAATTGACGGAAGGGCACCACCAGGAGTGGAGCCTGCGGCTTAATTTGACTCAACACGGGAAATCTCACCAGGCCCGGACACCGGAAGGATTGACAGATTAACAGCTCTTTCTTGATTCGGTGGGTGGTGGTGCATGGCCGTTCTTAGTTGGTGGAGCGATTTGTCTGGTTAATTCCGGTAACGAACGAGACTCTAGCCTGCTAAATAGGCGTCGTCATTTAGGTGTGCGTGGCTCCGTCACGCAACTCACTGGCGACGTATTAAAATTCTTCTTAGAGGGACCGGCGGCTTCGAGCCGCACGAGATTGAGCAATAACAGGTCTGTGATGCCCTTAGATGTCCTGGGCCGCACGCGCGCTACACTGAAGGAATCAGCATGTTCTCCCTGGCCTAGAGGCCCGGGCAACCCGCTGAAACTCCTTCGTGCTGGGGATTGGGGTTTGCAATTATCCCCCATAAACGAGGAATTCCTAGTAAGCGCGAGTCATAAGCTCGCGTTGATTACGTCCCTGCCCTTTGTACACACCGCCCGTCGCTACTACCGATTGAATGATTTAGTGAGGTCTTCGGACCGACACGCGGTGGCTTCACGGCCGTCGGCGTTGCTGGGAAGTTGACCAAACTTGATCATTTAGAGGAAGTAAAAGTCGTAACAAGGTTTCCGTAGGGGAACCTGCGGAAGGATCATTAACGTATGTTAATAGACATAATCCAAACAAAATATTCGACACAGAGAGCCTTCGCTCTCGCGTCGCGTCCTCTCACGGTATGCAGACTGGTATGAAAACCCGCACCACGAGTACCGTTGGACGCGTTCGTAAATATACATTAGTCCCTCATACTGCGGTGGGATGAAATTTTTTTTTTATTATTTAAACAATAATAATACATTCCATCAGTTCATGTAACAGATACACAAACTATTACCCTGGACGGTGGATCACTTGGCTCGCGGGTCGATGAAGAACGCAGTTAACTGCGCGTCATAGTGTGAACTGCAGGACACATTTGAACATCGACATTTCGAACGCACATTGCGGTCCGTGGAGACACATCCAGGACCACTCCTGTCTGAGGGCCGGCTGTATAAAATACAAATGCCACATTGCGTCTAGTACGCATATGACGGTTCTGCGCTTAATTGCGTTGTCCGTTCAAATATAACGATATTATACAATAAGACATTTGTCGAACGACGTAGACACGCTCATTGTGCGCGTTCGCGTTCGGACGTACAAAAGAAGGCGGCGGTCGTGTGAAAACACGTGCGCTCGCGACTCTTCGGTCGGTGATAACATTGCTAACCAGCGAGGGTTGCGATGCGAAAGTCGCATTTCTTGTCCGTGACGCGTCGCGCGCGCTCTGGTGCCGACGTCGGGAGGCGTTAAGAATGTTTTATACGGTATAGTCCCAGTAGGCGGACTCGACGTCCGAAGAGCGCATCGACGCCGTCGTCGTTCTCTCTCGCGAGAGTGAGTTCGGTTGCGTCGTCGTAACGCTGACGGATATCGCGTCTGCCTCATTTTTTTATCGTTGGCCTCAGATCAGGGAGGATCACCCGCCGAATTTAAGCATATTAGTAAGCGGAGGAAAAGAAACTAACTAGGATTTCCTTAGTAGCGGCGAGCGAACAGGAAAGAAGCCCAGCACTGAATCCCGCCGTCGTTTAGGCGGCGGGAGATGTGGTGTTCGGGAGGTTCCGCTTTCTCGTCGCGATCACTCCTGTCCAAGTTCGTCTTGAACGGGGCCGTTTTCCCGTAGAGGGTGCCAGGCCCGTAGCGACGGAGGATCGTGGCGAGAGGGACTCTCCTTAGAGTCGGGTTGCTTGAGAGTGCAGCCCTAAGTGGGTGGTAAACTCCATCTAAGGCTAAATATTACCGCGAGACCGATAGCGAACAAGTACCGTGAGGGAAAGTTGAAAAGAACTTTGAAGAGAGAGTTCAAGAGTACGTGAAACCGTTCAGGGGTAAACCTGCGAAACTCGAATGAACGAACGGAGAGATTCATCGTCATTCCTCGGCGTACGGACGCGTGCCTCGATGCCGTCGGCTTCGGCCGGTAGGCACGGGTCGCGGCCGTCGACGTCCGCGGACGGCGTGCACTTCTCTCTTAGTAAATACATCGCGACCCGTTCGATGTCGGTCTAAGCGCCGTACGGGAGCCCCGTTGCCCCTTCACGGGGGTAGTGGGACCGCGACGGTGGCCGACCGGCCGTCGGACGGTAGTTTTGACGAATCGCGCACGCGTTTAGGCGCGTCCGGCCCGACGCAAGTCAACGTCGTATCCCGTGTCTTCGCCCAAGTGCGGACGCGGGTGCGGCGCGTCTGTCGTCGCAGCCGTGCTGTCTCGGACTGTGCGCGTCTCTGTCTGCGATGATTCAGTTTCGGGCACTCGCAGGACCCGTCTTGAAACACGGACCAAGGAGTCTAGCATGTATGCGAGTCATTGAGATGATAAAACTGAAAGGCGCAACGAAAGTGAAGGCGCGCGCTAGCCGCGTGCTCAGGGAGGATGGAGCGTCGATCTCGGTCGATCTCTCGCACTCCCGAGGCGTCTCGTTTCCAATCCGTGAATGCAGGCGCGCTCTGAGCATAAATGCTGGGACCCGAAAGATGGTGAACTATGCCTGGTCAGGTCGAAGTCAGGGGAAACCCTGATGGAGGACCGTAGCGATTCTGACG
>OX411343.1:16316716-16324216 GCA_948150665.1 Conistra vaccinii | reverse complement strand
CGCTTCGATCGCGCACGTTGCGCAGGCCAAGGTGCTGGGCGTTGTTATTGATGAAGCGGGCTCCTACGTGCCGCATGCTAGTTTGGCCGGCCAGCGGGCTGTGAGCGCCTTCGGGAAGATGTCGAGGGTCTCGGCGTCTTCCTGGGGCGTTAAGTACAGGGCCCTAAAGGTCCTGTTTGCAGGGACCTATGTGGCGATCCTGACGTATGCTGCGGCCGTATGGTGGCGGAGTGTGGAGAGGTATGCAGTGCGGAGTACGCTGCTCCGCACTCAACGCCCAGCACTTATTTTGCTGACGAAAGCGTACAGGTCGGTCAGCACCGCAGCGTTGCCTGTGCTGGCGGGAGTGCTTCCGGCCGACCTGGAGGTTTGCAGAGCAGGACGAATCGCGCAGGAGTGTTCCAATCTGGTCAGTAGGGAGCGCAAGGTGGCAATTGGGAAGGTGAGAGCGGAGGTCGTTGCCCGGTGGCAGGAGCGGTGGCTTACCTCCTCTGATGGCAGGGAGTTGTATAGCTTCTTTCCGAGCGTAGCGGATCGATTGGCGCAGGGCTGGGTGGAGCCGGACTATGTCACGTCACAGGTCCTCACAGGTCATGGGAGTTTCAGAAGCCGCCTACATGCAATGTCGCTAAGCGACACTGCTGAATGTTACTGTGGGTTAGCGGATGAAACTCGGGACCATGTCCTGTGGGACTGTGCCCTGTATGCAGACGATAGGGACGAAATGCTGGGAAACTGGGATAGGGAGCAAATCGGCCCGGTATACCACCGGGAGCTAGTAGGCAGTGCGGAGGGCTTCCGGAGGCTTAAGTCGTTTGCCCATAAGTGGCACAGTAGACGGAAGGAGTTAGAGTTAGAGTCGGCAGAGCGGAGAAGCTCATATAGCTCTGGCAATTTTGACAACGGTTAATGTATAGTGTAGATGTTCTAATGGATAGTAATAATAATAGTAGTAATTGACAATTGATAATAAAATATGAATAATTGGGAATTGATGGTAATAATGATAATAATAATTTAGAATAGATAATTATAATGAGAATGACGTGATAATGACACGATAATAATGATGACTTGAATTAATAATTTATAATATTATGGAATCAATAAGTCTGCCCAGGCGTGAAGTCACGTTTTTGTGTTGTGGCGCGCCCCAGAATGGGGAGAGGCGTAAAAGAAGGGACAGGAAGAACATGGAGGGTGTGGAGTCTTCAAAGCACACTCTGGCTCCGGAGCCAGAGTGTGTCTCCAAAAAGAGTCCGTATGCCGCAAGGCGGGAAGGACCATGTGAGGCGGGAGGTGGGATTATGTCCCTATCTACTATCTAGCGAAACCACAGCCAAGGGAACGGGCTTGGGAGAATCAGCGGGGAAAGAAGACCCTGTTGAGCTTGACTCTAGTCTGGCATTGTAAGGAGACATGAGAGGTGTAGCATAAGTGGGAGATCGTTTCGGCGATCGTCGCTGAAAAACCACTACTTTCATTGTTTCATTACTTACTCGGTTGGGCGGAAGCGGTGCGCGGTCGATAATATCGGCGGGCGCACGGTGTTTCGTTCCAAGCGTGCAGAGTGGCGACGTGGCGGCAACGCTCGTCGCCGTACAACTCCCGCGTGATCCGGTTCGAGGACACTGCCAGGCGGGTAGTTTGACTGGGGCGGTACATCTGTCAAAGAATAACGCAGGTGTCCTAAGGCCAGCTCAGCGAGGACAGAAACCTCGCGTGGAGCAAAAGGGCAAAAGCTGGCTTGATCCAGATGTTCAGTACGCATAGGGACTGCGAAAGCACGGCCTATCGATCCTTTAGTATAAAGAGTTTTTAGCAAGAGGTGCCAGAAAAGTTACCACAGGGATAACTGGCTTGTGGCAGCCAAGCGTTCATAGCGACGTTGCTTTTTGATCCTTCGATGTCGGCTCTTCCTATCATTGCGAAGCAAAATTCGCCAAGCGTTGGATTGTTCACCCATCAAAAGGGAACGTGAGCTGGGTTTAGACCGTCGTGAGACAGGTTAGTTTTACCCTACTGATGGCTTGTCGTTGCGATAGTAATACTGCTCAGTACGAGAGGAACCGCAGTTTCGGACATTTGGTTCATGCACTCGGCCGAGCGGCCGGTGGTGCGAAGCTACCATCCGCGGGATTATGCCTGAACGCCTCTAAGGCCGAAGCCAGCCTAGCCGAATCCGGCAAGGATATGCTCACTGTGGAGCCCCGAGAGTCGGGAGGCTCTAAACAATGTGACTTTACTAGTCGCGCTTCACCACGTGAGGTGCGACGTCGAAGCCCATTTGGATCGCGGAGATCGATGCTGTCCGCTTAACGCGTGCGTCACGGCTCCGAAGGTCCGATCTACCTCAGTTCGATGTCGGGGCTCGGAATAGTCTGTAGACGACTTCCGTTCCTGGCGGGGTGTTGTGCTCGGTAGAGCAGCGTCGTGCTGCGATCTGTTGAGACTCAGCCCTACGCCAGGTGATTCGTCCGAGGACGATGAAATGTTTATGTTATTATAACGTAAGATGCGTGCACGCGTCGTGCGTTATAATGATGTTGTTTTATAGTTTTAAGCAAAGATCGATACACGAACGGAATCATTCAATTTTACTACAGAGTTTATCTTACTACTCAATACACGAACCGAATCATTCCATTTTCCAACTGCATCTCTGCGAACAAACGTTTCAAATTAATACACGAACAGAACCTCATCTAACACTAACACTTGTACAAAATTTTAATACACGAACAATTCACATGTATCACTTCGATACACGAACAGAATCATTCGATTTTCCAACAAAATTTCACATCTTACAATTTAATACACGAACAGTGCTCGATTACTACTTCTTAAATTAGACTTGTACAAAACCTCTCAAATGATTTGCTATCACTTTAAGAGGCAAAAAAATTACCTATGAACTTTTAATACACGAACAGACTAACACTTAATACACGAACACTCGATTTTCCAACAAAATTTCACATCTTACAATATAATACACGCACAGTGCTCCATTTAAATACTCGAACATTTCACAAACTACCAAATTAGACTTGTACAAAACCTCTCAAATGAATTGCTATCGTTTATGGGGGGTTACTATCACTTTAAGAGCCAAAAAAATTACCTATGATTTTTTAATACACGAACACTTCACATTTACAAAAACTCTCAAATTAATTGCCATAATTTTTTGAGGGTGTCCCTAGGTAGTAAGAACACACCACTTCGATACACGAACAGAATCATTCGATTTTCCAACTAAATTACAATTTAATACACGAACAGAACTCGATTTAATACACGAACTGCTACATTCTTTCACAACCTACATTGTGTTGATGATTAATATAACATCGTGAGATATATGTATATAGTAGTAGTAGTATTTATGAACTACAGTTATTGCCAACATTAAAACAACTAGTGTCATAGTAACCATAATAACATCTAAACGGGTGTTATAATAATGTTGTACTAAATTTCATAATGCAACTCGAATTTTACTCATCGAACAGCCACATTCTCATGGTGTGTTTATAAATTTCAAAAAAGAACACTATTAGAAAAGGTTGGATAGGTTCTTCGAATTCACGTCGTACCCCGCCATTTTTGTTAGATATTCATATCATGGCAACTGTTATAATTAGGTATTAAAACCTTATTATAGGTATTAATACCCCCTTATTATACAACAGTTGCATAAATAACCAATATCAATTAAACTTGCAGACATCAAGTAACATACATAATTACGTCGTCGATATACGACGCACCTACGACCAAATTAGCAAAAAGCTATTATAATTTTTTTTTCTTCTTGGGGTTGATGGGAGGGGGTTGTTTGGGGGGGATGTTTTCGGTTGTCCGTACATCGTTTGGGGGTCGTTATTTTTCATTACGTCACTAACAAAAATATTTTTCAATTTTTTCTTTTTGGTCTTAGGGGGAGGGGGTTGACTGGGGGGGGGGAGGGGGGTTGTGTTATGTTTACATCGTTTGGGGTCGTTATTACGTGGTGACATTAGCAAAAACCAAAACAAAAACGAAAGGAGGGGAAAAGAGGGGGGAGAGGGGGAGGGGGGGAGGGGGGGGTCTCGTCACCTACCCCCTGCTCTGGAGTCACGGGGATGAATTAATACGATTCATTAATTCGCTCGATCGGACCCACAGGACGCTTTACCAATTATGTACAAAATCTGTTTCGGCCACCGAACGGCCCGATCGCATCTATATCGAGATTCACATATCTGTCATGCGACGCGACGGCCGAGTGAGGTCGGAGCGCGCGCGCATTGACGAAGATAAAAGTGAGTGTTGCTGTGTGTAGTTAGAGTGTTTTCGTAGATTTCTAGTGGATTTGTGAACTGCGCCGAGTGTGTGTTGAACAACTTTGCGTGTTTTCGCTCCTCTGTCTCTGCAGGACTGCTTGCGCTACGCTACACGACACTGGAGATTGATCAACTGTGTGGACCGACGGACCGTATTTTATGCGTGTCCGTTTACAAGGTAACGGTCGTAGTATGAAACAATGTGATGGACGCGACGACGGCCGGCGCTCGGACGCGTCTAGTGTCGCCGCGTCCTATGAGTTATGCTCTTTAAGACTTTCAATGTGAGGCGCTCTATAGACTCCGGGCGGAATCGAATATGATGTCGCGAAAGTGTTAACAAACTTTACACTCGTGAACTCGTCTCGAACGAACGTTCCAAATGGGGGCTTTTCCGTTCGTACGAACGGCGACGCCCTTAAGCACGCGCTGTCGCGTCTGGCGCGTTGAGATACACGCGACCAGAGGTGCGCGCGTGCGACCCAAAAATTCAAATTTTTCAGAGCTCTCCCGACCGCGCTTGCGTCTCTACGATCGCGAGCGCTCGGGGACGAGGACCCACCGTGCGCTGCGCGGCGACGCTCTGCGGCGTCTGCCTGCGCGCGCGCGGCGTCTCTTTACAAGAAGCTCCCTGGTTGATCCTGCCAGTAGTTATATGCTTGTCTCAAAGATTAAGCCATGCATGTCTCAGTGCAAGCCGTATTAAGGCGATACCGCGAATGGCTCAATATATCAGTTTTGGTTCCTTAGATCTTACTCAGTTACTTGGATAACTGTGGTAATTCTAGAGCTAATACATGCAATCAGAACTCTGACCAGTGATGGGATGAGTGCTTTTATTAGATCAAAACCAATCGACGGAGGGCCTCGCGTCCGAAGTCGTTAACTTTGATGAATCTGGATAACTTTTGCCGATCGCACGGTCCAGTACCGGCGACGCATCTTTCAAATGTCTGCCTTATCAACTTTCGATGGTAGTTTCTGCGACTACCATGGTTGTCACGGGTAACGGGGAATCAGGGTTCGATTCCGGAGAGGGAGCCTGAGAAACGGCTACCACATCCAAGGAAGGCAGCAGGCGCGCAAATTACCCACTCCCGGCACGGGGAGGTAGTGACGAAAAATAACGATACGGGACTCTTACGAGGCCTCGTAATCGGAATGAGTACACTTTAAATATTTTAACGAGGAACAATTGGAGGGCAAGTCTGGTGCCAGCAGCCGCGGTAATTCCAGCTCCAATAGCGTATACTAAAATTGTTGCGGTTAAAAAGCTCGTAGTTGCATTTGTGCGCCGCGCTGTCGGTGCACCGCATCCGCGGTGATACTGACACGTCTGCGGAGCATATCGTCGGTGAGCCGTCGGTCAAACGTCGGTTCAATATCAAAATCCTATCGCGGTGCTCTTCAATGAGTGTCGAGGTGGGCCGACAATTTTACTTTGAACAAATTAGAGTGCTCAAAGCGGGCTCAAAATGCTGCTTGAATATTTCGTGCATGGAATAATAGAATATGATCTCGGTTCTATTTTGTTGGTTTTCAGAACTCCGAGGTAATGATTAATAGGGATAACTGGGGGCATTCGTATTGCGACGTTAGAGGTGAAATTCTTGGATCGTCGCAAGACGAACATCAGCGAAAGCATTTGCCAAAGGTGTTTTCATCAATCAAGAACGAAAGTTAGAGGTTCGAAGGCGATTAGATACCGCCCTAGTTCTAACCGTAAATATGTCATCTAGCGATCCGCCGACGTTACTACAATGGCTCGGCGGGCAGCTTCCGGGAAACCAAAGATTTTGGACTCCGGGGGGAGTATGGTTGCAAAGCTGAAACTTAAAGGAATTGACGGAAGGGCACCACCAGGAGTGGAGCCTGCGGCTTAATTTGACTCAACACGGGAAATCTCACCAGGCCCGGACACCGGAAGGATTGACAGATTAACAGCTCTTTCTTGATTCGGTGGGTGGTGGTGCATGGCCGTTCTTAGTTGGTGGAGCGATTTGTCTGGTTAATTCCGGTAACGAACGAGACTCTAGCCTGCTAAATAGGCGTCGTCATTTAGGTGTGCGTGGCTCCGTCACGCAACTCACTGGCGACGTATTAAAATTCTTCTTAGAGGGACCGGCGGCTTCGAGCCGCACGAGATTGAGCAATAACAGGTCTGTGATGCCCTTAGATGTCCTGGGCCGCACGCGCGCTACACTGAAGGAATCAGCATGTTCTCCCTGGCCTAGAGGCCCGGGCAACCCGCTGAAACTCCTTCGTGCTGGGGATTGGGGTTTGCAATTATCCCCCATAAACGAGGAATTCCTAGTAAGCGCGAGTCATAAGCTCGCGTTGATTACGTCCCTGCCCTTTGTACACACCGCCCGTCGCTACTACCGATTGAATGATTTAGTGAGGTCTTCGGACCGACACGCGGTGGCTTCACGGCCGTCGGCGTTGCTGGGAAGTTGACCAAACTTGATCATTTAGAGGAAGTAAAAGTCGTAACAAGGTTTCCGTAGGGGAACCTGCGGAAGGATCATTAACGTATGTTAATAGACATAATCCAAACAAAATATTCGACACAGAGAGCCTTCGCTCTCGCGTCGCGTCCTCTCACGGTATGCAGACTGGTATGAAAACCCGCACCACGAGTACCGTTGGACGCGTTCGTAAATATACATTAGTCCCTCATACTGCGGTGGGATGAAATTTTTTTTTTATTATTTAAACAATAATAATACATTCCATCAGTTCATGTAACAGATACACAAACTATTACCCTGGACGGTGGATCACTTGGCTCGCGGGTCGATGAAGAACGCAGTTAACTGCGCGTCATAGTGTGAACTGCAGGACACATTTGAACATCGACATTTCGAACGCACATTGCGGTCCGTGGAGACACATCCAGGACCACTCCTGTCTGAGGGCCGGCTGTATAAAATACAAATGCCACATTGCGTCTAGTACGCATATGACGGTTCTGCGCTTAATTGCGTTGTCCGTTCAAATATAACGATATTATACAATAAGACATTTGTCGAACGACGTAGACACGCTCATTGTGCGCGTTCGCGTTCGGACGTACAAAAGAAGGCGGCGGTCGTGTGAAAACACGTGCGCTCGCGACTCTTCGGTCGGTGATAACATTGCTAACCAGCGAGGGTTGCGATGCGAAAGT
>OX411343.1:15931716-16311716 GCA_948150665.1 Conistra vaccinii | reverse complement strand
ATGATTAATATAACATCGTGAGATATATGTATATAGTAGTAGTAGTATTTATGAACTACAGTTATTGCCAACATTAAAACAACTAGTGTCATAGTAACCATAATAACATCTAAACGGGTGTTATAATAATGTTGTACTAAATTTCATAATGCAACTCGAATTTTACTCATCGAACAGCCACATTCTCATGGTGTGTTTATAAATTTCAAAAAAGAACACTATTAGAAAAGGTTGGATAGGTTCTTCGAATTCACGTCGTACCCCGCCATTTTTGTTAGATATTCATATCATGGCAACTGTTATAATTAGGTATTAAAACCTTATTATAGGTATTAATACCCCCTTATTATACAACAGTTGCATAAATAACCAATATCAATTAAACTTGCAGACATCAAGTAACATACATAATTACGTCGTCGATATACGACGCACCTACGACCAAATTAGCAAAAAGCTATTATAATTTTTTTTTCTTCTTGGGGTTGATGGGAGGGGGTTGTTTGGGGGGGATGTTTTCGGTTGTCCGTACATCGTTTGGGGGTCGTTATTTTTCATTACGTCACTAACAAAAATATTTTTCAATTTTTTCTTTTTGGTCTTAGGGGGAGGGGGTTGACTGGGGGGGGGGAGGGGGGTTGTGTTATGTTTACATCGTTTGGGGTCGTTATTACGTGGTGACATTAGCAAAAACCAAAACAAAAACGAAAGGAGGGGAAAAGAGGGGGGAGAGGGGGAGGGGGGGAGGGGGGGGTCTCGTCACCTACCCCCTGCTCTGGAGTCACGGGGATGAATTAATACGATTCATTAATTCGCTCGATCGGACCCACAGGACGCTTTACCAATTATGTACAAAATCTGTTTCGGCCACCGAACGGCCCGATCGCATCTATATCGAGATTCACATATCTGTCATGCGACGCGACGGCCGAGTGAGGTCGGAGCGCGCGCGCATTGACGAAGATAAAAGTGAGTGTTGCTGTGTGTAGTTAGAGTGTTTTCGTAGATTTCTAGTGGATTTGTGAACTGCGCCGAGTGTGTGTTGAACAACTTTGCGTGTTTTCGCTCCTCTGTCTCTGCAGGACTGCTTGCGCTACGCTACACGACACTGGAGATTGATCAACTGTGTGGACCGACGGACCGTATTTTATGCGTGTCCGTTTACAAGGTAACGGTCGTAGTATGAAACAATGTGATGGACGCGACGACGGCCGGCGCTCGGACGCGTCTAGTGTCGCCGCGTCCTATGAGTTATGCTCTTTAAGACTTTCAATGTGAGGCGCTCTATAGACTCCGGGCGGAATCGAATATGATGTCGCGAAAGTGTTAACAAACTTTACACTCGTGAACTCGTCTCGAACGAACGTTCCAAATGGGGGCTTTTCCGTTCGTACGAACGGCGACGCCCTTAAGCACGCGCTGTCGCGTCTGGCGCGTTGAGATACACGCGACCAGAGGTGCGCGCGTGCGACCCAAAAATTCAAATTTTTCAGAGCTCTCCCGACCGCGCTTGCGTCTCTACGATCGCGAGCGCTCGGGGACGAGGACCCACCGTGCGCTGCGCGGCGACGCTCTGCGGCGTCTGCCTGCGCGCGCGCGGCGTCTCTTTACAAGAAGCTCCCTGGTTGATCCTGCCAGTAGTTATATGCTTGTCTCAAAGATTAAGCCATGCATGTCTCAGTGCAAGCCGTATTAAGGCGATACCGCGAATGGCTCAATATATCAGTTTTGGTTCCTTAGATCTTACTCAGTTACTTGGATAACTGTGGTAATTCTAGAGCTAATACATGCAATCAGAACTCTGACCAGTGATGGGATGAGTGCTTTTATTAGATCAAAACCAATCGACGGAGGGCCTCGCGTCCGAAGTCGTTAACTTTGATGAATCTGGATAACTTTTGCCGATCGCACGGTCCAGTACCGGCGACGCATCTTTCAAATGTCTGCCTTATCAACTTTCGATGGTAGTTTCTGCGACTACCATGGTTGTCACGGGTAACGGGGAATCAGGGTTCGATTCCGGAGAGGGAGCCTGAGAAACGGCTACCACATCCAAGGAAGGCAGCAGGCGCGCAAATTACCCACTCCCGGCACGGGGAGGTAGTGACGAAAAATAACGATACGGGACTCTTACGAGGCCTCGTAATCGGAATGAGTACACTTTAAATATTTTAACGAGGAACAATTGGAGGGCAAGTCTGGTGCCAGCAGCCGCGGTAATTCCAGCTCCAATAGCGTATACTAAAATTGTGCGGTTAAAAAGCTCGTAGTTGCATTTGTGCGCCGCGCTGTCGGTGCACCGCATCCGCGGTGATACCAGACACTGAGGGCGTTGCATACCCCCAAGCGGCGACCAGGCGCCGCTTGGGGGTATGCAACGGTGGGTTCACACTTACGCACATACACGAACAATACTAGGAACATAACAAGAACTCCTTTGTTCGCTCGCATTTAGCGAGCAGTTCACATGCAAGATTCTCGTGGACACAAACAAGGCGATTCGCGTGCATCTGAAACATAGTATGAAGAACTTTTGATATGTTCGCGAGCCTTTGATGTTCTCATGCAAGAAATAATCAAAACACTCATTCGCGAACACATCGCATGCATGCCGCATACCTATGCTACCGCGGATATGCAGTAGCTCAACACCGTTCTAAACATGTCTTCACAATTCGTACACTTGCACTAAGTGTGAACCCGCCTTAACACATACCACTCTGGGTTTCGTTGACAAATTTTTTAAACACTTGCTTCCTCCAGTGACTTCACTTGCGTGATATCTTAATAAAATATAGCCTATAATGCTCAGTGATAATATAGCATTCTACTAGTAAAAGAATATTTAAAATCAGTTTAGTAGTTTTTGAGTTTATTAATAACAAACTCACATACAACAAATCAATTCGTTTCGCTTCATAATATTAATTTCAATTAGGCCAGCTTAACTAAGACCTCCTTCCCCGCCTCTTTAACAAAGAAAATACAAAAAAGTTGCATTATATGACAAGAAATTGTGAAAAAATAAACGAAACAGAAACTTCAGTTTCTTTAAATACCAGCAGTTCAAATTCAATTGTTAGCAAACTCTATAAAAAACGTAACGTGTAGGTGTAGCGCTGGTCATAGAGTTGCAGATGACGATCCACAAGCCCAAGCATGTTGCTGATGCCACACTTCTACTGTTGGATCAACAGATATAAAAAATTAGGATCTTTTATCTTTTCAAGAAACGTCAAGTGATCGAATGGTCTGATAATAACTCATAATATCATATCATAATCAGCCTATTAATGTTCCCACTGCTGGGACACAGGCCTCCTCTCTGTGAGAGGGAGTGGGCTGTAATCCACCACGCGGGCCCAGTGCGGGTTGGTAGATGTCACATGTCTTAGAATGTTTGGTTCTAAAACATGCCGGTTTCCTCACGGTTTCTTTCACCGCAGCAGTGGTGATGAAATTATTTACACGCAGTAAAGCGCCTGCTTGGATTCGAACCCACGACCGCGACTCGTAATTCGGGGCCGTTACCACTGGGCCACCACTGCTCCTACGTGTATCATCCTCACTGAAATTTAAATCAATAATATTAGGAAGTAGGAAAATGATCAGCGCAATACAGTCCGACAGAATTAGTTATCGTCAGGGGAAATATATAGGGCAGAGACAGCATGCAACCTTGGGTGACCATTTTAACCGCCTCTGTGGTCTAGTGGTTAAGCCACCTGTCTCAGACTCAGACCCAGAGGTACCGGGTTCGATTCCCAGTGGGAGCAAAACTTTCTGTTCGGTTTGGTTGGTGGTAGGGCTTGTTCTAAGTCCGCCTGACTAGCTACCACCATCTTATAGAAATCTGACGCCATAACAACAATGTTAACAGCATTGTTGTGTTTCGGCAGTTAGAGATAAGATAGCCAGTTCCTCTGTGGTTGAGGATTCCGGGTGAAGCTCGCTTCCACCTAATCATCACTTACCATCAGGTGAGACGCAGGCCAAAACAAAAATTATGGTTCTGGAACTACGATTTGAGAAACTCATATATTCAATTAGAGAATACGTCAGTGTTGATCTATGTAAACAATTAGTGATAGCATAATATTATGAAGACTTGCCTATTGTGATACCTTACCTACCTAACATAACTTTTAAACCAACATGGCAAAGCATAGCTTCTCACACACCTGTGTATCTGTAACCTATGTGTACAAATAAATAATCAGAATCTGAAAAAAAATATGAATCTTGAAGAGTGATGGTATGGTCAGATAACTCACTGGTATGAAACCCACTGAAATCTAAATTTACACAAAGTAAAGCGCCTGCTGGGGTTCGAACCCACGACCTAACGTTACCACTGGACCACCACCGCTTTCTATAATGACTCACTGAAATATATAATGTATAGTTTTAGGAAGTAGGAAAATGATCAGCGCAATAAATACTGTCAGCCAAGCCAGAAGTTCTCACAAAATAGATAGGGAAGAGATAACATGCAACCTTGGATGAACCATGGATGCTGAACTTCGATTCGAGAAACACATCTGTAACTCCGTGAGAAATTGTTTTTATAGATTGAAACTCCTATACTCAACTAGAGACTACCTGAGTGTTGATCTACGTAAACAATTAGTGGATAGCCCAATTGTATCAAGACTACTGTGGTACCGTGTATGGCTCGCGCCTATTAGTAAAGTATGCATGTACACGGTTCTGTGTAGAGATACCTCTTACAAGTCCATGTCACTCTTTTTATAAATCACCAACACCATTCTCTTGCCCTCATACCAATGTACTGGTGCAGTATATCTTCTCCCATACTTCTCTATTATTCGTCATCTCGGTAGTCACCACCTTTCTAGCCATATCATCTCTCACACAGTCCATCCATCGTTTCTTTGATCTTCCCCTACTCTGATAGCAATCGACTCCTTTTATAAATGAAAATATTTTGAAAATGGCTGCTAGGAGTTTAGATACCATATTATTATGGCTAACTTTTTGGAATACCTTTTGAACGCCATAGTCACATATACGTGACCAGCAAGCGCGTGCCCTGTACACCAGCGACACAAATTTGTGAGCATTTTTGTCACATACTTGTGGCCTTGGCGTACAGAGCACTACTTGAAATTATGCTCTGGCGTTCAAAAGGTTACTTAAAAAAAAAAAAACATATCTGTTTAAGTAAACTTGGAGGCAGAACAAATACAAACCATGATTTTATATGAAACCTCTTTGTACATCGATTCACAGAAGATCAGCGTCCGGCGAGAGCTTCACACGCGCCGACACGCACTGTTGGAACCACCTTCCTCCGCCAGTAAGAGTACTGAAAACAATAATACACAATTAGAGTATTAAATAGAAATATTTCATTCGAATATAGACGATTTGATAACTAGTAACAACTGCCTCTTTAGACTAGTAATCGCAAGCGCTACTGCTGAGCATGAGGTGCTGGGTTCGATGCCCGGTTTGGATTTTTCTATTTGGAATTGCTCTGTGTAGCTTAACCTCGGCCCCTACTACGTCAGACTTAAAAAAACATAAATAAGTGGCAAAATGTGTTTGTACTACAGGTACCTCTGCCCAACCCTTTGGGGAAGCAAGGCGTGATGTTATGTAACTAGTAGCAACAGCTGCTTGGGTTCCGTTTGAAACCCTAAAAAGCTTGAATGTCGTTCACCAACGCCATACCTTTGCAACTCCCACTGTGCATCTATGAAATAATATAATCTACTAAATTAGTTGTACCATTAGGAAAACACATCACACTGTACTCAACGATTAAGTAAAAACTTTACATAACATAATCAGCCTATTAATGTTCCCACTGCTGGGACACAGGCCTCCTCTCTGTGAGAGGGAGTGGGCCGTAATCCACCACGCGGGCCCAGTGCGGGTTGGTAGATGTCACATGTCTTAGAATGATTGGTTCTAAGACATGCCGGTTTCCTCACGATGTTTTCCTTTACTGGTTTGAGAGCAGTGGTGATGAAATTACTAACACAAAGTAAAGCGCCTGCTTGGTTTCGAACCCACGACCTACACAACTCGGTAAGTCGGGGCCGTTACCACTGGGCCACCACTGCTCTTAGTAAGAAGTAAGAAGAAGTCTAAGGAAGAACTTAGTATTTTTCATTGTATTATATTATAAATCTTGGTGTAGAGACTACAGGTAGCAGTAATACTAGCGATGCAAAATGAAATGTTCCCCGCGCATAGCGTTTAGCGGCCAGTCGTCATCCCAGCACCGCGCTATAACTTGTGTACCGTGTAACTATGTAATATAAGAAGTGTCATTGTGCTTATTATTCATAGTCATCTGAACAGACTTTATCATGTACTGTACACACGAATTTCATATACTGTCCTTCTCCAGCCACGACATTCACAAGGTCCCTGTCGAGGCGCCTGCGGTCCATCCACTAGCAGCGAGTGCGACGTACTCGTACATGCATTGCCAACAGCTCTCGGCAAGGCGCACAATTTTAATAAAGTCATGTTGTTCGTAGCGCCTCTATCCGAATATCAAAAAGATATTTGGCCTTGGTCTTTAGGGGGAGGCGTGAAAATTGATTCGCTGTTACATTGTATATAATCACTACATACATAATTATAAAACAAAGTCGCTTCCCGCTGTCTGTCCCTATGTATGTAGGAACGATCGATTACAGATAATATACGTATGCCATTACCAAGGGGTATCGTATTATCCAGTTACTGCGTTGTGGAGGTCAGACAGGAAGTCGCTCCATGTAAAGTACTGGTATTTAACTGCTTCCGGTTAGACTGGAAGCCGACCCGAACACAGGAAAAGGCGGCAGATTGATTGTACTCGTTTCATCATAGAGCTCATCCATCGCTTTCGATCAGGCGAGGTCGGGGTCGAGAGCAGGCACATTCTGTAATAAAGAATAATCTATATAATAATAATTGTTTCAGATAAAACTACTGAAATTGTCTTAGAAAATCTTTTATTCAATTTTCTTTTCTTACATGTCAATACTGAAGGTGACTTATTAAAGCTATTTTCAAAATCATTAATTTCTTTTAAAACTGCCAGCAACAACAATATATGTATTATAAAAGATTTAGAACTTATAACATAACATCTTCGATAAAATAATTTTAACAATATGCACTCAGGATCATAATATGTTTGAATTAAAAACGGAACCATTGTAGGTACACTCGTGTCTAGACAGACACGAGTGTACCTACAATGGTTCCGTACAGACGGACAAACAGACGTCTGTCCGTCTGTCACAGCCAATTTTCTCCGAATCTAGTGTTCCGACTAATTTGTTTGGTACACATTTAGACTCGCAGTAGTGTGTCAAGCCAAGAACTGGTGACGCAGCAGCAGTGTGTAATATTACACGAACCATTTGGAGCCAGTTTTGACCCCTTAATAACTCAAAATCTATTTTACAGAAACACATGAAAGAACATTGGTCAAATACGACCAGAATATGAAACGACCACCAATGACTGACACGTCCAAAAATAGTAAGGTATTATTATTATATCTATTCTCAATCAATTCCCACGCAATAATATAATTATCTGAAGAGAACTCCAAAAACTTAATAACTTGCAACGCATTTCCGGACAGAGATGATGAAACTTTTGGATCTTATCAAGTTGTTAACAATTGTGAATCATTGATACAAATGTATCCCTAAATTCCAACCAATTATCATAATTACCGTCAAAGCTTGGAAACGAAATAGTTGGCAATTTCACTAAACTATTGCAATTCCACATGTACTGAATCATTTGAATTGCACTTATGTTTTCTACCACTATCATTTATTAAACTATCAGCTTCAGCGACTGAACCATAATAAGAATTATCGAAAGATTCTCTATACTCTAACCCCCTTACTAATAAACGTTGTATATCGTCTGTATAGTTACACACCGATTTCTCTCTTTCAGTCGTCAGTAATTTGACATTCGAAAGAAGAAGACAAAGCGTTGTGTAAACTTGTGTAACTATACAGACGATATACAACGTTTATTAGGAAGGGGGATATTGTTCTGACATGTCTTTTTCCGGCACTAATACCTCGATTAACGATTGAAATTCTACTAAACTCCTGATGCAAACTTAGGATTAATTTCTTTTTTTTTTTTTTTTTTTTTTAATTTATTTATCTATTTGTTTACAGGAAGGATTTCGTTACCTACTAACAAAGAAGAAGTCTCTGATACGAACGAGAACTATCTCAAAACAACCGAGTAAAAAAATTTACATACTTCTGGTTTTAATCCTTACTGGCAAACATACAAAAAAATTGCTCTCAATTTTATTTCAGGGGTAATGTATAAGTTAGAGTGAGCAGTGGTGGTACTGTACTTACGAATTGTAGGTCGTAGGTTCGAACCCAGACAGGCGCTTTACCTTGTACAAATTATTGCATTTCTAGAATTAATTTTATATTACCCTGAACGAATATTCAGAGCATTTTTTTTGTATGTTAGCCAGTAAGGATTAAAACCGGAAGTATGTTTTTTAATTTTATTAATTTTTTGCGATTTTTTGAGATACTTCTCTTAGCTGTCAGACGTGGGGAAATTATCAATGGAAGATGAGACTTCTCCTTTACACGTCTTTCCTTTTTAAATCTGCTAGCTTGTTAATATCCTCAGGCGAAGTCATTGTGGCAATTTATGGAAGGTGTGGATACTCACAATTTTCTGCAGCACGTATGTGGTGAACAAAGCGCGCGCGCAGCTAGTCTATGCGTTCCTGTATACATAAAAGCACGATTTAAGCACACACTGAAGGAATAGGTGAGGAGGAAGGATTGCCAGGCGCCCCTGGAGTCTTCCACTGGTAGCGTGGTGATGATGCGGCTTCGAAGGTCCAATATTGAATTGTGTCCTCGTGTTTTCGGGATTGACAATCAAGGGTGATGGCAGTAATGACTGGTTTATTTCCTCTTGTGAAAAATAGATTTATTGCGAAGGTACAGAGTAAGATTAGAACAGCAAGTCAGACAGAATAGTAATAGAGTCCCAGTAGACGCCGCTATTAATAGTCTGCATTCACCGCCCTCTCTTGGCAGGTCGACGAACCCCGCAGCTGGATGACGTCCCAGGCACACCTCACTTGAGTGACAGCTCGCGCGCTGTGAGCTCATCATTTGTCTTCGTCGTTCCTCCCGTCGTTGGTAGATGGCGTTGTCCTCAACAGCAATAATTAATATCGTAAAACCGATTGTAGATGGCGTTGTCCTCAACAGCAATAATTAATATCGTATCACCGGTTGTAGATGGCGCTGTCCTCAACAGCAATAATTAATATCGTTACACCGATTGTAGATGGCGCTGTCCTCAACAGCAATAATTAATATCAAAACACCGATTGTAGATGGCGCTGTCCTCAACAGCAATAATTAATATTGTAACACCGATTATTTTGTTTTACAATGCACGCTCTGGAAATTTTTACGTTTAAAAACTTACTTGTTCATGCACCAGCATGTGTTTCACGCGCAGCCCACACTTGCAGCGCGTGATGTTCAGCTGCGGGGAGCACCTGCCCCGGGACCTGCCGGACCTGCTGCGTGTCTTGCACTTGGATTTGAACTTGGGTTTGAACTGAAATAGCGTTAGAATTTACATTTAGTAATTGATTGTTACTGTTAAAAGTTTATACACATACACACCCTGGAACTTTGGTGACCTTGGGTGACTGCAATATCCATATTATTTTTAACAGACTTCCATAAAAGGAGGTTTTTTTTTAATGTGTGTTACCTCATATCTCCGTCATTTACGAACTGATTTGGAAAATTCTTTTTTATTTGAAAGGATAGACTTCCCGATTGGTCCCATTTTTATCAAAATTCAGTTCTGATGATGGAATCCATGAGGAATGGAGGGAACTCCTCAAATATTATAGGCATATACATAGCGATTTTGGTATTTTCAGCAACAAATTAAGCATTTGAATTAAGAAAGTATCATTTGTTGAAGTGGAACAATTGATGAAGAAGACCACGGATAGCCACTAAAATTCCTCAATGATAAGTATTTCGCGGGTGGCGCCATTTATGAACCGATTTGGAGAGAAATTATTTACTTCTTTGAAGATCATTGACGTATTACTTCTGCTCTACTTGAGTCAGATGTGGCTTTGATTGTTGAGTGGATTGATTGATTGATTTCGTAGCCGCGTTATTTCCGTCAATGATCTGTCGTCGTGAATCTGATAAAACGATGCCTTCCAAACTTCTGACACGGCGTTGTGCACTTTTTTTGGGATTGGTAAAAAATTATAAACTCGCGTCAGATTGTGCCGATTGTGATTGTAAGATCCGCTGCCTAGCAACCGACTAAGTAAATATCAAAATAAATAGTCTTTGACATAACGTAAACATTCTTTAATGGAGCTACATCTTTCGTTCTTGTACTGACAGCAAGAAAGCAGCAAGCCACGTAAATTCCTGACATTTTCGTTAGATGGCTTAGTAATTTTTTTTTTAATTTTTGAAGTGAAAACTAGTAATATCCCCCTCTCTTTCTTTATATTAGTTTAACTATATTTTGAAAATAAATTAATATTAGTACTACCTACTACTACTAATGAATATTGTATTGAACGGTTGAACCGCATAAATGATAGTACTTTTATACTGATAAATAAAGCAATTCGTGCGAAATTATTCCCTAACCATTCCAAAATATTAAAAAATGCACAACGTTAATGTTCAAGTTTTCACTGACACTCCCGGAGTGCAACTCATTGTTTTTCTTTTTTTCATAATCAAACTTTTGTTGTACTGAGACTATTTGAGACCCACCTTTAATTTTTTCGTTATTATTTGTTGTTCTTGCGGCAACAGAAATGCATAATCTGTGATATTTTCAACTGCGTACCTATTACGGTTCATGAGATAGAGTTCGCTGACAGACAGACGGACAGCGGAGGCTTATGAATAGGGTTCCGTTTGTCACCCTTCGGGTACGGAACCCTAAAAAGTAAGATTGTGCGAGAAACCACCTTAAAATACTAACAAGTGAAACTAAATGAAACCTTTCTCATCGCGCCCAGCGTCTGCAGGCAACAACGTCACCAACCAGCACAACGCCCGGCACCCGCAGCAGGTGACGTCACCAACCAGCACCGCTAACGGCGCCCGCAGCAGGTGACGTCACCAACCAGCACCGCACTCAGCGCCCGCAGCAGGTGACGTCACCAACAAGCACCGCGCCCGGCGCCCGCAGCAGGTGACGTCACCAACCAGCACCGCGCTCGGCACCCGCAGCAGGTGACGTCACCAACCAGCACCGCACTCGGCGCCCGCAGCAGGTGACGTCACCAACAAGCACCGCGCCCGGCGCCCGCAGCAGGTGACGTCACCAACCAGCACCGCGCCCGGCGCCCGCAGCAGGTGACGTCACCAACCAGCACCGCGCCCGGCGCCCGCAGCAGGTGACGTCACCAACCAGCACCGCGCCCGGCGCCCGCAGCAGGTGACGTCACCAACCAGCACCGCGCCCGGCGCCCGCAGCAGGTGACGTCACCAACCAGCACCGCGCCCGGCGCCCGCAGCAGGTGACGTCACCAACAAGCACCGCGCCCGGCGCGCGGCGCCCGCAGCAGGTGACGTCACCAACCAGCACCGCGCTCGGCGCCCGCAGCAGGTGACGTCACCAACCAGCAATGCACCCGGCTCCCGCAGCACGTGACGTCACCAACCAGCACAGCGCCCGACGCAAGCAGCACGTGACGTCACCAACCAGCACCGCGCCCGACGCAAGCAGCACGTGACGTCACCAACCAGCACCGCGCCCGACGCCCGCAGCACGTGACGTCACCAACCAGCACCGCGCCCGGCGCCCGCAACACGTGACGTCACCAACCAGCACCGCGCCCACGCAGAACGTGACGTCACCAACCAGCACCGCGCCCAGCACGTGACGGACAGCCAGCAGTGCCCACTTTACATGTAGCTACGAACTGACCACGCTTCTGGTAATCAGATTGGTTTGGATTATAATTTAGAAGACATTGATAATATGTAAGGATCGTAGCAGGTGGCGCTCTGTAGTATCTGCCTGCTGGGAAGAAGGCGCGAGTTGACGAGGTTCATACTGATTAGCGTAGAAGCATCCTCTACGGATTAGTTGTGGCAGGTACTGATACTGCCTACAATACGGCCGATTAATCATGGCCCGTCTGAACACAGGCTCTCCTATCGCGCATGTTCACTCACTTACACTCAGCGACATGAAGTGAGTGTCAGTAACCATTTGGTTGCAGAAAAATGTTATTGTGCAGCCTTCTGCGCAAAGTTCGGCGGTGTTCTACATTATTATGACGACGATTACAAACATGAAACACACTGTTGAACAGGTTATCTTGCAGGGTGTGTGCGCTGTGCGGAATTCCTATGGCCACCTTCCAGCTCCATCATCAGACCCTGAACACCACCTAGTGTCAAAGCACTTGTTAATACATAGCCAATCAGTCCAAACACGATGGTGCTATGTTGTTTGATTGAGGAGTTCCTATGGGCAACTTTCGGCTCAATCATCAGACCAGCTCCACAGTATCAATTCAAAATTTCTCGGTAGTTAGATAAATAGGCCAAGTTTCAGCTCAATCAGACACCAGGAAGTGCTTGTAAAATGATTACCAATTGGAGTAACCTGACATTTGTATTTAGATAGTACATTTAGTACTACACTGTGCAAACTATCGGAGTCGGATCGTACGTCGCGGACGTGAATTGACGTGATCGTAGATCGTGATCGTGAGAGAGTAGTCGCGACTTACGGACACGTTCGATAATTTGTTCTCAGTCCCAGCTTAACCAACAGATGCCATTTCTAAAATTTTTGGAATTTTGTCTGTTTGCGTGTGAGAGATTACTTTGTTAAGGTATCACGTAATAACACATTATGATACGAGTGTGCTGTTTTGGTCATTACCCATAAGATGGCTCGCGCGATAATGTAACCGAGTGGGTAATGATCAAATGCACACGCGTTTCATACGACGTTTTTCAACACATTTCGAGGAAAAAATAGTCTTGTTGTAAGAATTTCTGCTACAATATCTAACGGAATTGATACATTTGATTTATAAAGTTCTACTGACCTTTGTTGCCAGGTACTGACTATCCACTTCTTTTAAAATCTTTTCTACGTCTTCTAATTCGATAGATAGAAAGAGAAAGTGTGAATTTACACGAAAACGACACTCATGACGAAAAATTTGAAAATTTTCACAGCCACCATCTTGGATTTACATTTTGACCTCACTATCGGCTTTAGAACCATAGAAACCTACGAAAACGACACCCAACACGAAAAAATAAAAAAAATTCGGAGCCGCCATCTTTGAAATATATTTTGACCTCACTATCGGCTTTAGAACCATCGAAACTACGAAAACAATACCCATGACTAAAAATGAGAAAATTTTCGCAGCCGCCATCGTGGATTTCCATTTTGACGAAAACACTTTCTCTTTCTATCGAATTAAATGAAGACAGACGCAAGAATGAAGCTGCGTTAAAGAACTTCGTTCCAAAAACCTGTTTACTTTGTCACACTTTTAAGTCGCAAAAAGAAAGACATGTCGTGCCTTGATAGTACTTACTAATTCCATACTGCCATGTCATTACTCCGACCTGTAAATAGTTATCTATGGCGCACATTACCGCACTAGTGCGATTACTTAACGAAAAACGTGTGTTTAATACACTGCATTATGAACCTAAAAGCGGTGAAATAAGAGCCACTTTACGAGCAACTGTGTTGAAAAAGTATTAAACCACTATGGTTATATGTTATACTTAAATATTGTGCATAACTCGGGAGGATCATTTAGTTTCAAGCCACGCGTCATATTGCGCGCCACCTGGCAACGTCGCGCGCTGTTGTGCAGCGTTGCCGAACATGTTGCGCGTCAATTGTTGCCTGGTGGATACGAGGCTTAAGCTATAATTAGTTATAATTGAAACTAGCAGAATAGGTTAATACATATAATTATATAGGTGGTAGTAACATGGCTAGGTCACGAGTAAGGTCACTCTGTTTCTGTTCTGAGCACTCGCACTTTAGATTAGGAAGGGTACCGTCCACGGTGGCACGAGTCGCAGCAGGGCTTGCCAGCCCAGGCCTAATTAGAGGCCGGTCCAGGCTTCACAAGGCCGCGGGTAGCTTACGGCAATGGGCCGCAGGTAGCTTGCGGCGATAGCCGGCCGTAGGGTTGGGGCACGCGGTTCAGCCACGCGTGCAGTATGTACGAGGTCCTGCACACAGCCTGGACGTAGAACCCTGGAAGGCCGCGTTAGGAAGCGCATGTTAGATACGGTGCTTAACCTTTTGAACGCCAGAGCATAAACGCAAGCACGAGCCCTATACGCCGACGACACAAATATGTGACAAAAATGCTCACATATTTGTGTTGGGGGCACACGCTTGGATGTCACGTATATGTGACTATGGCGTTCAAAAAGTGCTATGTGCCCAGGTTCATTTCCTTTTTACCAACTAAGGAAAGGTATGGGAAGCAGGGTAGGCGGTAGCTTAACACATCGCAGCGGCATACAGACAGAGAGGTTGCAAATACAGTGTGGCGCAATGACAAAGTCGCTATGATGTACGTTGTGACACGCGAGCATAAAACACAAAAACAATGATCTTAGCAGATAGCTCGCTATTTCGCTTGTACCGTGCACGGCCCCGACACAGCAGCAGTATTACATACATATTTATCCAGTGCACTGGATGGACTACAGGCTACAGCCACGTGGTCCGTGTAGTGTTGATTTGGCGGGTGCATGACTCGCCAAATCAACTACATAGATGATGTTAACATGTTATACAGCGCAGACATAAATATCACAGTAATTAGGAACTCACCCCAGTTTGGGGCACAAATAATTCTTAGTTTCAGGGAATAGCTTCTGCTGGCTGTCGATATCAGGGCAATGTCACTCTAGGAGTATATGTGTAAATATTTATTTGTATGGAAACTAACGCCATCGTATGGTCGATGTCCCAATACTCCCAATACTTATCAGACATTAACAATTTCGTCTTGGTGGCGAGAGCACTGCCGTGCCCCCAGATGTACCCGCCGATGTGTGTGTCGACGGTCGCTGGCGCTTGCTTGGTCGTGTCATCTTGCATCCAGTTCAAAATTAAAAGTCGTTTAATCAAACTATGCTAAACCAGCACTTACATAAGACAATCCACAAAACGGCCACCCTTTATCACTTCCTAGTGCTCTAGCTGGCAAGAAGTGGCGCAACAAACTGTCCAGTAGCGCAGCAGGTCGTGGCGAGTTCGGGACACTGCAAGTGATATGAAAGGGAGGTAATGTTGGGGGACTAGAGTAGGATGAAGTCGGTCTAGTGTACCACCGGGAGCTGGTAGCGAGTGCAGAGGGTTTCCGGAGGCTGAGGTCATTTGCTCACGAAAGGCACAGCAACCGCAAGGAACGAGTCTGAGGCTAAGAACTCACGGAGGGGTTTTCAGCCGCAAAAAATGCAAAAAAACTTTTTTACAAAAAAAACAACCGACTTCCACTATAAAGTGAAAAATAACTAAAATTTCGGAAGTCGGTGGCTAAAACGAGAATTCAAAACCAAAGACACAGATATTCGTTACATGCCACCGACTTCCGAAATTTTAGTTATTTTTCACTTTATAGTGGAAGTCGGTTGTTTTTTTTGTAAAAAAGTTTTTTTTTCTCGCTTTTTAGTGGGTCGGTTTGTAATTTATCTAAGTCACAATAGCCTAATGTCAACTGCTCATCACCCTTTACAAAATATTGCTTTTCCCGATGCAGGGACGTTCATTGTTGAGGAGTTCTTCTGGTACTTCGCCATCAGCTCCTCTTCACCCTACGTATTGTGACGGGCGTAAATTGCTTGGCAACCATATTAAAGTAATCGAATCGCAAGTTCGCAACCCGTGAAATACGTATTATTGAGTTGTTCCGGTGGCCATCTGTGGTCTCCATCATCAGTTCCACTTCACTAAATGGTGCTTTTCGAGAGCAAATTCAAGAGTTACTATAAAAAATACCTAAATCGCTATAGGTGTGCCTATAATATTTCAAGAGTTCCCTCGACTTCTCCAGGATTCCATCATCCAATCCTGACTTGATGACAATGGGACCAACTAGAAAGTATATCCTTTCAAATAAAAAAAGAATTTTCGAAATCGGTCCAGCCGTCTCCGAGTAATCGGGGAACATACATACATAAAAAAAAAAAAAAAAAAAAACATTCCGACGAATTGAGAACCTCCTCCTTTTTTTGAAGTCGGTTAAAAACAATTGCAAAACAATGGCGCAAGCCGCGGTCATAAGCCGAGTCGTGAAAATGAATATCTAAACTTCCATGTACTACGTGTTCGTACAAGTGTTTGCGGTGGCACCGCAAACAATCGTACGAACATATATTAATTTTCACGACGTTATTTCTGACCACGGCTTGCGAGATTGTTTTCGGGTTCCGAAAACCACTCCGTGAGTTCTTAGCCTAATTATTATAAAAGTAAAGATAGAGGAAAAAAACACGAACACACAAACATAAAACACGAGGACATAAATGAATTTGAATTTGAGGATTTATTAGGGTTTGAATTCAAACATAGTAACGTAAATAAATAATTTTATTGGGGTTTGGATACAAAAAGCTTAGTTTAATAAAGAACTGTAAATGTAGATGAGTAGATCATAGATTATTAATTTATTAAAAACAGTTTTAGATGATGAAAACTTCAATCGGTAATAATGACATTTCCATTTTGATTGGTATTTATTATTATTATTCATGTCTCAAATACACTGAACAATGAATACTTTAGTTTTGTTTAATTTAAAACCATTTACAACTATTGTAAACTAGCTGCCCGCCCCAGCTTCGCACGGGTAAGCACTTATCTACGGCGCACTTACCTACCCTAACTACCTACCTACATATATACATACCTACCTACTTACTTACCTACACCTACCTACCTACTTACTTACCTACACCTACCTACCTACTTACTTACCTACACCTACCTACATACATACCTACCTACGTGCCCTACCTACTTACCTATATACATACATACCTACATATCTACCTGCCTACCCACTTTGCCAACATACATACATACATACCTACCTACCTACCTACCCACCCTACCTTCACCTACCTATCTTAAAAACCATCTCCTTACTATAACAAACACAACAAAAAAAGAATTAGCGAAATTGGCCCAGCCGTTCACGCGTGATGCCGTGAGTCCGTGACCAAGGAAATAGGGATTCATTTTTATATACAGGCTGGACCAAAAATACACGTCATAAAAAATAAAATAAATCCTCATGTCTAGGGGTATTCTAAAATACCTCATGTATGTTTCGCGATTTTTTGTAGTTTTTGAGTTATAATTTTTTTTGTAATTTTTTCGAGTTTTCTTGCCGGTGGAGCTTCAAAAATTCATATATTTTTTTGTAGTGAGTAGTTTCCAGTTGTTTTTTAGCGACAGTATCTTCTTGAATGATACTTTCATACATAAAATAATAAACTTGCTAACATTCCTGTAAGTTACTCAAAAAAGTATCGATAACAGGAATTTAAGTTTTTAGTGGTAAGACTGAAATTTTCAACTTCAATTTAAAAATAGTTTGGAAAATCCAAAAGTGCACGCCTCATACTTATCACTCATTCATAAACGAAAAAGAGATTCAAAACATAGTTTAATAAAATCTGTCAAGTGCGAGTCGGACTCGCACACAAAGGGTTCCATACCATGTCGTACAAGATTTAACACTATGAATTTTTGTAATACTTTCGTAAAGGTAACAACAGAGGCGCTATAAAATAAATCGGTCAAGTGCGAGTCGGACTCGCACACGAAGGGTTCCATACCATGTCGTACAAGATTTAACACTATGCATTTTTGTAATACTTTCGTAAAGGTAACAACAGAGGCGCTATAAAAAAACATAAAGATTTGTAAAGAAATTGTCTAATTTTAATGAAAAAATTTTGTTGTGTTAAATTATAGGTGTAGAAGTCTATTTCATTTATTTTAGTAACATGCATTAACTAAATTCAAAGTTATTTATTTGCTACTAACATAGTATTAGTAGGTATAAATAGATATATGTGTTGTAACAGTAACTGGGTTGTGGAGGTCAGATAGGCAGTCGCTCCATGTAAAATACTGGTATTCAGCTGCAACCGGTAAGACTGGAAGCCGACCCCAAGATAGTTGGGAAAAAGGCTAGGAACATTGATTGATTGAAATAGGTATATGTGGTAGGTAAGCAGGTAGATATGTAGGGTAGGTAGGTTAGGTTAGGTAGCAGTTAGGATAGGTAGGTAGAGTAGGTAGGTAGGGTAGGTAATTAGGTAGAAATATGTAATTAGGAAAGGTAGGTGCGCCGTAGATAAGTACTTAGTGCTAACCGTGCGAAGCCGGGCCGGGTAAAGCTAGTTACTTATAAATAAAAGGATTTCTCTTGCTACATCAGACTATATTGTACAAAATAAGTAGAATGCAAGTAGTACGCCAAATTTTTATTACAACATTCCGTCAATACAGGTATTACGTTATTTTTGATAGTCATAATTCAAATTCAAAAGTCATTTATTCAAACTAGGCTAATTACATAAGACAGTCCCCCAAAAACGCCCGCCCTTCACCACTTCCTAGTGCTTTTGCTGGAAAGAAGAAGTGGCGCAACAAACTCGCTAGCAGCGCAGCTGTCTGTTCAGTTACGAAAAAAAACTTGATTCTATACAATAGTATGCAAATATTTTACATTACTCAACACAAAACATTAAATAAAATATATTTGCCATAATGACAGCTAGCACACGCCAATGTACCAACAAAAAAAAATATCGAAATCTAAACTCAAGCGAAAATTAAAATTGTTTTTACACATCCTATCGGACTATGAGAGTGAGGGAAGAGAGAGTGCACTCGTGTCTGCGCATACACTTGTGCACTATAATATCTCCCACGCCGAAGGCTAGTCTCCGATTGGCCGCCGTGGCTTAATATTTTTACACAAATAAGTTTTCTCAATATGAAATTGTATCCACAACGGTTTAAGGTAACTGAATAGTACCCTGTATGTACCACCATTCATTTCAATGTTACTGAATATTATTGTCTATTGGAGTGTAGTTTTAACATGAGGTACGAGTACACACATCAACACGGCAACACCGTCTAGGGATACTTTGAAAAAAGTCGATAAAGTTCTTAAACTCAAAAAATACTGGCCGGTTTTAAAATCTTTTGAAGAGAGCTTATTTTGTAGACCTTTTTGGATGATCGAAATAGTATATGCTGCCATGATAGTAGGTACTTACTAATTCCATGTCATTACTCCGACTAGTAAATAGTTATCTGTGGAATTTATATCGCATAATATTAGCATGAAATACAAAATATTATTTTTAAGTTGCAGTAAATCGCCCATATTATATAAAATACGTTATTAATCGGCGTTTTTAGTATTTGTTGATTATAAACAGTATACGGTGCATGATACACACAAGTTTCAAATTCCTAATTTGTTTAGTTGTTGAGATAGAGCTCGTACAAAAATAGTCTAAAACAGACAACTTCTACGGCCCCCTAATTCATCATTTTTGAAGATAAAAACAAATAAAAATTATATTTATTTTCTACTTGATGAGCTCTAGACAATGATACCCCACATGCCAGGGACAGATTTTTTTTTTTTCAAAATTTAATTTTATTGTATGGCGACCCCCCTTTATTTTTTAATTTTATTATATGTTGCTCTTGCGGCAATAGAAATGCACAATCTGTGAAATTTTCAACTGCCTACCTATTACGGTTCATGAGATAGAGCTCGCTGACAGACAGACGGACAGCGGAGGCTTATGAATAGGGTTCCGTTTGTCACCCTTCGGGTACGGAACCCTAAAAACAAAGATTTGTAAAGAAATTGTCTAATTTTAATGAAAAAATGTTGTTGTGTTAAAATATAGGTGTAGGAGTATATTTCATTTATTTTAAGAGAAAAATATTAAGTTAACTTATCCAGTAACATGCATTAACTAAAGTCAAAGTTATTTGCTACTAACATAGTATTAGTAGGTATAAATAGGTATATATGGTAGGTAAGCAGGTAGATATGTAGGGTAGGTAGGGTAGGTTAGGTACCTACCTACCCTGGTAAGAAGGGTAGGGTAGGTAGGTAGGGTAGGTAGGTAGGTTAGGTAATTAGGAAAGGTAGATGCGCCGTAGATAAGTACTTAGTGCTAACCGTGCGAAGCCAGGCCGGGTAAAGCTAGTTACTTATAAATAAAAGGATTTCTCTTGCTACATCAGACTATATTGTACAAAATAGAATGTAAGTAGTACGCCAAATTTTAATTATAACTGTGCGTTTGCACTGGCGAAACATTCACAACATAAAAACTTTTTACAAAAAAAAATTAAAACCGACTTCCAAAAAAAACCACTACAAAGTGAATAAAAACTTTTTACAAAAAAAAAAAAAACCGACTTCCAAAAAAAAACCACTACAAAGTGAAAAATAACTTTAATTTCGGAAGTCGGTGTCTTTGTTTTTTAATTTTCGTTTTTGCCACCGACTTCCGAAATTAAAGTTATTTTTCACTTTGTAGTGGTTTTTTTTCGGAAGTCGGTTTTTTTTTTTTTTGTAAAAAGTTTTTATTTTTCACTTTTTAGTTGTGGTACCTACCCCACACAATATCCAATACCACTAACTGCAATAAATAACAGTGACAGGAAGTTATCATCATATCGTCCATATAAACTAAGTGGGAAAAATATGTATTATTGAAGCTAACTCAAAAACTATCTAAGCAAAGTCAATAAAATTTATATGGGACCACCTCGGGAGCTTACCCTTTCAAACAAAAAAATAATTTTCAAAATCGGTCTACAAATGGCGGAGATATCGGTGAACATACATAAAAAAAAAAAAAAACATACATAAAGTCGAACATAGAACCTCCTCCTTTTTGGAAGTCGGTTAAAAACATGTTGGAATCTCTATTTTCTGCCAATTTATCATACAATGTTTGACAGGAACTAGAGATTTCAACATGTTTTGTCGTGATGTTTCGCCAGTGCAAACGCACGGGTCAATACAGGTATTTAGATATTTACGTTATTTTTGATAGTCATACAGAAATCTATTATTTCTTACTTATTATTTTTACACATCCCACCGGACTATGAGAGTGAGGGAAGAGAGAGTGCACTCGTGTCTGCGCACACACTTGTGCACTATAATATCTCCCAAGCCGAAGGCCAGTCTCCGTTGAGATTGGCCGCCGTGACCGAATATTTTTACACCAATAATTTTTCTCAATATGAAATTGTATCCACAACGGTTTAAGGTAACTGAATAGTACTTACACTGTATGTGCCAGCATTCATTTCAATGTTACTGAATATAATTACGAAGTGTATAGAGTGCCGCGAGTTTTTTGTGGCACTCTAGTGTCACTGCCTCGGCTCGGCTAGGGTGCCGTGAGCGTTGCATTGTCACTGTCACTTGTTATTTAGGTTAGGTTAGGTTAGAACTGTGACCACACAACGCACGAGCCGAGCGAGCGTAGCGAGCGGTGCCGCGGTAGCGGCCGGCGAAGTGCCAGGGTCCGTTTAGGCACAAGAGAATGTAATGTTTTGGGAATGTGGTGTTTTACAGCGATCTAACCTCGACAATCAAACAAAATACCAAGTGACGTGACTTTGTGACAGTGACAATGACAATCCAATGCTTGCGGCACTTTAGCCGGGCCAAGGCGGTGTTACTAGGGTGCCTGTAGTGGCACTTTATCCGATAGGGATAGAGTGCCAATGGTGGCACTCTATACACTGCCATATAATTATTGTCTATTGGAGTGTAGTTTTAACATGAGGTACACACATCAACACCGTCTAGGGATACTTTGAAAAAAGTCGATAAAGTTCTTAAACTCAAAAAATACTGGCCGGTTTTAAAATCTTGTGAAGAAAGTTTATTTTGTAGACCTTTTTGGATGATCGAAATTTAAATGATCGAAATAGTATATGCTGCCATGATAGTAGGTACTTACTAATTCCATGTCATTACTCCGACAATTAAATAGTTATCTGTGGAATTTATATCGCATAATATTAGCATGAAATACAAAATTATTACTTTTAGTTGCAGGAAATCGCCCATATTATATAAAATACGTTATGAATCGGCGTTTTAGTATTTGTTGATTATAAACAGTATATGGTACATGATACACACAAGTTTCAAATTTCTAATTTGTTTAGTTGTTTAGATAGAGCTCGTACATAAATAGTCTAAAACAGACAACTTCTACGGCCCCCTAATTCATCATTTTTGAAGATAAAAACAAATAAAAATTATATTTATTCTCTACTCGATGAGCTCTAGAAAATGATACCCCACATGCCAGGGTCAGATTATTTTTTTTTCAAAATTTAATTTTATTGTATGGCGACCCCCCCCCCTTTAATTTTTAATTTTATTATTTGTTGCTCTTGCGGCAATAGAAATGCTCAATCTGTGAAATTTTCAACTGCCTACTTATTACGGTTCATGAGATAGAGCTCGCTGACAGACAGACGGACAGCGGAGGCTTATGAATAGGGTTCCGTTTGTCACCCTTCGGGTACGGAACCCTAAAAATGAACAATTTATCACTTTTCATGAAGTCGTAATGTCAACGACTGACAAAGATATTTACGTTGGCAGTTGCTAGGCAACGGCACCGGATCAAGGTTGAAAATATTTAGATATTGATATTATATTTTAGTTAGTATTTTATTAATTATAATTAAACTACTATGAATAAAAGAGCCATTTTCAATAGGGTTCCTTCTACGGCTGAAACGAATGTATAAAAAAATATTGACTCAATTAATTGATTTTATCGCAAGCTACAATGTTTTCAGGGATCATAAATTGACGGACAGGAAATTTTTTTCAACTACACACATCAAAAGTGTCTAGGGATCAACATATATTTTTGCAATAACTTTTCTCCTGATTGATATTAATTAAAATTTTCTTTAAGGATTCATCAAATAAAGTGTTTTCGTTTGTCACAGTAACGATAAACCAAGTCACCTTTGCATTAATAAAGAAATTTGCCATTTTCCTAATAAAGGGATTTTTGACATTTGAACCACTAACATTAAAGTTCGAAAAAAAGACTGAAATAACAGTTTTCTTTAAAATTTTATTGGGTAACTTAAACAATTAATAATCCGTGTTTCTACCGCGAACACTAACAACACAAGAACATCGGTTTGGCATACTCAAAATGAGTTCATCCAAATCACGCTGTGGAATGGCCGCCCATGTTCGTTGCAACAACAAAAAAAGGTCTTCTTGCGACTGGATACCCTCCATATTCGGCAGAGCTCTTCTCTGTAGCATATCCCATGCATGCTCAATCGGGTTCAAGTCTGGCGACTGAGCAGGCCAGGGCAGGACATTGATGTTAGCTGCGGCGAGAGTCTGTCTTACAACTCTTGCGGTGTGCGGTCGTGCATTATCATGCATTAACTGAAATAAGGGACCGATTTGCACTTGTAGAGGAACGATGACGTCTGATACAATCGTCTCAGCATAAATTTAAGCGTTGAGGTTGCCTCTAATCCAAATCAACTCAGTTCTTCCGCCGATCCAAATACCCGCCCATACCATGATGGTTCCACCACTATAAGGATGGACTTCCTGGCAGGATTTTAATCGCTGTTGGCGTCCAGGGGTTCTCCAGTGTCGTATACGTCTTGTATCCGGTCTCATACCAAAACGAGACTCATCAGAAAAGCACACGAAACGCCATTGTTCTTCTGCCCAATTTCTGTGTTCAAGAGCCCATTGATATCGAATCCTACGATTGTGCATTGCTATAGGTGGTACCCGTAGCGGTCTTCGGGAATGAAGGTTCACTTCATGCAAGCGGTTTCTGACTGTTTGGTCGCTAATTAAGTTCCCCGAAGAGTGATGAAGCCTCACGGCTAACATCATGGCGGTTATTGTTGGAGCTCTTCGAGCTAAGATTTGAATGTATCGGTCTTGTCTCCGTGTGGTGCAGCGATACCGTCCTCCATGGCGCTCAGCCACGGTACCAGTGCTTCGGTAACGTGTCCAAAGTCGACTGATAACACTCTGACTTGTATTCAGAGCTAAAGCCACAGTACGTTGCCGGGAACCAGCTTCTATCATTCCCACGGCTCTGAGCATTTCTTCCCTGCTTAAATGACGTCGCTGCTCCATAATAACGTTGGTTTTAATCAGTAGTAGGGAAACAGTAGCACTAATAATGTCTTCAATGCGTTGTATGTTTTTATAGGGAAAATATTGACAGCTGATTTTCATCTTTTACTCGAATTTGATTCACAGTTCCTGATTCAAATTATGAAATGCACTAAAAAGGATCCATATAAATTTATAAAATCATAAATTTATTACAAAGCCACATCTCAATCTCAAGAAATCCGCATAAAAATGCTTGATCCCTAGACACTTTTGATGTGTGTATTTTGATGCTTTTTCCATTTCTGCTGCATTAAATCAATTGTTAAAAAGTACAGTATTAATCTCCATTTAATCATCTATACAATGGTATATAAATTAAGTAGGTTCTGTGTACTAGTAGGAGTGAAACAATAAAAACAGTTGCAGAAATGGGGCAAAAAATATTTTTCGATCGTAGAGCACACTCTAATGCTTCGCATTAAGAGTCGTGCAATACAAAAATGAGGTTCCATCTAGCTGACTTTAAAAACTATGCAGGTTCCTAAGCTACGCAAAAAAATAATTACGCAATAATAATTAACTATAATCGGCCTTCGAAGGTTAGGTTAAAAATCCTTTTAAGCTGTAAAATAGGTGGTCCAAATAGCGACGCCATAAAAAAAAACTGGAAAATACTCACTACAAAAAAGACATGAATTTTTGAGGCTCCACCGGCAAAAAAATGTAATAAAAATAATAACACGAAAACTACAAAAAATCGCGGAACATACATGGGGTATTTTCGAATACCCCTGGGCGTGAGGAATCTATATTTTTTGTATGACGTGTATTTTAGGTCCAACCTGTATATAGATGAGAGTACAATCGAGCCAATTATTATGCTGTTATGAACTTATGATATATATTCGACTTGAAAGCCCATTGTAGTTGGGACTTTGGGAGTATGTCATGCTAACTCTTGTCTCGGTGACGGTGGCGCGCATGTTTGATCATTCGGTTCCCTTCAAAATGGTTGAGCTGCGTGGTGCTGATAAACGCGTCATGTTCGTGAACGGGCGCCGCCGCCGTCAGATGAGACTGACTGTTCACCTCTTAAATCACAAGATATTACAATTACAAAATCCTGAGGTTAAGAGTGTCCTTCGAGTTTATTGCCTGTTCTTCTCCATAGAGATCTACGTTTTGGATTGGGCATCTAGCTTCAACTATCTAACTGACCGAATATTTGACAATTCAAAAGTGCCTGTATGGTTTAATTGAAATAAATGCTTTAGAGTTTGAGTTCGATATAATTATGTACATTACGGTCGTGGCCTGCAACTGGGGCATTGATGGACGATCGTGAAAATGTGGGTCGAGGCGAAGCCGACGCACACATACGTGAGTCCCAACAATGCCTGGTTTCAGCCAAGGCTTGTTTAGTACTTTACTCAAATAATGCGCGGTAATTAAAAATAAGTAAAATCCTACTATATATAATACTAGCGGACCTGGCAGACGTTGCCCTACCCGAACAGCGCCAGCTACCGGGTCCAATTGTTTTTCAAACCATCCAGGGACCCACTCAAATATACACACAAAATTTCATCCAAATCGGTCCAGCCGTTTAGGAGGAGTTAGGATGTGAAAGTTTGGATGTATGTTACTCAATCGCGCAAAAACGGTTGCAACGGATTTCGATTAATTGGCACAGAGATAGTTTATAACCTGGATTAACATATAGGATTAATGACGAATAACGATAATTTATCACGCGCAAGTATGTTAATTTGTTTCTTCTTTACTTTAAGCATCTGTATTTACAAAAAAAAACGATTTTAATAGTATATTATGCAACTAATGAATAAAGGACGGATTTAGAAGAAGCGCGGGCAAACGGCGGGTGTAACTATGACTCTCTTAACTAGGACCACTAGACTAGTAAGGAGTTTTTAGTTGCTCACGCATGAGGATATGTACCCTTTGGCTGCCGCAAACAGCTAATTGGGAACGAGCTGCAGTACACATGCGTCGACAATCTGGTAAAAATCATCTCCCGCCCAACATCCAGTGAGTAGAATTAACATCACCCTTCAAACGATAGAGAGATGTAAGGTTGACCCTAAGGTTGACTGGTAGAAAATGCCTATGGAATTAAGTCCGCCTCTGTACATTTCTGGGCTTGAAGTATTCAAAAGTCATTTATTTAAACTATTAAATAAATAAATAAATAGCGCATACCACCCCGCATTGACCAAAGGAAGAAATTCCGATGGTCCACGGGTACGGTGAGCCTGGAGACCTTGATCATAACACTGGATCAAGGTGCGCGAACACGTAAGTTGAGCCGTGTATATCCAGGCTTGGCTCTGGGGGAGATTCCCAGAGATTCTCCGATGGTGGCTTTGCCACAAATTGATCAGCTCGTAAGGCCGGGGTTCACGAGAGCTGACAGTGCGCCTGTGGATGGGCTAGCCACCCTACCACAACAGGTTTATAATGGTACGCTTTCGATCATATAAGAATGTATGGTCAAGCCTACGGTAACCCACAGGAGCCGGAGGCGTCGACCCTTAAACCTCTTAGTCCGGACGCTCGATCTTTGCCTCAGTCGAGGCGGGGGGAAAGCGATTGGACTTGTCCGGAGTGTAGCGGGTCATTCCGGACCAAAACGGGTTTGGGCGTGCACAGACAGCGCGGTCACCCGGTGACGGCAAACGCCGCAGCCACCCCACCCCAGGTGAAGCGGAGATGGCGCGAAGAAGAGGGGGAGCTGTTGGCTCAGACGGAGGCGCGTCTGGTTGGAGCCGGAGGTAGTGCGAGTTCCGTAAACCAGGACATTATGAGGGAGTTGCCAAAGGGGTTAGAAGATTTTTGTATGGAGGGTGGCCCTAACATGATGCCGCCATTTTGATTTTTTTTCAAAATTGCGGTGAAAATCGAAAGTTATATATTTAGATAGAGGACACTTATACAAACAAAAAATGTCATATGTGTGTGCCACATAGCCTGGGAGAGATCATCAATGCATGTTGTGAGTGCGTATTTCCAGTACTCTGAGGACATCACCATCCACTTGGAGCACCTTACCAGAGTACTGGGAAACCTAAGAGGACAACGTGTGCTTGTTGGCGTGGACACAAACGCCCACTCACCCCTCTGGCACTCGGTGCCGCGTCATTTCGTCGGGCGTGGCCTTCAAGTGGCCCGCAGACACGAGGAGGTGGAGGGCTTCCTGTTGGCCCACGACCTGGTGGTCCATAATGCGCCAGGCCAGCCACCAACTTTTTCACCTCCAACAGGGAGTCCAACATCGATGTCACTTTTTCTACGCGAGGAGTCAGCGTCACCGACTGGAGAGTCCACGACCACGCAAGCTGCAGCGACCATCGGCTCATCACGTTCAGGCTATGTGGCGCAAGAGGAGGAGGAGGGGGACATAAGCCCGCTCCCACTGCGGAGTCGTCGGTCATCATTGCATGACATTAAATTGTGCGAGGTCAGCGTGTGCTACTGCGGAGAAGAAGACGAAGATGTGGACCACATTCTATGGCGGTGCCCCATGTATGATGATCAGCGACGTAAGATGATAGATGGAATCATTGGCACGGAGGAAGGACCGGTATACTACACCGACCTCGTTGCCTCGGAGGCCAACTTCCAGCGGCATAGAGACTTCGCGCACATCTGGCACGACATCAGGAGCGGGCTGGAGTAAGTCCGGGAAAGGAGACCCTGTTGAGTTTGACTCTAGTCTGGCATTGTAAGGAGATATGAGAGGTGTAGCATAAGTGGGAGATCGTTTCGGCGATCGTCGCTGAAAAACCACTACTTTCATTGAATGTCAACGTGAAGAAATTCAAGCAAGCGCGGGTAAACGGCGGGAGTAACTATGACTCTCTTAGATGTAGGTAAGGAGTTTTTAGTTGCTCACGCATGTGGATATGTACCCTCTGGCTGCCGCATACAGCTAATTGGGAACGAGCTGCAGTCCACATGCGTCAAGGATCTAGTGGTGCGCTATAAGAGCCGACGCACCCTAGAATCAACTCCTACCCTTGGCCTGCCCGTGGCGCCGCTGCCAAGCCAACAAGGGGGGGAGGGGCTACTCACGAACCGACTGGTAGCACGGACAGTCTGGTAAAATCATCTCTCGCCCAACATCCAGTGAGTAGAAAACATCTCCCTTCGAACGATAGAGAGATGTCAATAGCACATACCACCCCGCATTGACCAGAGGAAGAAATTCCGATGGTCCAGGGGTATGGTTAGCCTGGAGACCTTGATCATAACACCAGATCAAGGTGCGCGAACACGCTAGTTGAGCCGTGTATATCCAGGTTTGGCTCTGGGGGAGGTTCCCAGAGATACCCTGATGGCGGTTCGCCGCAAGTTGATCAGCTCGTAAGGCCGGGGTTCACGAGAGCTGACAGCGCGCCTGTGGACGGGCTAGCCACCCTTCCACAACAGGTTAATAAGGTACATTGCTTTCGATCATATGGATACGTATGGTCGAACCTCCGGTAACCCACAGGAGCCGGAGGCGTCGACCCTTAAACCTTTAAGTCCGGACGCTCGATCTTCGCCTCAGTCGGGGCGGAGGGAAAGCGATTGGGCTTGTCCGGAGTGTAGCAGGTCATTCCGGACCAAACCGGGTTTGGGCGTGCACAGGCGGCGCGCCCACCCGGTGACGGCAAACGCCGCAGCCGCCCCACCCCAGGTGAAGCGGAGATGGCGCGAAGAAGAGGGGGAGTTGCTCGCTCAGACGGAGGCGCGTCTGGTTAGAGCCGGAGGCAGTGCAAGTTCCGTCAATCAGGACATAATGAGGGAGTTGCCAAATTTAGGGCGCTCCCTAGAAGCGATAAAGGGGTACCGGAGGAAGGAAGCCTACAAGAGCCGGGTACAAGCGTGCCTGGCCGAGTTGGAAAGGGAGAGTGAGAGGATTCCTTCCGCGGGTACCTCAGGGGAGGCAGAGTTGCCTGACAGGGGCACCCCTATCGCATGCACTGCCGAAAGCTCGACACCGGACGTGCTAATCCATGTTTCTGAGACCCCCTCTCAAGACGTGCCGGTCTCTGTTAGCCTGCAAAGCCCGAACCTGCCCGAAGCGCTGGACCACGTCAAAATTGTTGAGGATCTCCTGGGAGATGCCGAGGCGAGGATGACGCGGGGGGCGAGTGGCGGGGGAAGGCGGGGGCGACCTAGGCGCAAAGACCAGGTTAGTTCATGTAACATCAAGACCCAAACAGCTGCCAGACTGTCTGCGCGAAAGCGGCGAAGAATGGAGTATGCGAGGGTGCAGGAGCTGTATAAGACCTGTAGATCCAGATGTGCTGCGGAGGTGATAGACGGGCAGGCACGGGGTGTGAGACATAGCCTCGCTGAGCTGGAGGCCTACTGGCGTCCGGTGATGGAGGCGGTGTCTGGCGCCCCGGGGCTCGCCCCGGAAGTTTTGAACGCGTTACAACGGTCGGAACTGTCCGGGGGCAACCGGGATTACTCGCAGCTCTGGACGCCTTTTACTCCAGAGGAGGTAAAGGCGTCCCGACCCGTTGTCCAAGGTCGGCTCCGGGCCCTGACGGTATTAACCCCGGGGCCTGGAATACATTGTCTTCTGCAACTCAGGCAGAAATATTCAACGCGTGGTTGATAGCTGGCGAGGTCCCTGACAGACTCCGCGGCTGCCGCACGGTCTTTGTCGCCAAAACGGAGACCCCTGCTGGGCCCGGGGAGTATCGGCCGATTTCTATCGCGTCGGTGCACCTCAGGCACATGCACTCCGTTTTGGCGAAGAGACTCGAAGCATGCTGCCATCCCGATGCACGACAGCGCGGATTTATCTGCGCCGACGGCACACTCGAGAATTCGGCTGTGCTGGACGCCGTGCTGGGAGATTGTAGGAAGAAGTTGCATGAGTGTCACGTGGCGGTGCTGGATTTTGCCAAGGCGTTTGACACGGTGTCGCATGCGGCACTAGTCGATCTGCTTAGGAAAAGAGGCCTGCCTGTGGGATTCTGCGACTACGTTGCGAGGCTGTATGCCACGTCAGAGACTGTCTTAGTCGTGAATGGTGCCTGATGGTAAACGCAAGAAGATGCACTATCTGACTGACCGTACCTTTAAGGTGGGGTCCCGATGGTTGCGGCAAGTCTCTTGCGTCGAGCGATGGCGCTATCTAGGAGTGGACTTCAAGGCGTCTGGATGTGTGACGTTAGAGCATGATGTGAAAGTAGCCTTGAATAACATCTCAAAGGCTCCCCTTAAACCTCAACAACGGCTTGAGATAGTGAGGGTACACCTGATCCCGAGATTTCTGCACGGTTTCGTGCTGGGGGTCATAACCGACGATCGGTTAAGATTGCTCGACGTCCAAATCCGGAGGGCTGTACGTACCTGGCTTAGACTTCCTAAGGATGTGCCTATCGGGTACTTCCACGCAGCTACCGCGGATGGTGGTTTGGCGATCCCGTCGCTGAGAACTTGTGTGCCGGATCTCCTTAAAAAGAGGTTTGGCCGCTTGGACTTGTCGCGATGGAGGGTGGCTAAAGCCGCCGCCAGATCCGAAAGGATCCGGAGGAAGCTGCAGTGGGCCGAGAAGCAACTCCGAAAATTCACTGCTGAAAACCCGAAGTCTGGAGAGCGAACGACGGCAATGTACTGGCGTGAGAAACTGCATGCTGCAGTGGACGGTCTCGAGCTGCGCGAGAGTCCACGCGTTCCCGCATCCACTAAGTGGATTCGGGAACACAGCGTGCAGTATACTGGCCGGGACTTCGTGCAGTTCGTGCACACTCATATAAATGCGCTATACGAGGGGTCGTAGGGATGGTGATGCGTCGGAGTTGAACTGCCGTGCAGGTTGCATGGTTAGGGAGACGACGGCGCACATCATCCAACAGTGTCACAGAACGCACGGCGGCCGTATCAAGCGACATAATTGCGTCGCAGACGTCGTTGGCTCTGCCATGTTGGATAAAGGGTGGACGGTGGTGAAGGAGCCTAAGATCAGGACTGCAATGGGCCTCAGAAAGCCCGACCTCATCGCCTCCAGGAATGGGATGGGAGTGATTGTGGATGCGCAGGTAGTCTCGGGTCAGCGGCCACTGGACGAGCTGCATCGTGTGAAACGTAATAAATACGGGACCCACGATGAGCTCATCGAGAAGGTAGCTGGCATTCTGGGACTGCCTGGTAAGGATAGCGTTCACTCGACCTCTTGCACCATTTCTTGGAGGGGAGTATGGAGCCTCGCTTCCTATAGGGAGCTTAAGAGGTTCGTCGGGCTGGATGAGGGAGTACTGGTCGGCATCCCGTCTTTGGTCCTGAGAGGTTCGCACACGAACTGGACAAGATTCAATCGCATGACAACCCGAATCGATTGAGTCGGAGAACGAGTGGCCGGATTCCTGTGGTCACGGGCCGCCGCCGGGCCCAGAGGTCAAAATCCCCCACCAATGGCGTTTCCCCGAAGATGAAACCGACATCTCGACCTCGCCCTAACATCCCTCCGGCGTAATCTCGGCAGTTTGGTGACAGTAGAGGACTGTGGGGGTCCTGTCACAACAGGGACATGGGGAATTACTCGTTAATCCGTAATGATTTACAGTAGTTTTCACTAATGTACGTAGGCACAACTGCAGGGCTAAAATAGCCAAATGCCTCGTCATCTAATTAGTGACGCGCATGAATGGATTAACGAGATTCCCACTGTCCCTATCAATCGTGGAGGGCGACACTCCACGTTGTTCGCAGCGCGTTGCTCAGGTGCCAGAGGACTAGTCTGATACTGCTGACGAAGGCGTACAGGTCTACCAGTACGGCTGCGCTGGCAGTATTGGCCGGTGTCCTCCCGGCGGACCTGGAGGTTATCCGTGCAGGGCGGTTTGATGAGGAGCGCCAGTGCGCGGCTGAGGCACAGGTCGAGCTGGGCTTGCGGAGACGGGAGCTGGCCCGGCGTAGGCATTAGATTAGGGATGAGGCGATGGATCAATGGCAAAAGAGATGGATGAGTGAGGAGAAAGGACGGGAGCTGTTCCGTTTCTTCCCGGACGTGGCGGCGCGAGTCAGGTCACACTGGGTCGTGCCGGACCACCAGCTGGCCCAGATTCTCACGGGACATGGGTGTTTTAGGAAGCGGTTGCATGATATGACATTATGCGAGGTGAGCGAATGTTATTGCGGCATGGAAGAGGAAGACCTACACCACGTGCTGTGGGTCTGCCCCCTGTATGAGATATCGAGGCGCAAGATGATGGACGGGATTAGCCGCGCGGAGGTCGGCCCGGTGTATTACACCGATCTCGTAAGTTCACCGGCGAACTTTGGCCGGCTCAGGGAGTACGCGCATGCCTGGTATGCCGCCCGGAGCAAGCTGGAGCGGGACGAGCCTGACCATGACTACTCGCATACATCTGGTGTGCGAGTAGCCAGCGACAGCAACCAGCTGCAAATTGAATTGACAGATTAGTCCGACTGCTAATGTAATGTATAATGTCTCTAATTTTATTATTATTTTGTTATCTTGCCTAAATGTAAATGTAATGACTTCATTGTTGTCTTGGAATGTTTTTATTTTAATTAATAATTGTTATTGGTTGATTGATTTTATTGTCGTCCTGTCACTGTCTATATTGTACTGTATTAGTATTATTGATTAATTAATTTGAATGAATGTTTTGTGTTGAATTATAATGCACTAATTGAACTATTTGATATAACAATGACAATAGTAATAATCGGAATTGGGAGGAATTAAAAGAGCAATCAAACTCATATGGTTTGGCGAAAAGAACGGCGCCACCAAAGGCGAAAAGAATGACGCCGCTGAATTGACAGATTAGTCTCACTGTTAATGTATAATTCAATGTTATTATTATTATTTTGTTATCTTGCCTAAATGTAAATGTGTATGTAATGACTATATTGTTGTCTTGGTATGTTTTTATTAGGGTTCCGTACCCGAAGGGTGACAAACGGAACCCTATTCATAAGCCTCCGCTGTCCGTCTGTCTGTCAGCGAGCTCTATCTCATGAACCGTAATAGGTAGGCAGTTGAAAATTTCACAGATTGAGCATTTCTATTGCCGCAAGAGCAACAAATAATAAAATTAAATAAAATCTGTCAAGTGCGACTCGGACTCGCACACGAAGGGTTCCATACCATGTCGTACAAGATTTAACACTATGAATTTTTGTAATACTTTCGTAAAGGTAACAACAGAGGCGCTATAAAAAAACATAGATTTGTAAAGAAATTGTCTAATATTAATGAAAAAATGTGGTTGTGTTAAAATATAGGTGTAGGAGTATATTTCATTTATTTTAAGAGTAAAATATTAAGTTAACTTTATCCAGTAACATGCATTAACTAAAGTCAAAGTTATTTATTTGCTACTAACATAGTATTAGTAGGTATAAATAGGTATATATGGTAGGTGAGCAGGTAGATATGTAGGGTAGGTAGGGTAGGTTAGGTACCTACCTATCCTGGTAAGAAGGGTAGGGTGGGTTAGGTAATTAGGTAGAAATAGATAATTAGGAAAGGTAGATGCGCCGTAGATAAGTACTTAGTGCTAACCGTGCGAAGCCAGGCCGGGTAAAGCTAGTTACTTATAAATAAAAGGATTTCTCTTGCTACATCAGACTATATTGTACAAAATAGAATGTAAGTAGTACGCCAAATTTTAATTATAACTGTGCGTTTGCACTGGCGAAACATTCACAACAAAACATGTTGGAATCTCTATTTTCTGTAAATTTTTCATACAATGTTTGACAGGAACTAGAGATTTCAACATGTTTTGTCGTGATGTTTCGCCAGTGCAAACGCACGGGTCAATACAGGTATTTATTTACGTTATTTTTGATAGTCATACAGAAATCTATTATTTCTTACTTATTATTTTTACACATCCCATCGGACTATGAGAGCGAGGGAAGAGAGAATGCACTCGTGTCTGCGCACACACTTATGCACTATAATATCTCCCGCGCCGAAGGCCAGTCTCCGTTGAGATTGGCCGCCCCCGCCGTGACCGAATATTTTTACACCAATAATTTTTTTCAATATGAAATTGTATCCACAACGGTTTAAGGTAACTGAATAGTACACTGTATGTGCCAGCATTCATTTCAATGTTACTGAATATATTGTCTATTGGAGTGTAGTTTTAACATGAGGTACACACATCAACACCGTCTAGAGATACTTTGAAAAAAGTCGATAAAGTTCTTAAACTCAAAAAATACTGGCCGGTTTTAAAATCTTGTGAAGAAAGTTTATTTTGTAGACCTTTTTGGATGATCGAAATTTAAATGATCGAAATTGTATATGCTGCCATGATAGTAGGTACTTACTAATTCCATGTCATTACTCAGACTATTAAATAGTTATCTGTGGAATTTATATCGCATAATATTAGCATGAAATACAAAATTATTACTTTAAGTTGCAGAAAATCGCCCATATTATATAAAATACGTTATGAATCGGCGTTTTTAGTTTTTGTTGATTATAAACAGTATATGTTACATGATACACACAAGTTTCAAATTCCTAATTTGTTTAGTTGTTGAGATAGAGCTCGTACAAAAATGGTCTAAAACAGACAACTTCTACGGCCCCCTAATTCATCATTTTTGAAGATAAAAACAAATAAAAATTATATTTATTCTCTACTCGATGAGCTCTAGAAAATGATATCCCACATGCCAGGATCAGATTATTTTTTTTTCAAAATTTAATTTTATTGTATGGCGACCCCCCTTTAATTTTTAATTTTATTATTTTTTGCTCTTGCGGCAACAGAAATGCTCAATCTGTGAAATTTTCAACTGCCTACCTATTACGGTTCATGAGATAGAGCTCGCTGACAGACAGACGGACAGCGGAGGCTTATGAATAGGGTTCCGTTTGTCACCCTACGGGTACGGAACCCTAAAAATAAAGGGGGGTCGCCATACAATAAAATTAAATTTTGAAAAAAAAATTATCTGACCCTGGCATGTGGGGTATCATTTTCTAGAGCTCATCGAGTAGAGAATAAATATAGTTTTTATTTGTTTTTATCTTCAAAAATGATGAATTAGGGGGCCGTAGAAGTTGTCTGTTTTAGACCATTTTTGTACGAGCTCTATCTCAACAACTAAACAAATTAGGAATTTGAAACTTGTGTGTATCATGTAACATATACTGTTTATAATCAACAAATACTAAAAACGCCGATTCATAACGTATTTTATATAATATGGGCGATTTTCTGCAACTAAAAGTAATAATTTTGTATTTCATGCTAATATTATGCGATATAAATTCCACAGATAACTATTTAATAGTCGGAGTAATAACATGGAATTAGTAAGTACCTACTATCATGGCAGCATATACTATTTCGATCATTTAAATTTCGATCATCCAAAAAGGTCTACAAAATAAACTTTCTTCACAAGATTTTAAAACCGGCCAGTATTTTTTGAGTTTAAGAACTTTATCGACTTTTTTCAAAGTATCCCTAGATGTTAAAACTACACTCCAATAGACAATATATTCAGTAACATTGAAATGAATGCTGGCACATACAGTGTACTATTCAGTTACCTAGCTTAAACCGTTGTGGATACAATTTCATATTGAGAAAAACTATTGGTGTAAAAATATTCGGTCATGGCGGCCAATCTCAACGGAGACTGGCCTTCGGCGCGGGAGATATTATAGTGCACAAGTGTGTGTGCAGACACGAGTGCACTCTCTTCCCTCACTCTCATAGTCCGATGGGATGTGTAAAAATAATAAGTAAGAAATAATAGATTTCTGTATGACTATCAAAAATAACGTAAATAAATACCTGTATTGACCCGTGCGTTTGCACTGGCGAAACATCACGACAAAACATGTTGAAATCTCTAGTTCCTGTCAAACATTGTATGAAAAATTGACAGAAAATAGAGATTACAACATGTTTTGTTGTGAATGTTTCGCCAGTGCAAACGCACAGTTGTAATTAAAATTTGGCGTACTACTTACATTCTATTTTGTACAATATAGTCTGATGTAGCAAGAGAAATCCTTTTATTTATAAGTAACTAGCTTTACCCGGCCTGGCTTCGCACGGTTAGCACTAAGTACTTATCTACGGCGCATCTACCTTTCCTAATTACCTATTTCTACCTAATTACCTACCCTACCTACCTACCCTACCCTTCTTACCAGGGTAGGTAGGTACCTAACCTACCCTACCTACCCTACATATCTACCTGCTTACCTACCATATATACCTATTTATACCTACTAATACTATGTTAGTAGCAAATAAATAACTTTGACTTTAGTTAATGCATGTTACTGGATACAGTTAACTTAATATTTTTCTCTTAAAATAAATGAAATATACTCCTACACCTATATTTTAACACAACAACATTTTCTCATTAAAATTAGACAATTTCTTTACAAATCTTTAAAAAAAAAAAAAATAAAATAAAAAGTTTATTGAGGTAAAAAGGTAAAACACTAAATACAAATTTGCTTAATCTACGAAAAATTCAGATGTGTTATGTGCCTGAACTAGGTCATCCTGTGTTTCAGGCGTGGCAAGGTATCATATTTCTAAATAATCACATTAATTATAAAATCTAGTAGGTATGTAAAATGGTGTAAATAGTACAATAAAACTAAAAATCTTAGTACCTAACCTAACTTAGCTAAAATTAATTAGTACAAATACAATTTTTATTTAAGTACAACTAATAATTTCTCTGTATCTTCATAGGACATACTTTGGAGAGCTTTCTTGAGAGTTCTTTTGCAATTTATATAATTAAGAGAATAAATGTTGGCTCTAGCATTTAGTCTGTTATGAAGTAGTGGTCCTAGGAAGACAAAAAATTTGGCTGCGAAAGCATGTTTTGTACTTTTTGTAGGGCAAACTATATCTTTCCGTCTCTTTTTAGTAAATTCAGTGCTATATGGGAGGGCTGCGTGCTGTTTTAATACGATGCTCATTATGAATAACTGTCGAGCTGTTAGTACTTCACAGGATTTATAGAGTAGGTTAGTAGGAAAAAGGAAAGGGCGGCCAGTAGACACCTTGAGAATCGCTCTTTGAGCTCTCTCGATAGGTAGTAGCAAACTTTTACCTACTCCACCCCAAGAGGTGATGCAGTACGTCAAAATTGACTGGCAGAGAGCAAGATAAACTCGCCTAATTAATTTTGGGTCTGCAATATAACGTAGTTTTTTGAAAATGAATATAAGCTTACGCATTCTATTATTTAAGGCTTCTATGTGTTGTTTAAAAGATAAAGTTTCATCTATTATAATACCCAGATATTTTATTTGATTAGTTATATTAATATTAGGACACGTAAGGAGGCAATCTGCCGGGGCCATACAACAGTGAGCATACATCGTCGAGGGCAAAACAGATGTTTGTTTGCGCATTGAAAACTTAATATAATTTGTCTTAGCCGCATTTAGTGTTAGTGAGTTATGCTGAAGCCACTTATTTACAATATTAAAACCGTGTTGCGCAAACTTGTAGACTTCATGTTCTGATTCAGCAGAAAAAAGGAGGGCAGTGTCATCAGCGTAAAATATTATAGTGCCGTGCTCTAGGTTTAGATTACAGAGGTCATTTATGTAAATCAAAAATAGAGTAGGCCCTAAAATACTTCCTTGGGGCAAACCAAAAGACGTGTTTTTTTCGTCTGCGCTGAGAACATTGCCAATTTTAACGCACTGGGTTCGGTCTTCTAAGTAACTTTTGAGAAGTTTCAGTTGAATGCCTCTTATGCCCATTGTCTCAAGCTTGCGCAACAGAATAGGAATGGAGACTGTGTCAAAAGCTTTGGCGAGGTCCAGGAAAACTCCAACTGTGTGGTTACCCTTGTCAAGTTCTTGGGCTAGATAGTCAGTCAGATGATGTACGGCATCGGCAGTTGAAACTTTAGGTCTAAATCCATATTGACGGTCCGACAAAATTGATTTATCCTCCAGATATCTAAACAATCTTTTATTTATGATTTTTTCTAAAATTTTTGACATAGAACACAGTAAAGAAATTGGTCTATAATTTGTTACTTCCTGTTTACTGCCTGTTTTGTATACAGGGACAATAACTGCTTTTTTGAGGCACTCGGGAAAAATACCCAAGGACAGGCACATTCGGAAAATATAAGTCAGTGGTGGTACCAAAATAGTCTTGAATTGTTTGATGATTTTATTTGATATATTATCCCAACCAACTGCACAGTCGTCTTTCAAAGTCATGATTATTCTTTCTACCTCAGTTTCGTCAGTATCTAGCAGGGCGAAGGATGTTAAGGTGGGGTTACATGCAAAAGGCGTGCTTGTTAGAAAGTGTGATTGAACCCGATTTCTTTCTGCCAGATTCTTTCCGACGTTAATAAAGAAATTATTTGCTAAGTTAGCAGATGTTAGCGGTGTCGAGTGCGCTTTTAATAAACCTGAAGATGACTCATTTTGTTTCGAGGTATATGTTACATTTTTAATATATTTCCAGATCTGTTTACTATTTGTTCCAGCCTCTTCCAATGCAGTTTTATCGTAGTTGCTTTTAACCTTTTTAAGGAGATCATTACAGAAATTACGATACCTTTTGTACGACAGCTGCAGTATTGCATTATCTGGATGAGATTTAGCCTTCATGTGCAGTTTATCTCTATGTTTCATACAACGAATAAGACCTGTCGTGATCCAGGGTTTTATGTTACAATTTTTACGGCTCGGTCTTGATATTTCTGTATTTTTCTGAATTGCATGTCGTATATTTTCTATTACATACAACATACAAAACTGCGGATCAGCAGAATTGTAGACTGGATCAAAGTTGATGACGCGTAAATCTTCTTCAAGTTTATTTATGTTTAATTTAGAAATTGTGCGAGTGTTTTGTTTAGGTAATTTACAGTTTATGATTAATAGGGCAGCGTTATGATCGGTTATTGTTGAGTTAACAACAAGTGCAAGTGAAGGGAAATTCGATTTAAGCATGATATGGTCCAAGCAAGAGCCACTTTGATGTGTAGGTGTAGCTGCTGTTTATAGGATTGAGGCCGGTGAAATAACTGAAAACTGAGGTTTAAAATGGTGTATTGGAAAATATTACAGTTTTGTTTACCTTTTGATAGAGAACAACAAAAAGAATAAAAAGTAACTGTCATCACAACTGTCATGGCATTCAAAAAACATCACCCAACATACACTAGACACTTGTCTTCTTCTGATTGGTTGACGGTTGACAGACACCATAGACAGACACCGTAGTGACGTGAAATTAGTAGGTAAAGCGGCAACATGCTCCCGGCTTTGGAAGCGCTAGGTTCCAACTTGGTTCCAACTAGAAGTAATGCCCAACCTCTGCCGTTTGTTTAGTTAATCAGTCAGAGGCAGCGGACAAATTTTTGAAAACGCCCGTCGTGTTATGCCATCGGCCTTTCTTATATCGGCTACACGCGAAATACCATCCCTTCCAGTGTAAGTTTTCAGGATTCTTCCTAAGCTCCACTTTAATGGTGGCATATTGTCATCTTTGATCAGAACAAGCGTATTTTCCTTGAGGTCGTCTTTATGCTTAAGCCACTTGCTCCTGGTCTGCAGTTCTGACACGTACTCCTTAGCCCAGCGCCTCCAGAAGTGCTGGCGTATCTGCTCAACCCTCTGGTATCGTGTGAGTCGGTGCTCAGGAACATCGTGAATGTCAGCAGATACAGGTGCAGTTAGTGGACGACCAACCAAAAAATGAGCAGGAGTAAGGGGAAGGAGGTCAAATGGATCAGTGGACATAGGAGTCAAGGGTCGGGAGTTGAGAACGGCTTCAACTTGCACTAAAATGGTAGTGTACTCTTCAAAAGTGAGATGAGCATTGCCCACTACACGCCGGAGGTGATGCTTACAGCTCTTTACCCCAGCTTCCCATAAGCCCCCAAAATGACTAGCATAAAATGGAATCATCTTAAATTTAATGTTTTGTGAAGTTGCATATTCTTTAATGTCATCAGAGCAATCTTTCAAAAACTTTGAGAATTCATTCATCAAACCTACAAAGTTTTTTCCATTATCAGAGAATATCTCAATCGGTTTACCGCGTCGCGAAATAAAACGTTTAAGAGCTAAAAGAGAAGCTTCTGATGAGAGATCGCTTACAAGTTCCAAATGGACAGCGCGAGTGACAAAACATACGAACAGACATATGTATGATTTCTGTAATTTCGCTCCCCTACCCTTACGATTCAATGTGAACACTGGCCCTGCATAGTCCACGCCACATCGTAGAAAAGGAAAGCCTGGATCCAGGCGTTCTTGTGGCAGATTGCCCATTATTGGGCTAACCGTGGTCGCGCGCAGTCGTGCACACTTAACGCAGGCATGCACTACTCTTCTTGCGAGGTTTCGACCACCGACCGGCCACCAAGCCTCTCTTAACGTAAACAGAAGCAGCTGTGGCGCAGCATGCATTGTACGACAGTGCTCATAACGAAATAGCAAAACTGTAAACCAATGTTTAGCAGAAATTAAAATTGGATGTTTCTTATTGAAGCTAAAGTTCTGAGAATTTTCTATGCGCCCACCAACTCGTATTAAATTGTTGGTATCAATAAATAAATTCAATTTAACTAAATGAGCGTTCTTTATACCCCTTTTATTTTTAAGCGAATCATACACATCACCGAATGATTCCTGCTGACTCAATCTTGATAATGTTAATTCCGCATATTCAAGCTCTTCTACGGTTAATAAACCCGTCCGCCGACTAATTTTATTGCGCGTATTGTATATGAATCTAAATACATAAGCGGCTGCCCTCTTCAATCTTGAATATTGAGAAAATTTGGAAAATGGAAACAAATTAATATCACTCGAATGGTTTATTATATGACAAAGAACCTTTGTTTTTAATTCTGGCAAATCATCCTGTTTTACATAATTATTATTCGCCAAATTAGGCAGTTTAGAATTTGCATTATGTAAAAACTGTGGGCCTTCCCACCACAAAGATGAAGAACTAAGTGCGTCTAAACTTTGACCTCGTGACACCAAATCCGCTGGATTATCCTTACCAGAAACATGCCGCCAAGGATATCCCTTAGTTAGGTCATGAATTTCTGCAGTTCTATTCTGAACGTAAGTTTTAAGTAAGTTAGGTGGCATACCTAGCCAGCCTAAAACAATAGTAGAATCAGTCCAGAACACGACTTTGTTTACTGTAGAACGCAGAGATTCAATAACCTTTGTATATAGTCGCGCGCCTAATACAGCGCCGCACAACTCTAATCTAGGTATAGTTATGGGTTTTGTAGGCGCGACCTTGCCTTTGGAACATAACAAGCGCATCGTAACAGCTGATTCACTATTAATCGTGCGGATATATGCGCAAGCGCCATACGCTGTTTGCGACGCATCGGTAAATATATGTAATTCAATGCAAGTAGGATCATAGCACATAACATAGCGCGGTATTCGTAAATTTCCAAGTGAGGATAAACTACTAACAAATCGGTTCCAGACTTGCGCGACGTCTGTAGGAACCGGTTCGTCCCACTCTAATTTTAATAACCAACATTTTTGTAACAATGTTTTAGCTATTGTTATTACTGGACTAATTAATCCCAACGGATCGTAAATCTGAGAGGCATTCGATAAGATAATACGTTTAGAAATTACATTAGTTTCAGTTTTAATTTGCGAATAATAGTTTAACTCGTCAGACTTATTGTTCCATCCAATACCTAATGTTTTGTTTTGAATATTATCGCCCAATGCGAGTTCCTTTGGAATATTAGGTGTATCGTTAGGGTTCGCGCGGTCATAGTTAAAAACCCATTTACGTAAAACTAGACACGCAGAATTCAAAACCTGGCTTGTACCATCGCAAATTGCATTCAATTCCGATATACTATTTGCACCACAGATTAAATCATCGACGTAGAAATTATTTTTAATAGTTTCCGCTACGTGCGGAACCTCACATTCGTTTGCTAATTGTTTTAAACATCGGCAACTAAGAAATGGTGCAGAAGCCGTACCATAGGTTACAGTATTTAACTGGTATACCTTCAATTTTTTTTTTTTTTTTTTTTTTTTTTTTTTTTTTTTTTTTTTTTTTGAGCTTAATTAATTACTTACCAAAATTATGTAGCTGCTGTTTATAGGACTGAGGCCGGTGAAATAACTGAAAACTGAGGTTTAAAATGGTGTATTGGAAAATATTACAGTTTGTTCACCTTTTGACAGAAAACAACAAAAAAGAAAAAGTAACTGTCATCACAACTGTCATGGCATTCAAAAAACATCACCCAACATACACTAGACACTTGTCGTCTTCTGATTGGATGACCGACACCATAGACAGACACCGTAGTGACGTGAAATTAGTACATAATGCGGCAACAGTAGGAAAATTGTGTGCGGGGAGCAAGCCATGAAAGGCGCATAGGTTGAGGTAGTCCTGAGCAGATGCATCAGCACTTCCTGGAAGAATATTAATATTAATATCGCCAATTAAAATCGTGTTTTTGAAGGATGACAGGTTTTGCAAGGTGTCATTCAGAGAGTTAGTAAAATTGCTGATATTTTTAAAGGAGGGTGGCCGATATATTGCTAATATCGCAAATTCTGACCCAATTTTAACTAACAAACTGTTGCAGTCGACCATATTAGGTTCCTCAACGGAGACATTTAAATAACTTCTGACATAAACTATCACCCCATCATTTTGATTGAAATTTATACTACTTTTGTACATAGTGTATCCCGTGATTTGCGGTATGTTATATTGCTTAGCAAGCCAACATTCGGTAAAAACAATTATGTCACAAGCCATGTTTATCCGTTGTTGAAAAGTGCAAAAACTATCAAAATTCTTATATATGCTACGAATATTTTGTGTTAGTATGGTTAAGGGAGTTTTATAGCCGGAAATATATTGTTTGCATTGTTCCGCTTCACAGAGTTTAGACTCGGATACAGAGAAATTATCTAAGTCATTAATTATCGTGTCAATCATATTAAATAAAAAGAATAGAAAGCGAAAAATGTAAAATAAAAATTAAGTAAAAGGTCTAAAATAACTTATAAACGGCGCTCTTAGGCGCCTCCATAATCAACAGAATTAACGTATCTTTTCTCGGCCATTATTTTCGCCGGGCAGTCAGTAGCGCCTGTTATGTGATTGTCTGGCTTTTTGAAATGCGAGCAAGTAGCGCATTTTGGTTCATTTGCCTTCTTTGGACAGTCTTTGATCGAGTGACCCTGATCACCACAATGGCCGCAGGTGTAAGATGTCTGTCGACATGACTTGGCAGCATGTCCATACTGCTGACACTTATAGCAGCGTGTGACTAAAGTGAAGTCTCTGACAGGACACGATGACCAATTAACAAAAACACGTTCTTTAGACATCAGGGCTTTTCGAATGACCGGAGATACTTCTACGATATAATTGCAGGTCTCGGCGTCCTTCTTACCTGACTTATGGCTTAGCTTTATAGAGGTCAAGAATGACTCAACATTGCAGTCCTGAAGTTTTTCGGCTAAGTTTTGATGGTACAAACATGTGAAGACTTCATTTTCTGTCATGGATGTCGGCACTCCTATGATGACTACTCTGGGCTTTCTTTTATGAGGCTCGTCGATGGTTAGACCCGACTTTGTGAGCTGCACCGATTGTCTCAGCTTTTCAATATCTTCCTTCGTCTCGGTGCTGATAATCACTCCGCCGTTTTTAGTCTTGCGTAAGCCCCTCACGTGAAGTTGCATTTTTTCTGGGCAAATTATTTTTTGGACCAGACATTTTGTCTCATCACTGGTCTTCAATTTGTCGTTCGGATAGATAGCCACTGAACTTAAGTTAATTGGCTGGATGTAATTGTTGGCTCCTTTCTTTACCATATCAGAAAAAGACGGTCCTTGGGCAGGTTTCAGTGAATCTCCGATGCTCGACTTGAGCTCCTGTAGCTGCTGCGAAAGGTCAAGTTGGTTTTCTAAATTTATAAGGGCATGGTGGAATTGTACGGCTTTTGCTTTGATGGACTGGTACTGGACGGCCATTTGCGACGTTCCATGGCCAACCTTCCGGCATAGGGCATTGATGCGCAATTTCTGGTCCATGTTCAGCTTGCCATCAGCTGCAATAGCGCAAACCTCCTTCAGGCTCTGTTCAATATTGCTCATCCAATTTTGGACTTCTGTCGTCGGTATAGCATCGAGGTCATTGTTCCTTTGACTCGGCGCTTGAGGGGGAGCAGCGGGTACAGCTGCGGGCACGGGTGTAGCTGGTGGGGAGCGGGCACACCTACTTCTAGGACTGAAGGGACTCTCCTCCATTGTGAAACAGTTTATTTACTTGCTAATCATGGATCATCGTCAACCAAACACACACTTTACACAAACCTACGTTAATTTCCGACACAGTTTGCGTAATTACCGGCTATTGCACTAAAAACTAGGTCACGACTTCGCAAGTGATTATTTGTTTATTTCAATTAATTGTTCGACACGTCTGTTCACCACGACAATGCAAATATAAGTCCACGACAATGCAAATATAAGTCTTTGTTTTTTTATAGCGCCTCTGTTGTTACCTTTACGAAAGTATTACAAAAATTCATAGTGTTAAATCTTGTACGACATGGTATGGAACCCTTCGTGTGCGAGTCCGACTCGCACTTGACAGATTTTATTTTAACTAATAATTGTCATACCTATTGATTGACTGAATTTATTATGATTGATTGAATTTATTGTCGTCCTGTCACTGTCGATATTGTATTGTACTGTATTATTAATATTGATTAATTAATTTGAATGTATGTTTTGTGAATTAAAAGAGCACTCAAACTCATATGGTTTGGCGAAAAGAACGGCGCCACCAAAGGCGAAAAGAATGACGCCGCTAAAAAGATAAAAAGATAAAGGAAAAAGAATGAGGAAACATATAAGCGGAAAAGAAACAACGCATAGAGGGCGAAAAGAATAACGCCCGCCAGTAGTTAAAAGTATTTATATATGTATGTATGATCACCTTGTTCACAGGGTCGCCGGCGACGAAGTCGCATCTTCTGCACGTCGTGTGTCGTGACAAGCCCATTTGGGGAGAGTTGCCATTAGGGACACACATGGTTTGTAGGGATCAAGAAGCGCCTGCGGACTACAAATATTGCCAAGGGTGCAGTGTCCGCAGCCGCCCCGCGATTCGGCCCGTATAACGGCATGCCGTTGGTAGGGCCATGGGAAGGTTGGAGGGAGTGTCCCTATCTATCTTACACGAATTATTAAGCAAGCATATAGGGTAAGCGGGGCGGAGATGCTCTTCATGTTCTCCGCCTGCATAAGTGGGGGCATGTTCCCAGATATATGGAAGGAGGGGAAGCTGGTCGTCCTGCCAAAGGGCAACGATCGGCCGCTCTCCGATCCCAAGGCGTACAGGCCACTAACCCTGCTTCCCATTTTGGGAAAGATCCTGGAGCGCCTAATTATCGCATGTGCACCTTGCCTCCACAGTCACATCTCAGAAAATCAGCATGGTTTTTCGAGGGGCAGGTCGACGGTCACGGCGCTGAATGCGATCCTGGACCGGGTGGCTTGCTCCTCGGAAAAGTATGTCCAAGTCATTTTGTTAGACATCTCGGGGGCCTTCGACAACGCCTGGTGGCCCATGGTCCTAGTTAAGGCCAAACAGTGCGGATGTCCGCCAAACATTTACAAAATCCTGGTCAACTATTTCGCAGGAAGGCGAGTTGGACACTTCATGGGCGACCAGGTGGTGTGGAAGCGGTCCACTGTGGGCTGCCCCCAGGGTACGGTTCTTGGGCCGACTCTTTGGAACCTCCTGCTCGACGACATCCTGAAGCTGCCGTGGCCGGAGGGTGTCCGGGCGGTAGCGTACGCGGACGATATCACCGTCGTGATCGAGGCGCCGAGTCGAGCGGCGATTGAGCGTAACGCTCAGTCGTCGCTGGAGGCGGTGTCCGCTTGGGGGAGACGGAACCGCCTCGAGTTTTCGGCTAAGAAGTCGCAGACCCTTACCATGAAGGGCAAATTCAAACGTCCCCCTACTATTCTTATGGACGGCGCCTCGATCGCGCACGTTGCGCAGGCCAAAGTGCTGGGTGTTGTCATCGATGAAGCGGGCTCCTACGTGCCGCATGCTAGTTTGACCGGCCAGCGGGCTGTGAACGCCTTCGGGAAGATGTCGAGGGTCTCGGCGTCTTCCTGGGGCGTTAAGTACAGGGCCCTAAAGGTCCTGTTTGCAGGGACCTATGTGGCAGTCCTGACCTATGCTGCGGCCGTATGGTGGCGGAGTGTGGAAAGATATGTAGTGCGGAGTACGCTGCTCCGCACTCAACGCCCAGCACTCATTTTGTTAACGAAAGCGTACAGGTCGGTCAGCACCGCAGCGTTGCCTGTGCTGGCGGGAGTGCTTCCGGCCGACCTGGAGGTTTGTAGAGCAGGACGAATCGCGCAGGAGTGTTCCAATCTGGTCAGTAGGGAGCGCAAGGTGGCAATTGGTAAGGTGAGAGCGGAGGTCGTTGCCCGGTGGCAGGAGCGGTGGCTTACCTCCTCTGACGGCAGGGAGTTGTACAGTTTCTTTCCGAACGTAGTGGATCGGTTGGCGCAGGGCTGGGTGGAGCCGGATAACGTCACGTCACAGGTCCTCACAGGGCATGTGAGCTTCAGAAGCCGCCTACACGCAATGTCGCTAAGCGACACTGCTAGTTGATACTGTGGGCTGGCGGATGAAACTCGGGACCATGTCCTGTGGGACTGTACCCTGTATACGGAAGACAGGGAGGAAATGCTGGGGAAGTGGGACAGGGACCAAATCGGCCCGGTATACCACCGGGAGCTGGTAGGCAGTGCGGAAGGCTTCCGGAGGCTTAGGTCGTTTGCCCACAAATGGCACCGTAAACGGAAGGAGATGGAGTCGGCAGAGCGGAGAAGCTCAAATAGCTTTAACAACTTCGATAATGGTTAATGTATAGTGTAGATGGATAATAATAATAATAATTGACAATAGATAATAATAATAAGAATAACTGGTAATTAATGGTAATAATAATAATAGTAAAACCTATAGTATTAGATACTAATGACCGCAGGGAGGTATGGCAGAGCAAAGAGCTTCACGGGCGCTTTTACCGGGCCTTGCATGGGCCCGATGTAGACATGTTAGCGTCCGTATCCTGGTTACGATTCGGTGATCTCTTTGGGGAAACCGAAGGTTTTGTCTTTGCGATTATGGACGAAGTTATGATGACGAACAACTACCGGAAATATATTGTGAAGGACGGCACGGTTGACATCTGTCGGGCATGCCACCGTCCGGGGGAATCAATCCGACACATTAATTCCGGCTGCTCTCGTCTGGCTAACGGAGACTACTTGCATAGGCACAACCTTGTAGCCAGGATTATCCACCAGCAACTTGCTCTGAAATACAGTCTTGTGGAATCGGAAGTACCGTACTATAAGTATGTGCCCGACCCAGTCCTCGAAAATGGCAATATCACGTTGTATTGGGATCGATCTATCATCACTGACAGGACTATTGTTGCCAATAAGCCAGATATAGTGGTGATAGATCGATCAGAGCGTCGCACAATGATTATTGATATAGCGGTCCCGCATGACGAGAACCTCGTGAAAGCAGAAAAAGATAAACAGATTAAGTATCTTGATCTGGCTCACGAGGTTGTCGACATGTGGGATGTGGATACAGCAGTCATTGTGCCGATAGTCGTGACGGCCAATGGCATAATAGCCAAGAGCCTCGACCAACACCTTAGGAGGCTCTCGTTAGGCAGCTGGATCAAGGGCTTGATCCAGAAAGCAGTACTTCTGGACACGGCGCGTATGGTTAGGAGATTCCTCTCTCAGGAGCCCTGACCACCGGTAGCTTGGACCCTGTTCCCGATACCGGTGGGCTACTATTTTTTATATTTTTAAATGTTTTTATTTTATTTTGTTTTTATAAAAATATTTAAAAATGTAAATAATATGTATATAAATGAAATAAAGGAAATAATAATAGTAATTTGGAATAGACTATAATAATGATAATGACATGATAATAATGATGACTAGAATTAATAATTTATTAATATAATGGTATCAATAAGACTGCCCGGGCGTGAAGTCACGTTTTGTGTTGTGGCGCGCCCCAGAATGGGGAGAGGCGTAAACAGAAGGGACTGGAAGTACATGAAGGGTGTGGAGTCTACAAAGCACACTCTGGCTCCGGAGCCAGAGTGTGTCTCCAAAAAGAGTCCGTATGCCGCAAGGCGGGAAGGACCATGTGAGGCGGGAGGTGGGATTATGTCCCTATCTATCTTGTATTGTATTGTATTGAATTGTATTGAATTGTATTGTTATTGAATTGCATCCTGTTATCTATTAATTTATAATTTATTTGAATTGTATCCTGTTATTTATTAATGTATAATTTACTATTAATCCCAATTGTGTTGCACGCTAATTGTAATTAGTACTGCCAACAGTAATTATTTAATTTAACTGTGATTATTATAATGATTTCCTGTAATTGTTGTGTTTGTTGTATAATAATTGAATTTTATACCATTCCCCCTCTAAAAAGCTTATTTTATTCACTGAAAACAGTGAATAAAAAGGTCTTTTAATCACTATTTTGGTGTTTGAATTTAGAACACGTCAATATATTCGACCGCTATTTCAATGCTATACAACCTCCTTAACTCTTTCGACTCCACCCATTTTCATAGAACTCATACGCCAAGCCGCCATATAATTATATTGGAAGTCTACGACTTTTATTATTCGTAGTTGGAAGTGAAACCTCCGGGAAGGTTGCATTACGTTTTTTTAAAATATAGGTACATCAGATTTTATTTTCACGGTTTATAATCTGTATTTGCTAAAAAAAAACCTACATTTAAAATGAGCCCTCCGCGAGGGCTCCCGCCATCCCATACCCAAGTAGGTGAACCCTCCAGGAGGGCTCCCGACACTGAACGTCTACATTTAAACTGAGCCCTCCGCGAGGGCTCCCAGCATCCCATATCCAAGTAGGTTAACCCTCGAGGAGGGTTCCCGAAACTCAATGTCTACATTTAAAATGAGCCCTCCGCGAGGGCTCCCGACATCCCATATCCAAGTAGGTGAGCCCTCCAGGAGGGCTCCCGACACTGAATGTCTACATTTAAAATGAGCCCTCCGCGAGGGCTCCCGACATCCCATATCCAAGTAGGTGAACCCTCCAGGAGGGCTCCCGACACTGAATGTCTACATTTAAAATGAGCCCTCCGCGAGGGCTCCCGACATCCCATATCTAAGTGGGTGAACCCTCTAGGAGGGCTCCCGACCCTGAATGTCTACATTTAAAATGAGCCCTCCGCGAGGGCTCCCGACATCCCATATCCAAGTAGGTGAACCCTCCAGGAGGGCTCCCGACACTGAATGTCTACATTTAAAATGAGCCCTCCGGGAGGGCTCCCGACATCCCATATCCAAGTAGGTGAACCCTCCAGGAGGGCTCCCGACACTGAACGTGTTCACCTTTTATTAAATGTCCTTTTTGCGCTTAAATCTTTCTTTTTCTCGTAGTCATGGTATAAAGTATAGTATGCAACTCTTGAATAAAACGGATTTATATCGAGGGCCATGAATCACTCGCGTCGCTCAGGATTCTAACACTTGAATCACGAGCGCAAATCACTCCCTACGGTCGTGATTCAGTCGTTAGAATCCTTCACTTGATCGTGATTCATCTATGGCCCTCGCTTTAAATCCGTCCTTTATTCATTAGTTGCATAATATACTATTGTATGTTAATGTTGGAATATAATTTTAAATTGGAACTGCACAATAAAAGAGCACACTAACAAAAAGGTACTGGCGAAAAGAACGACGCCACCACGGTAAGGCGAAAAGAATGACGCCACCACGCTAAGGCGAAAAGAGCTACGCCGGCTGGAAAAGAAAAGAAAGAACACAAATGACACAAAGTTAGGGCGAAAAGATGAGAGTGTCCGCCCAGGCGAAAAGAACAGCGCCAAGTATGTATATAAGTATTTTTATATGGCTAACCAAGATTGTTACAGGTCTGCCGGCGACGAAGTCGCCACTACTCGTCGTTGTGTGTCGTCGCAAGCCCATTTGGGGAGAGTGCGTATAGGGACACACATGGTTTGTAGGGATCAAGAAGCGCCTGCGGACTACAAAGATTGCCAAGGGTGCTATGTCCGCAGCCGCCCCGCGATTCGGCCCGTATAACGGCATGCCGTTGGTAGGGCCATGGGAAGGTTGGAGGGAGTGTCCCTATCTATCAAAAAAAAAAAATATTTCTAATTATTATTGTCGGTCTAAATATAGGGGGGTTGAGCTTAGTTTGGGACTTTAAGTTTTAGGTTTAAGTTTTGCTTGGTGCTACGGCACCAGGTTTCATACCTGTCGTTCGTGTTTTAAACTACTAGTGCAAAACCAACAGACTATGTGATCGGGCAGGACATAACCAAAAATTAAAAAAATATTTTGTTTTTTTTTTTCTTTTTCTTTTCTTGTGTTGGGATATTGTGTTGCAAGTAAAGTAACCCCCGCACCCCGGCACCGCCTGGGGATGGCGGACGACGACGCCGAACGGCTCCAGCGGGAGTTGCTGGAGGCCACGATGCAGGAGAAGCAGGAGGAGATGCTAGCGCTCGAGGAACTTATGGCAGAGGGTTTCGCCGGTTTTAAACCGCGCCAATCTTTGACGCGCACTCCCCCGCAGGGGACCCCCCCCCCCACCCGGGTCGAGCTCAGTCAGCAAGCGGACAGCCCACCAGACGCACCTACTCAAGCGTCTCAGAAACGGCTCTTGTCGTCGCCCGACGAAGTACAAGAGGCCATGCGGAGAAAAATACAGCAGCAGAGGAGGGCGGTACCCCCAATTGGGGGTATTCTGACAACAGCCCCAGCGAAACCAGCGGGAACCAGCAGCGGACAAGCAACCAGCAGCGTACCAGCGGCGGCGGAGGCTGCTCCGGTCGAGTTACCTTCCCCTATCGACCCCCTGGCGACGGCCTCGGTCGAACATCTGGCCGGGCTTGCCACCAGCAGCACGCGTGGCATCATGGAGGCGGTCCGAAGTAAGACGTCCAAATTGAACAAGGACGAGATTGCGGCGATTGGCGCGCACACTGAGCGGCTCGGTGCAGTGATCACCCATCTGACGCTGCGCCTGGTAGCCGCTGAAGCCAAGGCGGACTGCGCTGCAATGGCACAGATGGCGGCACCACCGCAGCCAGCACAGGCACCCGTGGAGAAGAGTTTCTCGCATGCATTGCGGCTGGGCAGGAACGTGGAGCCTGTCCCTATCACCAGACCCTTGGGACCTTCAGTGGTCTTTTACTTTTGAACTTTGTGAGCGTGTAGAACGGTATACCGTTCCTGCCGTAATGGCAGACGACGAGGAGGCCGTGCGCCTCTCAATGGAGCTTGTTGAGGAGGAGATGGCGCGTAAGGAGGAGCTGAGGGTGTTGGCGGAGATGCGCGCGGAGAGCGGGTTTACCCCGCGAGTGTCTCTGAAGCGCACTCCGCCGCATGGGTTCAGCACACCTACCCCCATGGAGCTAGCGACGGACTTGGCTACCCCCCCGGCACTCGCCGCTGAAAGGAGTGAAAAGAGGGTTTTGAGCTCCCCCGAGGAAGTGCGGGAGGCTGTGAGGCGCAGACTGGGGAAAAAGACGCCGCGCGCGGACGTTCCGCCAATTGGTGGTCTGCTCTCGGGTGACCCACCCGCCCCAAAAGCGAAGGAGATGGAACAGGAGAAGGAGAAGGACGGATTTGGCGCAATACTTCCGGACGCGGTTGACCCGCTATCGACGGCTCCAGTCGAGTCCCTGGCGGGGCTTGCGACGGCGTCCACGCGTGGGATTATGGAGGCAGTTCGGTCCAAGACCTCCAAACTGAATAAGGACGAGGTGGCGGCTATTGGTCTCCACACGGAGAGGCTGTCGGCGGTGGTCGTCCACCTGACCTTGCGTCTGGCGGCTGCGGAGAACCGGGTGGGTGCTGCGGAGCGAAGGGCGGAGGAGAACGGCGGCCGCGCGCAACTGTCGGCATCGGCGGTGCAACCCGCCCCTGCGGCATTGTATTCCTCGGCGCTGCGCTTGCCGCGGCACACGGAGCCGGTGCTGATCAAGAACACGCCCGGCCCATTCATGACACTTTACCCGGCTGACGAAAATGGCGCCATTAAAACGGCTGACGACACCAAGGCGGAGCTTAAGAAGATGGTGGACCCCGCAAAATTGTGGGTGCAAGTAACCAAGGTGCGCAAGGTGGGCAATGCGGGGGTCGTTGTCCAAACAACCACGGACGCGGCGGCGAGTAGGCTTCGGGCGGCGATCCCAACAACGCTCAGGGTGGCCGAACCTAAGGTGCGGCTCCCACTCATTTGCCTTAACAGGCTGGACGGCGACCCGTCCTTTGAGGAAATTATAAAGGCACTGCCTGAGCAAAATTACAGGGAGGACCCACAATGGCCGCTCGAGCGCATGCGCAAGGAATTAAAAGGCGCCTTCAAGAAAGACCGGTCAAGGGGCGCAGCCAAGGCTACGGCCGCGATGTTTGAGTGCTCGACGGCGCTGCGTGCCTCGCTGCTTGGGAAAGGGCGGGTCTATGTGGGTTGGGAAGCCGTTGAAGTCACGGACTACATAAACGTGACATGTTGATGATCCTGACGACGTCCAAATCCGGAGGGCAGTACGTACCTGGCTTAGACTTCCGAAGGATGTGCCTATCGGGTACTTTCACGCAGCTACCGCGGACGGTGGTTTGGCGATCCCGTCTCTCAGAACTTGTGTGCCGGATCTCCTTAAAAAGAGGTTTGGCCGCTTGGACTTGTCGCGATGGAGGGTGGCTAAAGCCGCCGCCAGATCCGAAAGGATCCGGAGGAAGCTGCAGTGGGCCGAGAAGCAACTCCGATAACTCACTGCTGTAAACCCGAAGTCTGGAGAGCGAACGACGGCAATGTACTGGCGTGAGAAACTGCACGCTGCAGTGGACGGTCTCGAACTGCGCGAGAGTCCACGCGTTCCCGCATCCACTAAGTGGATGCGGGAACACAGCGTGCAGTATACTGGCCGGGACTTCGTGCAGTTCGTGCACACTCACATTAATGCGCTCCCGTCGAGAGTACGCAATACGCCCCCCGCGTATTGCGTACTCTCGACGGGAGCGCATTAATGTAGGACTGGTGATGCATCGGAGTTGAACTGCCGTGCAGGTTGCATGGTTAGGGAGACGACGGCGCACATCATCCAACAGTGTCACAGAACGCACGGCGGCCGTATCAAGCGACATAATTGCGTCGCAGACGCCGTTGGGTCCGCCATGTTGAATAAAGGGTGGACGGTGGTGAAGGAACCTAAGATCAGGACTGCAATGGGCCTCAGAAAGCCCGACCTCATCGCCTTCTGGAATGGGATGGGAGTGATTGTGGATGCGCAGGTAGTTTTGGGTCAGCGGTCACTGGACGAGCTGCATCGTGTGAAACGTAATAAATACGGGACCCACGATGAGCTCGTCGAGAAGGTAGCTGGCATTCTGGGACTGCCTGGTAAGGATAGCGTTCACTCGACCTCCTGCACCATTTCGAGAGAGAGAAGAGAGTATGGAGCCTCGCTTCCTATAGGGAGCTCAAGAGGTTCGTCGGGCTGGATGAGGGAGTACTGGTCGGCATCCCGTCTTTGGTCCTGAGAGGTTCGCACACGAACTGGACAAAATTCAATCGCATGACAACTCGAATCGATTGAGTCGGAGAGCGAGTGGCCGGATTCCTGTGGTCACGGGCCGCCGCCGCGCCCAGAGGTCTAAATCCCCCACCAATGGCTTTTCCCCCGATATAACCGACATCTCGACCTCGCCTTAACATCCCTTCGGCGAAATTTCGGCAGTTTGGTGGCAGTAGAAGACTGTGGGGGTCCTGTCACAACAGAGACATGTGAATTACTCGTTGATCCGTAATGATTTACAGTAATTTTCGCTAATGTACGTAGGCATAAACTGTTGAGCTAAAATAGCCAAATGCCTCGTCATCTAATTAGTGACGCGCATGAATGGATTAACGAGATTCCCACTATCCATGGGTGGTTGGTGGGATTTCTCCCTATTCCCAAAGGTTTCCCCAAGCCTTGGGACTTGAGACTATTTTTCGGCATATAGGTGTGTCGCCGGTGCACTGGTGCAGGTCTACCAGTACGGCTGCGCTGGCAGTGTTGGCCGGCGTTCTCCCGATGGACCTGGAGGTAATCCGTGCAGGGCGGTTCGATGAGGAGCGCCAGTGCGCAACTGAGGCACAGGTCGAGCTGGGCTTGCGGAGACGGGAGCTGGCCCGACGAAGGCGAGAGATTTGGGATTAGACGATGAATGCGTGGCATAAGAGATGGATGAGCGAAGAGAAAGGACGACAGTTGTTCCGTTTATTCCCGGATGTGGCGGCACGAATCAGGCGCGCTGGATCGTGCCAGACCACCAACTGTCCCAGATTCTCACGGGACATGGTGCTTCAGGAAAAGACTGCACGATATGAAGTTATGTGTGGAGAGCGTATGCTACTATGGTATGTGCTACACCACGTGCTGTGGGTCTGCCCCCTGGGATAGGATTAGCCGCGCGGAGGTCGGCCCGCTCTACTACGGCGATCTCGTAAGCTCACCAGCAAACTTTGACCGGCTCAAGGAATACGGCGCGGAGCGGGAGGAGGCTGTTCACGACCGCTCGCACATGTCTGGCGTGCAGGTAGCCAGCGACAGCAACCTAGCCATTATTGACAGTGGGCATACCAATTTGGAAGCCTGATTACGCGGCCATGCTAAAGCTGCCTAACGGAAACGCTAGGATGGCGGTGGAACAGCGCGGGCTGGCGGTACTCTTTTACCCGAATACGGAAGAAATTAAGTCGTTGGATGCAACCCTTATAGAGCTGAAGGACCAAGTGCAGCCAAACCAGAGCGGCATTCAGGTGCAAGGGGTGCGCAGAGTGGGCAATGCGGGCGTCGTCGTGCAAACGTCGGCTTTGGCGGCCCAGAAGCTAAAAGCAGCCTGGAACTCGCATTGGTCCAGGAGCAGATTAATAATAATATAGGTACTAATGAATTGTTAGAATGATAATAGGACTGCCCGGGTACGAAGGCATGTTTTGTGTTTGTGGCGCGCCCCAGAATGGGGAGAGGCGAAAGATGGATGGGACAGGAAAGACATGGAGGGTGTGGAGTCTACAAAGCACACTCTGGCTCCGGAGCTAGTGTGTCTCCAAGAGTCCGTATGCCGCAAAGCGGGAAGGACCATGTGAGGCGGGAGGTGTCCCTATTCCCTAGTGTTGCCAGTTTTTGGTAGAAATCATTTATTGTTATTGGTAGAAAGTTCAAATTTCTACCACGTCTTTTTATTCCAGTTAAATTCATTAGGGGTTCTAGGAATTAGGGTAGGGTATATTAGGGTTTAAAGTAGGTCTAGAGGATGTCAGACGACGACGGAGACGGGTTTCGGCAGGCGATCGACGCCGAGGTATGCAGGCGCGAGGAGGAGCTGGGCGTCCTGGAGGAACTGCGGGATTATGAAAGACAAACGTGCGGGATTGAAAAAATTTAAAATAAGTAACAAATTTTCTTTTTGGTTACAACGATCCCTACATACAGACGAACATAGATCCTCCTCATTTTATGAAGTCTGTTAAAAAGATGAAAGGTAGTTGCCCATTCCAAAGGTAGGTTTCTGTGAAGAAGAACCGGAAACTTCATGGACACTCTTTTAATTTAATTTACGAAGGATTTAATTATCCTTCAATTATAACATTCAGGAGTAGAGTACTCCGAATACCGCAGGTAAGCGTTATGTACAACGTTATTACGTATGACGGATAACCTAATTTAGTTGTGTTTACCCAACTTCGGATAAGGGAGGGTAATGAGTTTTAACTATCAATGATGTTAGTACGTAGACCAACAACTGCCGTCTTATATTGTAATTTATTCGCAAGTGCCGCCGCGTACCTTAAACTCATAAAATCTAATATCTTATTGAATGGCGAATTAAGAAATGTAACTCAATTTGAACCCGCCGTGTGTTGCTCTCTAATAAGGTGTATGAATGTTTTATGGTAGCGACAGAAAAACAACGTCGTAGGAGTGCCACTTGATTAGTGCTATTGCACGACTCGTAATGCTTCGCATTAGAGTGTGCTCTACGATCGAAAAATATTTTTTGCCCCATTTCTGCAACTGTTTTTATTGTTTCACTCTTGCTAGTACACAGAACCTACTTAATTTATATACCATTGTATAGATGATTAAATGGAGATTAATATCGTATTTTTTAACAATTGATTTAATGCAGCAGAAATGGAAAAAGCATCAAAATAGTTGAAAAAAAATTCCTGTCCGTCAATTTATGATCCCTGAAAACATTGTAGCTTGCGATAAAATCAATTAATTGAGTCAATTTTTTTTTTATACGTTCGTTTTAGCCGTAGAAGGAACCCTATTGAAAATGGCTCTTTTATTCATAGTAGTTTAATTATAATTAATAAAATAGTTTGGAAAATCCAAAAGTGCACGCCTCATACTTATCACTCATTCATAAACGAAAAAGAAATTCAAAACATAGTTTAAAAATGAACAATTTTATCACTTTTCATGAAGTCGTAATGTCAACGACTGACAAAGATATTTACGTTGGCAGTTGCTAGGCAACGGCACCGGATCAAGGTTGAAAATATTTAGATATTGATATTATATTTTAGTTAGTATTTTATTAATTATAATTAAACTACTATGAATACAAGAGCCATTTTCAATAGGGTTCCTTCTACGGCTGAAACGAATGTATAAAAAAAAAATTGACTCAATTAATTGATTTTATCGCAAGCTACAATGTTTTCAGGGATCATAAATTGACGGACAGGAAAATTTTTTCAACTATTTTGATGCTTTTTCCATTTCTGCTGCATTAAATCAATTGTTAAAAAGTATAGTATTAATCTCCATTTAATCATCTATACAATGGTATATAAATTAAGTAGGTTCTGTGTACTAGCAGGAGTGAAACAATAAAAACAGTTACAGAAATGGGGCAAAAAATATTTTTCGATCGTAGAGCACACTCTAATGCTTCGCATTAAGAGTCGTGCAATACTAACTAAAATATAATATCAATATCTAAATATTTTCAACCTTGATCCGGTGCCGTTGCCTAGCAACTGCCAACGTAAATATCTTTGTCAGTCGTTGACATTACGACTTCATGAAAAGTGATAAATTGTTCATTTTAAAGATTTTAAAACTATGTTTTGAATTTCTTTTTCGTTTATGAATGAGTGATAAGTATGAGGCGTGCACTTTTGGATTTTCCAAACTATTTTTGAGTTAAACTGACAACCAAAGCGGCCAAGTGTTCGTCGGAGCACGCACAGTGACGGGTTCCGTGGTCGGGTTCAATATTTACGCATACGCAGTGTTGATTTTACCGACCGGAAAAACAAATATGTATTACATAGCATTTATCAAAAAAAATATGAAAATCAAACTTGTTCATGTAACACGAAGACACGTTTTGTAAAACCGGCACACCTAATCTGCGTTCGCAATTCATTTGCGAAACATGTAAACAAACACGAGTCTTAGGAAAAACAACTGTAATGCCTACACTTAAGGTTCAGTTATTTCTACAGTTGTAGCCGAAAATATCCCATAATTATCTCAAAAACTATTGACGGTAATAGCAAAGTCATTTAGAAACATCATAATCTTCTTAAAGGGATCCAAAAATATCTGACACATTTATGTGTATTTGTTTTCAGCAGTTACATATTGTATGGGGAGTGCCACACCAAATATTTTTTTAGGTGTTCACAGAATACACTTTATTTGGAAATAAACATGCCGGACCCATGGCACCCCTGGAAGATACCCCTGGGGGTGCCACGGGAACTTGGATTCGGACCCGTGGCACCCCCAGGTCAATTAGTGCAGTGCTTTTGAATGTATAAGTACTTGGTATTAAAACTATATTTAACGTTTGATAATGTACCTGCCTAGTCAGATCTTGTTGAAGCTGTAAAATTATAAATGTTCAAAAATAACAGTCGATGTATTTCTATTGCTTAAAAATTCTCTATAAAACAACGTACAACCAGTGTTATTTCACTGTTCAGCAATTGCAATTGAATGTGTACTATGTATCTAATCGTCATTAATGATGTCTGCTTGTTTCGGTTTTTTCTACAGAAAATAGGTACCAATATACAATAGATATATTATTTATTAATATTAGTATGCTTCAATACACTTCAACTTGATTGCTAATTACACATTTTTTTAAGCAATAGGGTTGTACGTTGTTTTATAGAGAATAGTTTTATAGAATTTCATTTCAAATAATTTTTTTCTTACATTATCATTTCATAGGACAACCAATACGCAGAATACTTACTTTGCAAAAACTTAAATCATAGATTTTTGTTTCAAATAAAATAAAAAGTTTCGATACTCATATCATAGAATAACAAATCAAATATTCTCATACTGTTTAGTTAATACAAAACTTATTCCCTAGAAAATCATTTAAAAAAACATTATGCATAGGTACTGTAGTATAGTTATACGAAAGCGGTACATCTGTCGGAGTGTCCTAATTTTGATACTGCGACCAATTTCGATGTAGCACACGCCGGCCGCTGCCGCGGCACCGCTCGCTTCGCTCGCTCGGCTTGCGCGTAGTTGGTCACAGTTCAGTGGTAACCTAAAATGTTATTCGATCAAAGACGCAAAAATCTCAGGTGAATGTTGTACGCTGAGCCAAAATATTTCTATGTAATGGATGAATTTTTCCCGTAAGTTGATTTCGGATAGTTTTATCTATGTCTTTCGCGCGGTAAACTCTAACTGTGCGATGCAGGATTGATGTAACGTCATGTCTCGTATCATCTCACATCGTATTCTCTAATTGCAAAAAAATGTTCCAAAATATTGACGAAGACTGTTATTAAAATATTTTGCAATCGAATTATGATTGACTAAGTAGCGACTCTTCCACAGATAGTGATTTTGATTTAATAGGTTTCATTTTATGTATTTTCAATTCGGCATTTTGAGAAGAAGTTGTTTTTCATATAAGTACCTATGTCGCAGGCATATTGTATGATTCGTCATTTTACAAACGGCGCCGTCCGTTTACAAACGCTTGCGGTTTTGCAAAATGCCTAAGGCAAATTGGCAACTCGTTCAATTGTTATAATTTCGACATTCATTGTTATTGTAGGGTGACCATCACAAAAACACAGCTTGGACAAATCAGTTATTATTCGAGCAATCAGGTACCTACCTATGAAGACTAAAGTAAAAGTAAATTATAATATGTGCTTAATAATTTAAAGGTATAAGGAACAGGGTGTAAAGTTCAATTATCCACCATAGAAAAGGGATGATGACCGGGCGGCTAGGCGGGTGTTGTGTCTGACGGGCAACTGCCCGAAATTTGATGTCGGATATTCTTATATTATGTCGTTCGCGCGGTAAACTCTAATTGCGCGATGCAAGATTTGTGTGACGTCGTGTCTTTGATGCGTCGTACGTAGTAACCGTTACATGTACGTGTAAAGTATTTAAGTAACAAAAACACTCTCATACTTTTTGTACCAATAATATTCCGCATTAGTCCTCCGAGCACCAGATTCCATGGACACCTGAGCGTTTTTACGTGCCGGATAACCTCAAAAACTGTATCATTTGTCCACGGTATTTTCACTGTTCCCGTTCGTGAATCGTAAAATTTTCTTTATATTTGTCTTTCAAATTTTTTTTTTTCTTGAAAGTCCTTTTCACACGTAGAATTTGCACTGTTTTCAATACTGTCACAAAACCATTACTTGACGCCATTTTTCTTGTTTTGATTAGCAGCGACGCGCGTGGTAAAAAATAGAACTAAATTCTTCAATTTGCCGCGGCATTTTGTAAACGGCGTTTGAATTGTCCATCAAATGTTGCGGCATATTATATAGTGACTAGGCAATTTACATTTTGCCTTAGGCATTTTGCAAAACCGCAAGCGTTTGTAAACGGACGGCGCCGTTTGTAAAATGACGAATCATACAATATGCCTGCGACACCTACATCATGGATATTAACTTAAATTAAAAAAGTTTATTGTTTGAAGAATATTGTAAGATTAATAATAATTAAACATTGATTATGTTTCCGACTTTTATTCTTGTTATCTTGTTATTAAATATAATAATTTATGTATCGGTATTAGATATTCCCAACACTGTTCCAACTTATACATAAAGTGACGTGGCGCTGGCGGTTAGTTGAAAGTAGCAAATCTTGGCGGCGAAACAGATAAATATTAAAATGATTTTGTCACTGTTGTCCATCTGTCCCATCACTATTCGATTGGTGGTTTCATGGGCACTAGTAAATAGGACCCGTGATACCACTGGTACACCGTGGACAGGGGGTGCCACGGGTCCGAATTCAAGTTCCCGTGGCACCCCCAGGGGTATCTTCCAGGGGTGTGATGGGTCCGGAACGGAAATAAAATGTATTCCGTGCACAGCAAAAAAAAAATTATATTTAATTATATTTTCATCGATAGTGCTAATAGTTTAGTAAAATGGTTCTGACGAAATTTAAAGGTGTTCCGTATTTGCCATTTGGCTCCGGAACCCTACAAACTCGCGAGTGGAGCGAAAGAAATTCATTTATTATTATGTATTTATATCGATGCTTTCAGTATGTTAATATCAGCTTTCAACTGAACTAGTTACAGAACTTCTATGCACTTACTGCTGGTAACTGTCGCTCTGTACCGTTCCATGAGGGCTCTCACCCACCAATTGGGTGTCAATATTACTTACGATTCAAGTTCATCTTCAAGAGCTAATAACTCGAAACCCCCACATACTTATAAGATCTACATAGATTTGGTATTAGCTACATGTTTTCTGGGCAAGTTTTAGTAGGCATACAAATAATACCAATCAATTGGCAACATAGTCTACAGTGAACTGCTAAAGCCTTTGATGAAATGGGTAGTTGCTGCAATACAAGATGGTGATAGCGGTCTTTACGTTTCGTCCCCTTAATATCTCATAGCAGGAAACCAAACCAGAAGATGAGTCATGACGTCAATTCAGAGTATTGACACAATGTGTTACCGTTGTAAAATCTGTCAATGCAGGAAGGTCAGAGACCGCTATCGCGAGCTCATACTGTAGCATCTCTACGACAGATGGCGCTACTATGACTAACGCTAAGGTACGGCTACATATACTGATGACGTCACTACTGCTACTGATGGGTGCGCTGGTTGTAGCGAGGCGGTGGTACTGACCGACACGCTGCGCCGGCGCGCGGCGGAGCTTCGTAGATATCTTGAGGCGTCTACTGGTACTGGACTACCTACAACAAAAACAGCAACATGATAATAGTAGATTGTTTGCGAAGCGAGCAAACAACAATTTTTAAGGAGAGTGTGTTTCTTTGAATCCAAAGTTAAGCGAAGGATTCTAAAGTAGAATCTCGAGCTTAAAATAGTGTTTCTCCCGAGGTGAACACTCTACTTTTTATCACCCTCTATGAGAAAACAACAGTGTAATAAGAGAAAAAACTAAAGTAGGTAGCTGACATTCTCACTCGAATAGACCAACTGAACAACTGACAAGCAAGGCAAATGGAGTGCAACTGTCACGGACTGGTACCCCAGAGACGGCAAACGCAATAGAGGGCAACAACAAGTGAGATGGGTGGATGACCTGAAGCTCACGGCTGGTCACCACTGGTGAAGGGTAGCGCATGATAGAACGCAATGGAAAAAGCTAGAGGAGGCCTATGCCAAGAGGCACTCTGAATTACGTGACATCCTTTAAGAAAACCTCAACACTGTCAAAACTTTGTTAATATTCAGAATAATAAAGGGCTTATTATTATTATATGAGAAAACAAACGTGTGCGGTCCGACCCCCATCAGGAACGAATTTCCTACTCACGAATGATTTTAAACACAAAATAAAAAATATGACAAAAAAAGGCCGCCATCTGGATTGGGTAGGTAAGTAGGTAGGGTAGTTAGGTAGGTAGGCAGCTATGTAAGTAGGTAGGGTAGGTAGGTAGGTAGATAGGAATGTAGGTAGGTAGTTAGGGTAGGTAGGTAGTATTGTAGGTAGGTAGGTAGGTAGATAGGAATGTAGGTAGGTAGTTAGGGTAGGTAGGTAGTATTGTAGGTAGGTAGGTAGGTATGTAGGTATGTAGGTAGGTAGTTATGTAGGTAGGTAGTTAGGGTAGGTAGGTACGAATGTAGGTTGTTAAGGTAGGTAGGTAGGTAAGTAAGTAAGTAGGTAGGTAGGTAGGTAGGTAAGTAAGTAAGTAGGTAGGTAGGTAGGTAGGTGTGCCATAGATGAGTATAAAGTGCTACCAGTGCGAAGCTGGGGCGGGCAGCTAGTAAAAATTAAAAAAATATAAGTAATTTTTTTTTTAAAACAGGCTTTTATTGAACTAAAAAGTACAAAATAAAACTTACGTAAACAGATAACTTTTAACTCAAAAACTGCCGAACGGATTTTCAAACGGTTTTCACCATTGGACGGAGTGATTCATGTGGAAGGTTTTAGTGTATAATTCATTAAGGTTTTGTGTAAATTGGCTGAAATATGACGATTATTGTTGAAGATGTCGGAAAAAATCATGCCGACTGGGAGCTTTACTGGCGTGCGCTGCGTAAGTCGTGAGAGATAAATCAAATTTATGTTCTTGAGTATTGTATATCTTAAAAATTGCAACAAAAAAGTCCGCGATGGCATATGTCTATCTTTTAAGGGTGACCCACAATAACCATTTTTATCTTTCAAAATTGTATAAAATTTTCATTGTTATTTCCGAAGCTATTTTGACCGGTATCTTATTAATCCTTATCCAATTAAATAGGTTATTTAAATTGGGCATTCAATTTCGATTAAAATATGCCTTTACATCACATCATTTAAATGAATAGTTTAAGAGATATCACAGTTTCAAAATTACGCGTAACAAAATAATTATGGTTGACCACGCGGGAGCTGTAGTAGCCTACCACTGCGTCCGCTGAAAGTTAGTCAATGATCTTTTCCTTGGCTATTAGGTATGTATTCCCGGTATAACGTTCCCGTGGGATATTTTGCGACATAAAAGCTTAAATAAATAAATTCGTTATAATAATTGTGAATATCTCAGAAACGTGACGCTTTATGATGTTATGTATGAAGTTGTGTCCCCTATCCAAATATATGACATTTATTGTGCACCTCGATTTTGAAAAAAAATCAAAATGGTGGCTGATTTTAGGGCCAAAATCTTCAAACCCCTTTCCTGTTTGTACTGTTGACCGTTAAAGAATTCCTTCGTAATTTCGTAATTTTTATGTATGAGTCTGACATTCTTAATTAATTTATAATCGCCAATCAAATAACATATTTAAAAACCATATTTGTACGCCGAGTGAGGCAAAACATGTTGGTCCGGCAAAATTGCAAAATGTCTCCATCTATATGTGCATATTTATGTATCATGTTACACATGTTTGAACAAATAAATTGATCTTTATCTTTATCTTTATCTTCGTCTGGAGTCAATCCTGTATGCAGCAGTCAGATCATGGTGGACTTTAGAATAGTCTATCATAATTAAAGCGTATATAATGTTTCGTATCTGTACTGTTGGCTGTTGAGGAGTTCCCTCGTCTGAAGCCAGTCCTGGGTGCAGCAGCCAGATCATGGTGTAATTTAGAACGGACTATCATAATATTAAAGGATCTATAAAATTTTGTGTCTGCGCTGTTAATCGTTGAGGAGTTCCCTCGTCTGGAGCCAATCCTGGGTGCAACAGCCAAATCATGGTGGAATTTAGATCGGACCGTGATAATTAAAGCGTAACTATATAAAATTTCCTGTTTGTACTGTTAACAGTTGAGGAATTCCTTCGTCTGAAGCCAATTCTGGATGCAGCAGTCAGATCATGGTGGACTTTAGAATGGTCTATCATAATTAACGCGTATATAATGTTTCGTGTCTGTACTGTTGGCCGTTGAGGAGTTCCCTCGTCTGGAGTCAATCCTGGGTGCAGCAACCAGGTTATGGTGGAATTTAGATGGGACCGTGATAATTAAATCGTATATAAAATTTCCTGTTTGTACTGTTAACCGTTGAGGAGTTCCCTCGTCTGAAGCCAATCCTGGATGCAGAAGCCAGATCGTGGTGGAATTTAAAACAGACCATTATAATGAAAGCGTATATAAAATTTCGTATCTCTACTATTGGCCGTTGAGGAGTTCCCTCATCTGGAGCCAATCCTGGGTAGCCAATCAGGTCATGTTTATCATAAAAATGTATTGTCATCGGAATTGAACCAACATGTAAAATGTCAAATCCGTAGAATTAGAGAAAGTGGTCTTAATTCAGCTTGCAAGAATCCACCTAAACAAACATACTAACTTACAAACAAATAAAATATTAGTAAAAATCTTTTTAAAACAAGCTTTTATTGAACTAAAAAGTACAAAATAAACCTTACGTAAACAGATAACTTTAATGTTTTCTTAAAAGCTTGAGGCTTATCTTTATGTTTAAGAAGGACGTTCACGCCTCAAGCTTTTAAGAAAACATTAAAGTTATCTGTTTACGTAAGGTTTATTTTGTACTTTTTAGTTCAATAAAAGCTTGTTTTAAAAAGATTTTTACTAATATTTTATTTTGTGTTTTTTAGCATTAGTATTTTGATAAAATATCTGTTCTGTCACTTTCACTTGTCTAAACAAATCCAACGAGTTCAACACAACAGGGCTACCTTGTAAAGTTGAGGTTTTCCTGTGGCTACCTTCCGGCACTATCATCACACCCTAGACTACACCTCGGGAAATAGTTTTTGACAAAAGATCTTATTTAGTTGAGGATTTTCTATGACCACTTTCTATGTGTCATCTCTTTTCAGCTCTATCATCAGACCCTGGATACTACTTTGGGCTATAGTTCTAGTCAAGACAAAACCAACCAGTTCAAACTCGATGGTAGTCTAGTTTTTTTTTGAAGTTCCTATGTTAATCTTCCGGCTCCATCATCAGACCCTGAATTCCATTGAAGTATAATAGCTCATTATACATATCCATGTATAAAATGTCGTGTTTATCCTGTTAATTATTGAGGAATCTCGTCGTCTGGAGCCAATCCCGAGTGCAGCAGCCAGGTCATGTTGTAATTTAGAACGGAATATCATAATTAAATGCGTATATAAAATTTCCTGCTTGTACTGTTGACCGTTGAGAAGTTCCCTCATCTGGAGCCAATCCTGGGTGCAGCAGTCAGGTCATAATGGATTCTAGAACGGACCATCATAATTCAAGCGTATATTAAATTTTGTGTCTGTACTGTTGACCGTTCAGGACTTCCCTCGTCTGAAGTCAATCCTGGGTGCAGCAGTCAGATCATGGTGGATTTTAGAACGGTCTATCATAATTAAAGCGTACGTAATATTTCGTGTCTCTACTGTTGCCCTTTGAGGAGTTCCCTCGTCTGAAGTCAGTCCTGGGTGCAGCAGCCAGATCATGCTGTAATTTAGAACGGACTGTAATAATTAAAGCGTATATAAAATTTCCTGTTTGTACTGTTGACCGTTGAAGAGTTCCTTCGTCTGGAGCCAATCCTGGGTGCAGCAGTCAGATCATGGTGGACTTTAGAACAGTCTATCATAATTAAAGCGTATATAATATTTCGTGTCTGTACTATTGGCCGTTGAGGAGTTCCCTCGTCTGAAGCCAGTCCTGGGTGCAGCAGCCAGATCATGGTGTAATTTAGAACGGACTATCATAATTGAAGGATATATAAAATTTCGTGTCTGCGTTGTTGATCGTTGAGGAGTTCCCTCGCCTGAAGCCAATCCTGGGTGCAACAGTGAAATCATGATGGAGTTCAGATCGGATCGTCATAATTAAAGCCTATATAAAATTTTCTGTTTGTACTGTTAACCGTTAAGGAGTTCCCTCGTCTGGAGTCAATCCTAGGTGCAACAGCCAAATCATGGTGGAATTTAGATCGGACCGTGATAATTAAAGCGTATATAAAATTTTCATATCTCATGCTCGGAAAGTAGTGTTTGTTTGATCCGAGTAGCGGGTGGGAGACGCTGCTTCCCGCTCTAGGGCGGGAAAGACTCATAGTAATTGCTTCCCGCCCTAGGGCGGGAATGAATTTTAAAAATAGAACTTATGGTTAGGTAGTCGGCTACGAACACAGATATAAATCTAACTAGATATCGCAAGTCCCTCCATCTTTATGAAAACCAAGCGTGCCACTTTTTCACACACAATTTAAAAACAAAACATACCAATGAAAGAAAACATTTCCAATGCCTCGACCAATTTTTCTATACAGTCTTTACAGCTCAATATGGCTTAAAAAGACATTTTTCTAGATTTTGGTGGATTTCCGGTGCCGATAATGCTAAATGAAAATCTCAGATTACGATCATTGATCGTAATTTTACTCCGTTTTTTGACACGCGAAGTACATACTTACAATCGCGTCATCTAGTTAGATTAATATCTGTGGGTACGAAACTTTTTAAGAAAAATATGGAATAGAATAAAAATAAAAGCTGCGGCAGTGTTTCCACCTACGTTTTTGGTTTTCCCCAGTTTCTTAATGAATTATCCCTAAAATTCCCTAAAAAATATAAAAATTCCTTGGTTTAGGGATTTTTCCATTTTTATTTCATTAAATACCTAGAAAACATTAATTATTAATCAAGACAGACGAAACAAACCAACTGTAGGTATAATGCGACTTATTTCTGATGTCGTCTTTAGCCACGGAAATAGTACTATTAACAAAAACATGGTAAACTAAAATTAGACGAATAACAATCATCACAAGTTTCAGGAAATCCCCTTTAATCAATCGGTGGTGCCATAGAGTAAAATAGTACATTGGGTTCTGCCTACTAATTAAACAATAGGGCTACCAACTCAAGTTCAATTTTTCCCTAAATCCCTGCCAAAATAAAATATCAGTAAACCATGCTTATTATTAGCCTTTTTCCCTAAAAAAAGGGAGAAATCCCTAAAAGTGGAAGCACTGGGCTCCGGTCTTGTGAGTATATTGTATACAGCCAGTATGAATAAAAAAAAAAACCTATACGCGGGACGGCCCGCAGCGGTGATGCGGTGCGTTCCATATTTAAACATTTTTGCAAATTGTTCTAACTTGTTAGTTCATTTTAAATAGGTACTACCATAGACATAGAAATCATTGGGTACTACTCATGTTATTCAATATCAATAAATATTTTTATCACATCTATTCAAAAAGACGTAGTTTAATCCTCGTAAACAGGGACCAAAATAGCGTTTTAATCCCTAGGGACTAAAAGTGATTTGAATTTGGAATGTGGAAATTGTTAGTAAAAGTTCTATTCACCAAAGAGATCGATCACGAACATTGTATGAATAAGTAACAGGCTGGCAAGAGAGAGAGATAGTGTGAATTTGATCAAAATTAAAATCCAAGATGGCGGATTCGTTTTTTTTTTTTTCATCGTTTTCGACTGTGGTAAAGTCGATAGTGAGGTCAAAATTTAAATCCAAGATGGCGGATGCAAAAATTTTCATATTTTTCGTCATGGGTATCGTTTTCGTAGTTTTTGACGGTGGTAAAGCCGATAGTGAGGTCAATATGTAAATCCAAGATGGCGGACGCGAAAGGTTTCAAATTTTTCGTCATGGGTATCGTTTTCATGGTTTTCGAGGGTGATAAAGCCGCTAGTGAGGTCAAAATTTAAATCCAAGATGGCGGATGTGAAAATTTTCAAATTTTTCGTCATGGGTATCGTTTTCGTAGTTTTTGACGGTGGTAAAGCCGATAGTGAGGTCAAAATTTAAATCCAAGATGGTGGATGCGAAAATTAAAAAAAAATCGTCATGGGTATCGTTTTCATAGTTTTCGAGGGTGGTAAACCCGATAGTGAGGTCAAAATGTGAATCCAACATGGCGACTGCGATTTTTTTTTATTTTCATTTTTTTTTATTTTGTGTAAATCAGTGAGTAGGAAATTCGTTCCTGATGGGGGTCGGACCGCACACGTTTGTTTTCTCATAGAGGGTGATAAAAAGTAGAGTGTTCACCTCGGGAGCAACACTATTTTAAGCTCGAGTGATGTACTTTGAATCCCTCGCTGCGCTCAGGATTCTACTTTAGAATCCCTCGCTATGCTCGGGATTCTACTCTAGAATCCTTCGCTCCGCTTTGTATTCAAAGAAACACTCTCGCCTTAAAAATAGTTGTTTGCTCCCTTAGTAAACAATCTACTATTTAAACACTATTTTTTACTTTCCTTAATATTCGAAATGAAAAGTAGAGTGTTTAACACGGGTGAAAGACATCAATTCCTACTCGGACTATAGCCGCCCTCGCTGCGCTCGGGCGTCTAAATACCTCGTATGGGAATTGATTCCTTTCCACCCTTGTATAACAATCTACTATTTCATATCTCATGCTCGGAAAGTAGTGTTTGTTTGATCCGAGTAGCGGGTGGGAGACGCTGCTTCCCGCTCTAGGGCGGGAAAGACTCATAGTAATTGCTTCCCGCCCTAGGGCAGGAATGAATTTTAAAAATAGAACTTATGGTAAGGTAGTCGGCTACGAACACAGATATAAATCTAACTAGATATCGCAAGTCTCTCCATCTTTATGAAAACCAAGCGTGCCACTTTTTCACACACAATTTAAAAACAAAACTTACCAATGAAACAAAACATTTCCAATACCTCGGCCAATTTTTCTATACAGTCTTTACATTACAAAATCTCAGATTACGATCATTGATCGTAATTTTACTCCGTTTTTTGACACGCGAAATACATATTTACAATCGCGTCATCTAGTTAGATTAATATCTGTGGGTACAAAACTTTTTAAGAAAAATATCGAATAGAATAAAAATAAAAGCTGCGGCAGTGTTTCCACTTACGTTTTTTATTTTCCCCAGTTTCTTAATGAATTATCCCTAAAATTCCCAAAAATATATAAAAATTCCTTGGTTTAGGGAATTTTTCAATTTTATGTCATTAAATACCTAGAAAACATTCATTATTAATCGAGACAGACGAAAAAAACCAACTGTAGGTATAATGCGACTTATTTCTGATATCGTCTTTAGCCACGGAAATAGTACTATTAACAATAACATGGTAAACTAAAATTAGACGAATAACAATCATTACAAGTTTCAGGAAATCCCCTTTAATCAATCGGTGGTGCCATAGAGTAAAGAAGTACATTGGGTTCTGCCTACTAATTAAACAATAGGGCTACCATCTCAAATTCAATTTTTCCCAAAATCCCTGCCAAAATAAAATATCAGTAAACCATGCTTATTATTAGCCATTTTCCCTAAAAAAAGGGAGAAATCCCTAAAAGTGGAAGCACTGGGCTCCGGTCTTGTGAGTATATTATAAACAGCCAGTGTGAATAAAAAAAAAAACTTATACGCGGGACGGCCCGCAGCGGTGATGCGGTGCGTTCCATATTTAAACATTTTTACAAATTGTTCTAACTTGTTAGTTTATTTTAAATAGTTTGGAAAATCCAAAAGTGCACGCCTCATACTTATCACTCATTCATAAACGAAAAAGAAATTCAAAACATAGTTTAATAAAATCTGTCAAGTGCGAGTCGGACTCGCACACGAAGGGTTCCATACCATGTCGTACAAGATTTAATACTATGAATTTTTGTAATACTTTCGTAAAGGCAACAACAGAGGCGCTATAAAAAAACAAAGATTTGTAAAGAAATTGTCTAATTTTAATGAGAAAATGTTGTTGTGTTAAAATATAGGTGTAGGAGTATATTTCATTTATTTTAAGAGAAAAATATTAAGTTAACTTTATGCAGTAACATGCATTAACTAAAGTCAAAGTTATTTATTTGCTACTAACATAGTATTAGTAGGTATAAATAGGTATATATGGTAGGTAAGCAGGTAGATATGTAGGGTAGATAGGGTAGGTTAGGTACCTACCTACCCTGGTAAGAAGGGTAGGGTAGGTAGGTAGGGTAGGTAATTAGGTAGAAATAGGTAATTAGGAAAGGTAGATGCGCCGTAGATAAGTACTTAGTGCTAACCGTGCGAAGCCAGGCCGGGTAAATCTAGTTACTTATAAATAAAAGGATTTCTCTTGCTACATCAGACTATATTGTACAAAATAGAATGTAAGTAGTACGCCAAATTTTAATTATAACTGTGCGTTTGCACTGGCGAAACATTCACAACAAAACATGTTGGAATCTCTATTTTCTGTCAATTTTTCATACAATGTTTGACAGGAACTAGAGATTTCAACATGTTTTGTCGTGATGTTTCGCCAGTGCAAACGCACGGGTCAATACAGGTATTTATTTACGTTATTTTTGATAGTCATACAGAAATCTATTATTTCTTACTTATTATTTTTACACATCCCATCGGACTATGAGAGTGAGGGAAGAGAGTGCACTCGTGTCTGCGCACACTCTTGTGCACTATAATATCTCCCGCGCCGAAGGCCAGTCTCCGTTGAGATTGGCCGCCATGACCGAATATTTTTACACCAATAATTTTTCTCAATATGAAATTGTATCCACAACGGTTTAAGCTAGGTAACTGAATAGTACACTGTATGTGCCAGCATTCATTTCAATGTTACTGAATATATTGTCTATTGGAGTGTAGTTTTAACACGAGGTACACACATCAACACCGTCTAGGGATACTTTGAAAAAAGTCGATAAAGTTCTTGAACTCAAAAAATACTGGCCGGTTTTAAAATCTTGTGAAGAAAGTTTATTTTGTAGACCTTTTTGGATGACCGAAATTTAAATGAGCGAAATAGTATATGCTGCCATGATAGTAGGTACTTACTAATTCCATGTCATTACTCCGACTATTAAATAGTTATCTGTGGAATTTATATCGCATAATATTAGCATGAAATACAAAATTATTACTTTAAGTTGCACAAAATCGCCCATATTATATAAAATACGTTATGAATCGGCGTTTTTAGTATTTGTTGATTATAAACAGTATTATGTTACATGATACACACAAGTTTCAAATTCCTAATTTGTTTAGTTGTTGAGATATAGCTCGTACAAAAATGCTCTAAAACAGACAACTTCTAAGGCCCCCTAATTCATCATTTTTTAAGATAAAAACAAATAAAAATCATATTTATTCTCTACCCGAAGAGCTCTAGAAAATGATACCCCACATGCCAGGGTCAGATATTTTTCTTTTCAAAATTTAATTTTATTGTATGGCGACCCCCCTTTATTTTTTAATTTTATTATTTGTTGCTCTTGCGGCAATAGAAATGCTCAATCTGTGAAATTTTCAACTGCCTACCTATTACGGTTCATGAGATAGAGCTCGCTGACAGACAGACGGACAGCGGAGGCTTATGAATAGGGTTCCGTTTGTCACCCTTCGGGTACGGAACCCTAAAAATGAACAATTTATCACTTTTCATGAAGTCGTAATGTCAACGACTGACAAAGATATTTACGTTGGCAGTTGCTAGGCAACGGCACCGGATCAAGGTTGAAAATATTTAGATATTGATATTATATTTTAGTTAGTATTTTATTAATTATAATTAAACTACTATGAATAAAAGAGCCATTTTCAATAGGGTTCCTTCTACGGCTGAAACGAATGTATAAAAAAAAATTGACTCAATTAATTGATTTTATCGCAAGCTACAATGTTTTCAGGGATCATAAATTGACGGACAGGAATTTTTTTTCAACTATTTTGATGCTTTTTCCATTTCTGCTGCATTAAATCAATTGTTAAAAAATACAATATTAATCTCCATTTAATCATCTATACAATGGTATATAAATTAAGTAGGTTCTGTGTACTAGCAGGAGAGAAACAATAAAAACAGTTGCAGAAATGGGGCAAAAAATATTTTTCGATCGTAGAGCACACTCTAATGCGAAGCATTACGAGTCGTGCAATAGGTACTACTCATGTTATTCATTATCAATAAATATTTTAAACACTATTTTTTACTTTCCTTAAATTCGAAATGAAAAGTAGAGTGTTTAACACGGGTGAAAGACATCAATTCCTACTCGGACTATAGCCGCCCTCGCTGCGCTCGGGCGTCTAAATACCTCGTATGGGAATTGATTCCTTTCCACCCTTGTATAACAATCTACTATTCCTGTTTGTACTGTTAACCGTTGAGGAGTTCCCTCGTCTGGAGTCAATCCTAGGTGCAACAGCCAAATCATGGTAGAATTTAGATCGGACCGTGATAATTAAAGCGTATATAAAATTTCCTGTTTGTACTGTTAACCGTTGAGGAGTTCCCTCGTCTGAAACCAATTCTAGATGCCGCAGTCAGAACATGGTGGACTTTAGAATGGTCTATCATAATTAAAGCGTATATAATGTTTCGTGTCTGTACTGTTGGCCGTTGAGGAGTTCCCTCGTCTGGAGTCAATCCTGGGTGCAGCAGTCAGGTCATAATGGACTTTAGAACGGACTATCATAATTCAATCATATATTAAATTTCGTGTCTCTACTGTTGACCGTTCAGGACTTCCCTCGTCAGGAGCCAATCCTGGGTGCAGCAGTCAGATCATGGTGGACTTTAGAATAGTCTATCATAATTAAAGCGTATATAATATTTCGTGTCTGTACTATTGACCGTTGAGGAGTTCCCTCATCTGAAGCCCGTCCTGGGTGCAGCAGCCAGATCATGGTGTAATTTAGAACGGACTATCATAATTGAAGGATATATAAAATTTCGTGTCTGCGCTGTTGATCGTTGAGGAGTTCCCTCGCCTGAAGCCAATCCTGGGTGCAACAGCCAAATCATGGTGGAATTTAGATCGGACCGTGATAATAAAATCGTATATAAAATTTCCTGTTTGTACTGTTAACCGTTGAGGAGTTCCCTCGTCTGAAGCCAATCCTGGATGCAGTAGCCAGATCGTGGTGGAATTTAAAACAGACCATTATAATGAAAGCGTATATAAAATGTTGTGTCTGTACTATTGGCCGTTGAGGAGTTCCCTCGTCTGGAGCCAATCCTGGGTAGCCAATCAGGTCATGTTTGTCATAAAAATGTATTGTCATCGGAATTGAACCAACAAGTAAAATATCAACACAGCATTATTATTGTATGTATATATAGGGTGCCCCAATCTAATTTGGATGTCTTTTTCGAAAATTTAAATAATATTTTGCATTTGCTATGTTTAAAATTGAATAACAAAAAGATTGTCTTATGTGGGGACTTTAATATCAACTTATTGAAAAGAAACAAGCAAACCGTAGACTTCGAATATACATTGTTAAATTATAATTTAAAATTACAATTCTCTCAACCCACTAGGTTAAGCAGTGCGACCTGCTTGGACAATATAGCACATAATGTAAAATGCTGTAAAGGAGAAATTATAGAATTGGGCCTGTCAGATCATACTGCACAACTTTTGAAATGTCCTGTTAAGAAGACATGTGTCTTAAAGCGTTGGAAAATAAAAAGACGAAATTATTGTCAAGATAATCTTGAGAAATTTAGAAATTGCATTAAAAGTCTCACTTTTTCGGACATATATACAACTAGTGACGTCAATGAAGCCTACGACCATTTTCTTGACCTATTCAGATGCTTTTACGATCTTTGCTTTCCTTACGAAATAATAACAAAATCAATTACAAAAAAAACCAAATGGATCACTAACGGGATAAGGAAATGTAGTAAAAGGAAACGACACCTGCTATGGCAATATAGAACAAATCCTACCCCAAAGAATAAACAATCGTTTAAAGCATATTCTGCAAGGTTTAAAAGAGTTATAACGTTAACACAAACAGCACAAAATAACTACTTTATTAAGACGTCCAAAAATAAATCTAAAGCGGCATGGACCGTAATTAATAATACTAAGACATGCTTCCCTAAAGAACCAATAACACAAATTCAAACAGACACAGAAAATCACGAACCCATTAAATATAGCTCAGGCTTTTAACAAGTTTTATATCAATCAAGTTACCATGCCAAACAATAAAACTATACCAGAGATTAACGTACGCTCAAATAATTCAAACTCTTTATTTATGGAGCCGACCACACCTCAAGATATAAATAATCATATTAACTCACTGCGAAATACAAACAGTGTTGGTTATGACGGATTATGCACTAAAGTTATCAAAGAAGTATCTCACCACATAGCTCCACATCTCAGTCACATAATTAATATGAGTATTACTAGCGGAATCTTCCCTGAGAAATTAAAAACGTCAATAATTGTACCATTGCACAAAAAAAATGATAGACAAAATATGTCAAATTATAGGCCTATCGCGTTGATACCCGTCTTTTCAAAAATATTTGAGAAAGTCATTTATAAGTCTTTGTACAACTACCTTGAGAAATCAAACATATTAGCAAATGAGCAAAAGGGATTTCGTAAGCAGAAGACAATCAATATGGCTATTCACGACCTGCTTCTCCCTATTTTGTCAAATGTAGATATGCGAAATCCTGTATGTGCTATCTATATGGATCTAACTAAGGCTTTTGATTATGTGGACTATTCTATACTACTACATAAACTTGAAAAATATGGTGTCAGGGGAAATATACTTGATCTCATTCAATCTTACTTAACGAACAGAAAACAATTTGTTGAAATCACACAAATATCCTCAAATACTAGTTATGAGGAAAAATATCGTTCCGAAAGCGAGATAATCAAATACGGCGTTCCTCAGGGTAGCGTGCTAGGACCCCCCCTTTTTTTGCTCTACATAAATGACCTTCCGAGGCAAATAAACCACCCCATGGTACTATTCGCCGATGATAGCACCGTAATTATTAAGTGTGATGATCCCAATAATTATGAAAATGAAATAAATATGACATTAAATAGAATTATATCATGGTTTGACAACAATAATCTAATTATAAACTTAAAAAAGACTAAAATTATGCATTTTTATCAAAGGATTCCAAACAAAATCTTTGACATTAATTATTTAGGGACAAAAATAGAATCGACTACTGTTACAAAATTTCTTGGTCTTAATATAGACAACAATTTGACTTGGAGACCCCAGACAGACGAAGTATGTAAAAAACTTAATAAATTTGCCTATGTTCTCTATAAGTTATCAAAAATAGTGAGCCTAGAATCCGTACTAACAGCCTATCACGGCTATGTTGCATCAACACTCAGATATGGCGTACTATACTGGGGCAACTCAGTAGATAGAGAACTCGTATTCAGAGCCCAAAAAAGATGCGTCAGAATTATGTGTGGCCTTAAAAGCACAGACAGTTGTAAACCGTACTTTATACGTCTAAAAATTCTTACCTTGCCATCGCTGTACATATTCGAAACTAATATGTTTGTCAAATCCAACATTTCATTATACAAAATAGCTAATAAAAGTTACTACAGAAAACTACGTGATCAAAATAAGTCAGAACTCGAAGTGACATACGGCAAAACTGCGCTAATGAATAAAAGTACCTTCTGTATGGCCAAAATAATATTTAACAAACTACCTGAAAAAATAAAAACGTTAAATCTGGACAATTTCAAAACAGAACTATTAAAAATTTTGATAAATAAATGCTATTACTCACTACAGGAATATTTGGGCGATAATTCTATAATTACTGCTTCAGAAAATTGTGCATCACCTTACACATTTTGACGATTTTGAATTTTGTTTGACATTCGCATTATGACATGTAACTTAATCTATTTGACATTTATTGAAACTGATTGTATTTTATATTTGTATTGACATGCATGTACCTATATGACTTTATTACTATTATGAAAGTTTACATTATTCTACCACCTTATGATATATTATCTTAAAAGTTAAATTTGTGCTAAAAAGTAAAAAACTCTACAATGTTAATAATTAATTAAATATATTTGTACGCCTGTAGGCAAAACATAGAGGATCTACCAATCTGTAACATCTCGCACACTGTTGTAATTTGACCTATGTTTACAAATAAAGCATTCTGATTCTGAAAAAAAAAAAAAAAAAAACTCCATGGAGTTAGAGGAAGTGGTCTTAATTCAGCTTGCAAGAATCCACCTAAACAAACATACTAACTTACATACAAACAAACAAACAAACAAACATTGCAAGTTGAATAAAAGCTTTTAAAAACATTGCAAGTTGAATAAAAGCTTTTAAATATTCAGATAAACTGAGAACCTCCTCTTTATTTTTAAGTTGGTTAAAAAGACCTTATAATAATCAAATGGATGAATATCTGTTCGTGAATCATAGCTAGGAAAAGTCTCAATCATGTCACATTTCAAAACAACACAAAAAAATCTCAATCAGTTAAGCCAGTTGGGAGCTACGATTCCACAGACTGATACACACGAACCTTATAACACCCCTCTGTTTCCATTGGGGTTAATAACAACAGCAATACATGCATGCTTGTGCAATGTTGTACCTAATGATAGGCCACCAAATAAGTATAAGCCTGCGACGCCGTGATGAAGACACTTTGAATAGGAACTGCCAGAGATAAGCATAATTTTATCAAAACAACGAAATGTACTTACAACTGAGTTCAGGCAGGGAGTGGCAACTATTGTGCAGTCAGCCGCGTTCATCCATAGGACCCACAATGAGTGTTCCACCTCCATTCAGCTTAGTATGTTCTACCGGTCTTTTGCACTGCATGCAAACTCTCTGTATTACAGCTGCCCTCACTCGCTGCAAATAAATAATTAAACTAGATTAGAAAAATTTATGAAATTAATGATTTAAAGGGAAGTCACAAGCATTGCTATTAACACTAACTGTCCATGAAGCAAACAATAGCTAAACCAATGCTATATCTATGATGTTACTAATGTAAGGAACCAGACAATCAAAATGGAAACATGAGGTTTGCAGATCTCGATTTTGCCACGGCTTTGCCCAGCGTGGTGGCCAGAAGTTATCTTATGGGAACTTACTACCAGGAAAAGTATCTGTTATCCTAACTTCATGTCATGTCATCCCAAGTCATGGTCTCTCCATGTGCCAAATTTCATCCAAATCCGTTCAGCCATTAAGATGTGAAAAGGTAACAGAATTACTGTGCTTTGGCCCGCGTCTTCGTCCGCGTGGAATAGTTACTTTGGATAAACACAAAAAAAAAACCCCTATTTTGAAACATTCTTCGTTGGTCTTAGCATGACTAAGGCAACCCACCAACCAATGTTGATTCCTAAGGCGACCCCCCAACCATATTTTTTTCCATTTGCAGCCATTAAAGGACTAGTGGACATACCTCAGGTACTTATGCACTGGTCACTTACATACATGCCCTGAGGGTCGCGCCACACCTGCCGAACGTTCGGCGCGGAAGGTTCGGTTGAATACGCTCCTAATGTTTTTCAAGTTACCTATGACACATTAGCCGAACGTTACGTCGGTTCATGAGCAAGTGTCACATGACGCGACGGAACGTTCCGCAGGTGTGCCGCTACACCAAGACAGACGACCTACCTACTGACCGGAGACAGACTACATTTAAATAATGAAATTTAGACTGTCTGAACACAAGCAATAGCTGTGGCAGGCAGACTTTAAATACGACTGACGACTGTAGTTATAGAAATAAGTAGGTACTTACGATTTATACGAGGCTCGTGCGCCGCGCGGTGGGCTGACGTGATAGCGCCATGAAGCCGTGACGTGCTACGTTGTTCTTGGAGCACAGCTTTACTGGTGTTTTGGAACTCGGTCTGCAGCTCGTCTTTCCTTGGTTCAAAGCGTCTAAGCACGAGGCAAAGCTGGAAAACATTCGGCTCATTTTAACAAGCATTTTATTATGCTAACAGTTAGAAGTACTTACAAAAACATCCATTTGATCCATTCCACATGCACAGAGCACGCGATTAAGTACAAATAAGTCATCTATTTCACCAAATGCATGAATGTTGCCTGTTAATCACAAGAATACGCCTTTGATGGCTTTAGAACAGATCAAAATCTAACATGTGCTTACAAACAATCTCATGTGGAAATAAAGCCGCCATCACGCCATGTCGCATGCCGGGTAGATTCAAGCAAGAACTTGTGGATCACGAAATTGTGAAGCAATGCAAAACACCACTCGCAAATTCGCACGCACTAAAACCATGCCGCATATTGTGGAATAAGAGAAATTCAATCATTAAAGCGAAGCTTACGTTACCAACCACTAAAAATTTTCAAGCTGCCAGCAAAACAATTAACAGCGGTAGCCGTGATGATGCTATTATCTTCAAAACCGCTACGATGATGGAGAATATTCTAGATTCACTTTAGTCTTGAAGCGGAGCGCCCGACCGCGACATCTCAAATCGCAATTATTCTGTTTCAGTATGTTAATGTTATAATGTACTCTGTGCTCGTATCCGTAATCCGATAATCCGCCAGCAGCCATGGTGAATGCGTGGTGAACGAATGTATGTACAGTGTTGTCATTGTCACACCTGATTTTAGAAAATCGGTAGATGGCATGTCAAAAATAGGTAGAAATAGGTAGATTTTAAATCAAAAATTGGTAGATCTACCTCCCTAATTTCAGTACATTTTCAGAATTAATAATTCGATTAAATAAAAAGGTTTTCTGTTCTAAAGAGGTTTTATTCGTTTATTGGTGATGGTGATGTGATGATAACGAGACGAGAATAGGTAATAAAATCTGTCAAGTGCGAGTCGTACTCGCACACGAAGGGTTCCATACCATGTCGTACAAGATTTAACACTATGAATTTTTGTAATACTTTCGTAAAGGTAACAACAGAGGCGCTATAAAAAAACAAAGATTTGTAAGGAAATTGTCTAATTTTAATGAGAAAATGTTGTTGTGTTAAAATATAGGTGTAGTGGAGTATATTTCATTTATTTTAAGAGAAAAATATTAAGTTAACTTTATCCAGTAACATGCATTAACTAAAGTCAAAGTTATTTATTTGCTACTAACATAGTATTAGTAGGTATAAATAGGTATATATGGTAGGTAAGCAGGTAGATATGTAGGGTAGGTAGGGTAGGTTAGGTACCTACCTACCCTGGTAAGAAGGGTAGGGTAGGTAGGTAGGGTAGGTAATTAGGTAGAAATAGGTAATTAGGAAAGGTAGATGCGCCGTAGATAAGTACTTCGTGCTAACCGGGCGAAGCCAGGCCGGGTAAAACTTATAAATAAAAGGATTTCTCTTGCTACATCAGACTATATTGTACAAAATAGAATGTAAGTAGTACGCCAAATTTTAATTATAACTGTGCGTTTGCACTGGCGAAACATTCACGACAAAACATGTTGGAATCTCTATTTTCTGTAAATTTTTCATACAATGTTTGACAGGAACTAGAGATTTCAATATGTTTTGTCGTGATGTTTTGCCAGTGCAAACGCACGGGTCAATACAGGTATTTATTTACGTTATTTTTGATAGTCATACAGAAATCTATTATTTCTTACTTATTATTTTTACACATCCCATCGGACTATGAGAGTGAGGGAAGAGAGAGTGCACTCGTGTCTGCGCACACACTTGTGCACTATAATATCTCCCGCGCCGAAGGCCAGTCTCCGTTGAGATTGGCCGCCATAACCGAATATTTTTACACCAATAATTTTTCTCAATATGAAATTGTATCCACAACGGTTTAAGCTAGGTAACTGAATAGTACACTGTATGTGCCAGCATTCATTACAATGTTACTGAATATATTGTCTATTGGAGTGTAGTTTTAACATGAGGTACACACATCAACGCCGTCTAGGGATACTTTGAAAAAAGTCGATAAAGTTCTTAAACTCAAAAAATACTGGCCGGTTTTATAATCTTGTGAAGAAAGTTTATTTTGTAGACCTTTTTGGATGATCGAAATTTAAATGATCGAAATAGTATATGCTGCCATGATAGTAGGTACTTACTAATTCCATGTCATTACTCCGACTATTAAATAGTTATCTGTGGAATTTATATCGCATAATATTAGCATGAAATACAAAATTATTACTTTAAGTTGCAGAAAATCGCCCATATTATATAAAATACGTTATGAATCGGCGTTTTTAGTATTTGTTGATTATAAACAGTATATGTTACATGATACACACAAGTTTCAAATTCCTAATTTGTTTAGTTGTTGAGATAGAGCTCGTACAAAAATGGTCTAAAACAGACAACTTCTACGGCCCCCTAATTCATCATTTTTGAAGATAAAAACAAATAAAATTTATATTTATTCTCTACTTGATGAGCTCTAGAAAATGATACCCCACATGCCAGGGTCAGATAATTTTTTTTTCAAAATTTAATTTTATTGTATGGCGACCCCCTTTATTTTTTAATTTTATTATTTGTTGCTCTTGCGGCAATAGAAATGCTCAATCTGTGAAATTTTCAACTGCCTACCTATTACGGTTCATGAGATAGAGCTCGCTGACAGACAGACGGACAGCGGAGGCTTATGAATAGGGTTCCGTTTGTCACCCTTCGGGTACGGAACCCTAAAAAAGCACTAGCAGCAGTTACATACAAAATTCAAATGGCGCGAACTCATTTTTCATCAAAAAATGTCAAACGTTCCGGTTCACGATAATTTTGTCCACAAACAACCCACAATGTATCGTTGTCACGCTCACTCCGCTTCCGCTCACATCAATACCGACGCGCGACGCGACGGAAAGAGAAATATCGCGCCAAAATCAGAGCACAGAACCTATCGGAATGCTGCTAACTGTCAGTGTCAGTGTCGTATATCCGTCATGCATGGCTCAAATTGTGTGTTCCTAAAAAATGTTTTCAATCGTAATGTTTTGAAAAATAGGTAGATTTGAGGCCGAAGTTGGTAGATAGGTAGATGGGAGGTGAAATAGGTAGATCTACCACAAAGTTGGTAGATGTGACAACGCTGATATGTATGAATGCCATTCATTATTTAATTGACTTCATTGTAGCCGCGATTCCACTCAGTGTGACAATCTCATAAATGGCAAATCTGCCATAGACTGAGCAAAAAATCTGCCAAAATCTGCCACACCTGGCTCCAAAAATGCCAAAAATGTGCCTTCATGGAAACGGAAAAAAATACACACAAATTCAATGAAATTTCATTAATCAACAAAAATATTTAAAACATTTCTTATGCATACTTATACTACTTACTCTACGTATCAATGTTTTTCGTCTTAATTGTCCGTGAACATAGATTTTGGAGACATCTTTTTGATTGTTTTTTGAGTTGGTCTAATTAAGGTTAATATGGCCATGAAACAGAAGTTGCAGTCCGATAAAATTATTTGTAATTTAAATAAACATCCTTATTTTTTGTTTAAACTAAACCTCTTATAGGGTTATTGTACTCATCATTATGAACAACTTTCAATATGGGACCAACACCGAAAACGCGAAAAAAAAATTTGTTGTTCCCTACATTTTGACGAGATATGCGAACATAAATGTATGGAACAGCTGATTTATTTTCGCGATTTCTGCTTTGGTCCCATAGTGAAAGTTGTGCATAGTTATGAGTACCATTGTAATTCTCATTATGCACAACTTTTAACCCCTCAAGAGGTTTAGTATAAATAAAATCTGTCAAGTGCGAGTCGGACTCGCACACGAAGGGTTCCATACCATGTCGTACAAGATTTAACACTATGAATTTTTGTAATACTTTCGTAAAGGTAACAACAGAGGCGCTATAAAAAAACAAAGATTTTTAAAGAAATTGTCTAATTTTAATGAGAAAATGTTGTTGTGTTAAAATATAGGTATAGGAGTATATTTCATTTATTTTAAGAGAAAAATATTAAGTTAACTTTATCCAGTAACATGCATTTAACTAAAGTCAAAGTTATTTATTTGCTACTAACATAGTATTGGTAGGTATAAATAGGTATATATGGTAGGTAAGCAGGTAGATATGTAGGGTAGGTAGGGTAGGTAGGTAGGGTAGGTAATTAGGTAGAAATAGGTAATTAGGAAAGGTAGATGCGCCGTAGATAAGTACTTAGTGCTAACCGTGCGAAGCCAGGCCGGGTAAAGCTAGTTACTTATAAATAAAAGGTTTTCTCTTGCTACATCAGACTATATTGTACAAAATAGAATGTAAGTAGTACGCCAAATTTTAATTATAACTGTGCGTTTGCATTCACAACAAAACATGTTGGAATCTCTATTTTCTGTCAATTTTTCATACAATGTTTGACAGGAACTAGAGATTTCAACATGTTTTGTCGTGATGTTTCGCCAGTGCAAACGCACGGGTCAATACAGGTATTTATTTACGTTATTTTTGATAGTCATACAGAAATCTATTATTTCTTACTTATTATTTTTACACATCCCATCGGACTATGAGAGTGAGGGAAGAGAGAGTGCACTCGTGTCTGCGCACACACTTGTGCACTATAATATCTCCCGCGCCGAAGGCCAGTCTCCGTTGAGATTGGCCGCCATGACCGAATATTTTTACACCAATAATTTTTCTCAATATGAAATTGTATCCACAGCGGTTTAAGCTAGGTAACTGAATAGTACACTGTATGTGCCAGCATTCATTTCAATGTTACTGAATATATTGTCTATTGGAGTGTAGTTTTAACACGAGGTACACACATCAACACCGTCTAGGGATACTTTGAAAAAAGTCGATAAAGTTCTTAAACTCAAAAAATACTGGCCGGTTTTAAAATCTTGTGAAGAAAGTTTATTTTGTAGACCTTTTTGGATGATCGAAATTTAAATGATCGAAATAGTATATGCTGCCATGATAGTAGGTACTTACTAATTCCATGTCATTACTCCGACTATTAAATAGTTATCTGTGGAATTTATATCGCATAATATTAGCATGAAATACAAAATTATTACTTTAAGTTGCAGAAAATCGCCCATATTATATAAAATACGTTATGAATCGGCGTTTTGAGTATTTGTTGATTATAAACAGTATATGTTACATGATACACACAAGTTTCAAATTCCTAATTTGTTTAGTTGTTGAGATAGAGCTCGTACAAAAATGGTCTAAAACAGACAACTTCTACGGCCCCCTTATTCATCATTTTTGAAGATAAAAACAAATAAAAATTATATTTATTCTCTACTCGATGAGCTCTAGAAAATGATACCCCACATGCCAGGGTCAGATAATTTTTTTTTCAAAATTTAATTTTATTGTATGGCGACCCCCCTTTATTTTTTAATTTTATTATTTGTTGCTCTTACGGCAATAGAAATGCTCAATCTGTGAAATTTTCAACTGCCTACCTATTACGGTTCATGAGATAGAGCTCGCTGACAGACAGACGGACAGCGGAGGCTTATGAATAGGGTTCCGTTTGTCACCCTTCGGGTACGGAACCCTAATAAAAACTAACGTTTTATATAAAACCTAATGTAACCTTAAAAAAAGACGAATTCATTGAAAATTCAAATAAGGTAATGTGAATTTCCTTGAAATCTGCCAAAATCTGCCATTTTTGTAAATTGTCAGCAGGATCTGCCACAGACAAAATTTTGGAGCGAAATCTGCCAAAATGGCAGAAATGTGCCAAAAATGTTCACACTGATTCCGCAACGCAAATTCCCGCAATCGGTTCGGGCGGAGCCGGAAATGAATGAAATAGGAAAAGGAATTTGAAGGAAACACCACAGACAAACCATTGAACTATAGTCTATGAATTTGACCACTGACAGCGTTGTCACATCTACCAACTTTGTGGTAGATCTACCTATTTCACCTCCAGTCTACCTATCTACCAACTTCAGCCTCAAATCTACCTATTTTTCAAAATATTACGATTGAAAACAATTTTTAGCAACACACAATTTCAGCCATGTATGACGGATAGACGACACTGTCACTGAGTTAGCAGCGGTCCGAAACGATCTGTGCTCCGATTTTGGTGCGATAGTTCTCTTTCCGTCGCGTTGATATTGATGTTAGTGGGAGCGGAGTGAGCGTGACAACGATACATTGTGGGTTGTTTGTGGACAAAATTATCGTGAACCGGAACGTTTAATTTTTTTTGATGAAAACTGAGTTCGCGCGTTTTTTTTAATATTTCGTCCGCGGCCATTTGAATTCTGTATGTAACTATTAACATTCTTTTTTACCTTTTCTCGTCTCGTTACCATCACAAATAAAAGAATAAAACCTCTTTAGAACAGAAAATCTTTTTATTTACTCGAATTATTAATTCTGAAAATGTACTGAAATTAGGGTGGTAGATCTACCAATTTTTCATTTAAAATCTACCTATATCTACCTATTTTTAACATGTCATCTACCGATTTTCTAAAATCAGGTGTGACAACACTGCCACTGACCGGGGTTATGGCATTCATACATTCGTTCACCACGCATTCACCATGTGCTCTTGTTCTTGCTCGGTCAGTGAACGGAGCGCTCCGATCACAGACTACAATTATATATAGGCTCCGATCACAGATATAGATAGACATAGATAACGCAAGAGCAACTACTTCGCGTGCCCAGCTTACGTACAATAATCGTAAGCTGCCACTTTCGCGCTCAGTCTGCATCGTTGTGCCACGCTAGACGGACGTCAGTAAAATAATTTAAAATGGTTAATTGCTCAGTTATACATTGTAAAAACTTTACAAATGTGAGGAGAAAAAATAAAGGAAACGATTCCTTCCATCGATAAGTCATTTTGTGATTAATATTATGCGTATTTAATATTAAAATCAATTATTTTTAATCTAATACTCTCTGTAATACCAAATTTGAGAAAAACATAGGTCATCAAACGTAAACTGAATATTCGTATTACATTGCGGCTTTTACTTGAAGCGGTTGATGCGACGTTTTGTTTTAACAAGTGATGAATATCGAAGCAAGTGATACTATCGTATATCGCATCGGTTTCGTAGTACAGGAGCTTTTATCATTTTTCTGTCAATTTTAGCGATTAGTGCTGTTCATCGTATGCAACACAAATCGATTCTCAAGAATCGATTTCGGAAACAGAGGAATGATTTTGTATTTTATAGGTAGTAATTATGTAGACAATTTTAATAAATTATCGTAACGTTTAGTGATTTTTTTAGTTTCCCACATGAACTCAATTTAAAAGAAAAATGGATTGAGGCGACGGGAAATAAAGATTGGTTCCCAACAAAGCATAGCATTATAATATTTGTTAAATAAATTTTGAGGAAGCATGCTTTGTTGAAGGGAAAAAGTAACGAATATTAACAAAAGCAGCATATCCGACTATTGATGTACTGAAGATCACAACTTTCTTTATCTTTTTGCTGTTGTAGCTCAAGTAATTTTGCATCCATTTTAATTTTATTATATCGTATTTTACTGGGTTTTCGTTTACCTTCTAAAATTTCTTCTCTGGTTTTTTTTTTGTTTCTGAAAGATAATCTACAACAATTACAAGGAATAAGTATCCCGGGAAATACTAACAATTTAAAGAAATTATAAATCCCTTACTGCCTACTAAGCAGATCAGAAATTTTTATTTTCCTCTGTTTATCTCATTCCTCTGTCTATCTCATTCCTCTGTCTATCTCATTCCTCTGTATATCTCATTCCTCTGTCTATCTCATTCTTCTGTCTATATCATTACTATGTCACAAAATCGATTAATTAATCTATTTAAGCGATTCTCAATAATTCTTTACTGTACACGATTACTCAATAAATAGAGAAATGGTATAATAAAAAGGCGATCTTTATTCAAAATTGAGATGAAAAAGGGTAGAATCTCGTTGCTTTTGTAAACATTAGAACTAAATTGAATATAAGGTATTTCAATCGAATATTCACGTATTTATAATGGTAAACTTACTTGAAATTTTGGAAAAGGTATCCAAAAACGACGTGTGAACGTCGACGGAACGCGCACGAGCACACAACCTCAGAATGCGAAGACTTTTAGTTAGCGTACTGCTGGCTGGGTGAGCGAGCAGTATCGATTCAAAGATAATAAAATCGATTCAAAGACGCTGCCGCGTGCGGCGGATTTTGTTTTCCCATCACTAAATAATGCTTGTGACGTCATAGTAGGTAGTCAAAAAATGGCACGCTTGGTTTTCATACAGATCGTAATACTTGCGTTATCTATGTCTATCTATATCTGTGGCTCCGATCTAGTACAATCCAAAGAGTATAATAATAATATGGGAGGTACAATCTGTGAGGTGTACTAGTTCGGACTTCTAGTACTATTAGTACACTGACTGAATGAAGAGTTTTACAACGAGTGCTTGGATGGTATCACAGGCTCGCGGAGGAGCGGAAGTGTTTACACCGAAAACCAAAAAGAAACAAAACTTTAAATGAACAATATATCGTTTCTACTATCAGTCACAGAGAATAATAACAGTGTATTAAATTCAAAATGTATTATTTTAATTAAATCGAAAATAATATAAAATTAAATCTGTCAAGTGCGAGTCGGACTCGCACACGAAGGGTTCCATACCATGTCGTACAAGATTTAACACTATGATTTTTTGTAATACTTTCGTAAAGGTAACAACAGAGGCGCTATAAAAAAACAAAGATTTGTAAAGAAATTGTCTAATTTTAATGAAAAAATGTTGTTGTGTTAAAATATAGGTGTAGGAGTATATTTTATTTATTTTAAGAGAAAAATATTAAGTTAACTTTATCCAGTAACATGCAATAACTAAAGTCAAAGTTATTTATTTGCTACTAACATAGTATTAGTAGGTATAAATAGGTATATATGGTAGGTACGCAGGTAGATATGTAGGGTAGGTAGGGTAGGTTAGGTACCTACCTACCCTGGTAAGTAGGGTAGGGTAGGTAGGTAGGGTAGGTAATTAGGTAGAAATAGGTAATTAGGAAAGGTAGGTGCGCCGTAGATAAGTACTTAGTGCTAACCGTGCGAAGCCGGGCCGGGTAAAGCTAGTTACTTATAAATGAAAGGATTTCTCTTGCTACATCAGACTATATTAAAACTATTCAAAAAACAAAAAACCCGACTGCAAAAACACATAACTGAAAAGAGAAAAACAAGCATTATAATCTATAGAATTTTGGTATCGCAGGCGGGGACAAACAAAGGTTACACCATATTTCCGGTTATTATTGTTATATTATTATTGTCTCCGCCTGCGATACCAAAATTCTATAGATTATAATGCTTGTTTTTCTCTTTTCAGTTATGTGTTTTTGCAGTCGGGTTTTTTGTTTTTTGAATAATTTTCTTTATTTCAAGTTTTTTAGTTTTATTAATATATCTTAATTTCGAATTGACTAATTACCAGCTTTTATTTGATATACCAATATTGTGGTAACTTATTTAAAAAAAAACATTCCCCTCCCTTTTTTTTGTATTTGCAGATGCAATACATAAATATTATATAGCCTATGTCACTTCTACGATTAAGACGAATCTAAAGACACCTCATATGTTAAAATCCATCAAGCCGTTTAGGCTACAGAGCGTGCCAAAGAAATAGACATACATACATACATACATACATATATACATACTCTCGAAAAACATTACCCTCCTTCTGGGGCAGTCGGGTAAAAATAGAATGTAATTAGTACGCCAAATTTTAATTATAACTGTGCGTTTGCACTGGCGAAACATTCACAACAAAACATGTAGGAATCTCTATTTTCTGTCTATTTTTCATACAATGTTTGACAGGAACTAGAGATTTCAACATGTTTTGTCGTGATGTTTCGCCAGTGCAAACGCACGGGTCAATACAGGTATTTATTTAAGTTATTTTTGATAGTCATACAGAAATCTATTATTTCTTACTTATTATTTTTACACATCCCATCGGACTATGAGAGTGAGGGAAAAGAGAGTGCACTCGTGTCTGCGCACACACTTGTGCACTATAATATCTCCCGCGCCGAAGGCCAGTCTCCGTTGAGATTGGCCGCCGTGGCCAAATATTTTTACACCAATATTTTTTCTTAATATAAAATTGTATCCACAACGGTTAAGGTAACTGAATAGTACACTGTATGTGCCAGCATTAATTTCAATGTTACTGAATATAAATTGTCTATTGGAGTGTAGTTTTAACATGAGGTACACACATCAACACCGTCTAGGGATACTTTGAAAAAAGTCGATAAAGTTGTTAAACTCAAAAAATACTGGCCGGTTTTAAAATCTTGTGAAGAAAGTTTATTTTGTAGACCTTTTTGGATCATCGAAATTTAAATGTAGTATATGCTGCCATGATAGTAGGTACTTACTAATTCCATGTCATTACTCCGACTATTAAATAGTTATCTGTGGAATTTATATCACATAATATTAGCATGAAATACAAAATTATTTTTTTAAGTTGCAGAAAATCGCCCATATTATATAAAATACGTTATGAATCGGCGTTTTTAGTATTAGTTGATTATAAACAGTATATGTTACATGATATACACAAGTTTCAAATTCCTAATTTGTTTAGTTGTTGAGATAGAGCTCGTACAAAAATGGTCTAAAACAGACAACTTCTACGGCCCCCTAATGCATCATTTTTGAAGATAAAAACAAATAAAAATTATATTTATTCTCTACTCGATGAGCTCTAGAAAATGATACCCCACATGCCAGGGTCAGATAATTATTTTTTCAAAATTTAATTTTATTGTATGGCGACCCCCCTTTAATTTTTAATTTTATTATTTATTGCTCTTGCGGCAATAGAAATGCTCAATCTGTGAAATTTTCAACTGCCTACCTATTACGGTTCATGAGATAGAGCTCGCTGACAGACAGACGGACAGCGGAGGCTTATGAATAGGGTTCCGTTTGTCACCCTTCGGGTACGGAACCCTAAAAAAGACGTGTGGCACTCGGGGACTGCCGCGGTAAAGCTATTGCATAGTTTTTATATTGTAATATTTACTTTTGACTTAGGAAAGAGTAAAACTCGCCGTGCAACTTAAATCACTGGTGTATACTTGTGTTCACAGAAATCAAACGAATTTAATGCTAGAGTTAAATATATTTCAATAAAACAAACTAAAAAACAATCACTTCTGTGAAAATATGTCGATTGAGATTTATTATTAGCCTGCAATCTTAACTGAAAATAAGGAATAACTGAATAAGCAGTGTTGTAACTGATACACCGCTGACATCTATCCCCATATATTAGCCGAAATTTGTCCGGAACTAAAATTGGGCACTACAAGGTCTTCTGTATAGATACCTCGTACTGGCTCGTACCGTTATATATCCTTATATATGTAGCCTCCCATGTTGGCTCGATTTGAAGCATTTTTCTTCGGTAAATATTGTCGTACTTCAATCGTCGTTCAAATGCATGCGTGCAAATTCCAAGCGTGCTGGCTTATGAGCATCAGTCAATTTTGTTTGCGTGATTGCGTGTCATCTATAATGCAATCCCATTGAGTGTAAGGCGTTTCTTATTACTCTTGGACAAACTTCATATATTTCAGCATAATAATTGGTTGACACAAAATCGTTATCTTCATATTATCGTCTCATGTCAGCTCTTTGTGCGGCACTAAGGAATGGGCGGCGACCAGAATTATGACGATGATCAATTAGTTCACGTTCTTTATTCACGAAACCATAGGTTTATGGTAACTGAAATAAGAAACATAAGTTTGAGACTTGATATCTTCTAAATATAAGAAATCTATATTTTCTTTCACTATTTTTTCGTGACTTTCTTCATTAATAATAGCTGCTCTTTCTTGAATATTTAAATTTCTCGGCATTGTAAAATATTAACCCGAATACAAGAAATAGCAATGGTGACATTGACAGGAACTGTTATTCACATTTAAAGTTTTTAAAACTTGACACATTGAACATCAAACTAATAAAAAGGTTTTAATTTAACTATTAATAGTCAAGGATCATTCGTCTAAAAAATTTTTAACTTTGTTGTCAAACGGTAAAACATAATTTTCAATACAACACTCTCGTTGATCATTCGTCTAAGTAAATTTGAACTTTGTTGTCAAACAGTTAAACATAATTTTCAATACAAAACACTCTCCTTAGGGCTTAGGTATTTTCGTTACGGAATTTCTGGATAAGGTCTCCACGCTCAAGGCCCGCGATAGAAGCTATGCAATAGTTTAAAAATCGACACCTCACATACCCATTAGTTTCGAGAGATATAAAGCAAAATTCCTAAACTAATAGAATAATAAAGATCTAAACACCTTGGCAAATCAGAGATAAAGAAGTTGTAAATGAGAGTAGTCAGAGCTCAGAGTAATAACTAAAGCATAGAAGGAGCGTGAAATTTCAGTCTAGTCATACTCTTTGTACATATGACACATTCAGTGTGAAAAAAAGGACAGGTATATGTTATAAGGGTTGCTTTTAAGGCAATGCTGTCCACTTTTTTGGTCTCGGTAGTGATGTGCCGTATTTTGCAGAGTTATCGATATTATTTATTTTTGACACATAATTTATATATTGTATTGAATGTACGTTATTGTAATGTCCGACTTCTAATAAAAGGAGGTTATCAATTCGATACGAATGTATGTAATATTGTTGGAATTGCACAATATTCACATAAATGTTACTCTATGTGGGCTTCTCAACAGGTGTGCCAAATTTCATGTGTATGTATCTATGTTTGTTTGTATGTTTGTATGTTTGTCCACGCATTTCTCCGAAATTCGTAATCGGTTCGAGATCATTCTTTTTTATTAGATTAGGTATCTTTCAACTTAGGGAACAGTACAAGTTTTATCAAAATCGGTTCAGCAATTTTCAAGATATGGAACATACAACTGAACTGCATAGCGACAAACAGCAATAATGTGTAAATTGAATTCTTAGGATATTTCGTCAATCCTTAAGGTACCTTGCTATAGAAATTGCTCACTTTTTAGTGATGGTGTACCAAAACTAAAAAGAGGAAAATAATACGTTTTTCGCAAATAATAAACCGACTTCCAAAACAAAACACTAAAAAGCAAAAATAACTATAGTTTTGGAAATCAGTGTCGCAAAACGAAAAAAAAATAAGAGGTAAAGACACCGACTCCCGAATAGAAAGTTGTTTTTGCTTTTTAGTGTTTTGCTTTGGAAATCGGTTTATTTTTTGTGTTAAAGATTTTTTTAACAAAAATTTATGAAATAAAATGGAAACAATCGGATCAAAACGGATTTGTATTTAATAATTGTGAATAAAAAATTAAATAAATAAAAAATCGCACAACACTCCCTTAAATTTTCCCACACCTCCTTGCAATGGGTTTTTAATTGTTCTATACATCTCTCATCCCGTGACTCCCACCTTTGCACTTTGTTATGCAAGCCTTCAGCGTGAAGGGCACGGCGAACAGTTCGCACTGAAGTGTCGAATAAGTTTGCAAAGTGTCTAGTTGGTGTGAAACCATTTGTTTCACTCGCCCACCATATATCGTCGCTGTGCCTCGCTAATAAGCGTTGGCCTTCCACTTCGCTGTCGACTAGCAAGGCTACCCTCTTCCTCATATCTTTTAATCCAGAGACTAACAGTATTCCTCTAAAACAAAAAAAAATATATATTAGTTATAATAAAGTAGCTATAACAAAATGCTACTACTAACAAGACTTCATTTTTATAAAATATAATAATATTTATTTAATGTAACAATAAAATATAAAAACTCTGCATATATAAATCCAATAACAAACACTTGTTATTTTTAATAATATTTATAATATAACAATATCCCTCTCACAGAGAGAAGGCCTGTGTCCCAGCAGTGGGAACATTAATAGGCTGATTATGTTATGTGATAACAATATAACATTAAAATATTAAAACTCTGCATTTATAAATCCAATAATAAACACTAATTATTTATCGGCCTCATGATGGATTTAAAAAATAATTAAAACAATTAATCCATATGCCACCAAATAATCTTAGGTATTTTCAAATAAAAGTTTAAGTTACAATTCATAAATAAAATCACTCACATTTAGTCCGGTTTTATCAGATATTTGTCTTCTATTAAGACCACTTTTATGCAGCGCAATAATAGTCGCCCTCGTCTCAATATTAATATTTGCATACATTTTGCAAATTTTGAGTAGTAGTTTAATTTCTCTTTGCTATTAAACCACACGTCACTAACCAACAACTACAACCAAACGACAACATTCATTCCGATCAAGTTAAATATTCCTAAAACTCATGTCTACCTCACAGAAATCTAAATTCTTCATTTAATTTGATCTACCTTCCTAACTTTACGAAATGTGTGAACAAGGCGAACAAGATAAAGAATAATATCATTATATTTCTGTCCCATTACTTCCAATCAAGTAAAAACTTACAAAAAGTCTAATGCTACGCGGGATTTGAACTCACGGCTCATCAAATCTATCTGAACGCGCTTAACCGCTAGGTCAACTTGACTCAGATTGTAAGGTTGAAATTATGAACTACAATCACTTGAAAATGATGCATGTCTCTTGAAAATAGAAGGTCGTAAGTCAAACTAAACGTCAAGCGAGTCCTTTATAAAATAGCTTAGCGACTTTTGCCCGGCACTGTATGTTATCAGTGATCACATCCAAATATTATGAGTGATTTATTATGAAAAATGTAAAAAAAACACTTACCGATGAAAACTTACAAATTCATTGTTTTCTTTCCGTGAGGAATGGGATTTAAACGATAACACAAAACAAGTCATGTTAACAGCCTATTGATCTGTCCTTTGCACCTTTTGTTTTTACAAAATTATTCAAAAATCTATTAGTTTTGAACAAAAAATGACCACCACCTCAACCAGCACACGTACTGATATTCACGACGTAATATACGGCTAGATCAAATACTTGTACGGTTAACCGTTTACTAAGCAACTATTGTGCTTTTTAAATTGGTTGTATAAAAAGAGACCAACTGTGACCGTTTGACAATTTCGGAGCGTCCATTTCTTTACTCTATAGACTCCCTCTATGCTTTAGTTTTACTCTGAGAGTCAGAGTATTATATAGTGCTCTGTGAGTCAGAGTGTAAACAAAAGTGAAGAGTGCGTCTCGTTCAGTATTATAATAGTGCTTTGTGGTCTCGTTCTTAGTCTGTGGATCCAAGTCCGAGCTAGTCCGAGCAACCCTCGAGCAACCGATCGGACTGAACGTGATCGAAACGAAGTACTAAATGACCGAAGTACTATTAAGCTTACGGAATAGTTCATTCTAGTACACTGTCATGAATTCATTCTTAGTTCATAGCGTTCATTCCCAAGTGTATTATCTATGGTTCATAGTACATGTACTACACAAGCAAGCCTACGGATTATCGGATACGATTTGGATACGATACGAATACGAATCAGAATAATTGCGATTTGTGATGTCGGGCGCTCCGCTCCAAGACTAAAGTGAATCTAGAATATTCTCCATCATCGTAGCGGTTTTGAAGATAATAGCATCATCACGGCTACCGCTGTTAATTGTTTTGCTGGCAGCTTGAAAATTTTTAGTGGTTGGTAACGTAAGCTTCGCTTTAATGATTGAATTTCTCTTATTCCACAATATGCGGCATGGTTTTAGTGCGTGCGAATTTGCGAGTGGTGCATTGCTTCACAATTTCGTGATCCACAAGTTCTTGGCTTGAATCTACCCGGCATGCGACTTGGCGTGATGGCGGCTTTATTTCCACATGAGATTGTTTGTGAGCACATGTTAGATTTTGATCTGTTCTAAAGCCATCAAAGGCGTATTCTTGTGATTAACAGGCAACATTCATGCATTTGGTGAAATAGATGACTTATTTGTACTTAATCGCGTGCTCTGTGCATGTGGAATGGATCAAATGGATGTTTTTGTAAGTACTTCTAACTGTTATTAGCATAATAAAATGCTTGTTAAAATGAGCCGAATGTTTTCCAGCTTTGCCTCGTGCTTAGACGCTTTGAACCAAGGAAAGACGAGCTGCAGACCGAGTTCCAAAACACCAGTAAAGCTGTGCTCCAAGAACAACGTAGCACGTCACGGCTTCATGGCGCTATCACGTCAGCCCACCGCGCGGCGCACGAGCCTCGTATCAATCGTAAGTACCTACTTATTTCTATAACTACAGTCGTCAGCAGTGGCGTGCACAGATATTTCAGACAAGGTATGCACGGCTAAAAATAAAATAAAACATACCAGTTTCAGCTTGTTTCGTTCGGTGGCCCACCGACTACCTACCCTACCCGACTCTTACGCTATTGTGCATTGCCTTCGCATGATGTTATATCTGAATAATAATCTTATCCGTTATACCTAGATCCAAACATTCTCTTTATCAAGATTTGTAAACCAAATGCAAGGGAAACAATACAATGTGTTGTTTGTGTACACAACCTGTTAGCATGTGTAGGTACCTACCTAATAATAATCGTAAAACTTTTTACGAAAATAACAAGTAGCATCACCTATTTTTTTAATTCAATCCAACCCGTGTGCACACCTTCCCTTTGCAATCAATTGAACTTTTTTCTCAAAAGATAACGTTGAAAATACGGCAGATTTTAATTTAATTAAATACGTTTCAATGAATTAAAATCTGCAGCCAACACAGGTTTCACAGGTCTAATTTTCAATTTTTTACAATCAACTTACTAAATATTTACTTAGAAAATCAATATATTGCGCCAAGAATAACAATCTGAACAATAGGTTAAAGAAACTTTGTAATTACAAACTAATACGAACGAATAAATATGGTTAATCCGACTAAAAAAGTCGACCCTCTACAATCAACAAATAAGAGGTGCTTTTATGGCTTCTCAATTCGGATGGGTTGCAATTTAAGGCTGCCTGTCCACTGGAGCGGAGAGGAGAAAAGAGGAGCGGAGATGTGTCAATATTAACCAACAGAATCTTGACTCCGCCCCTGAGTTTAGATCAGTGATCCTGAGTCAAGATTCTATTGGTTAATATTGGCACATCTCCGCTCCTATTTTCTCCTCTCCGCTCCAGTGGACAGGCAGCCTTAACCCGTGAGGTAGTGCAAGTATTAATATTGTAAAGGAAAGTGGCACTATATGGTGCCAGAAGCACGATACCGGAGCTGTGCTTCTAAAACACAAACACGCGCTCACATTTTCACGCACACAGTCACACTTTTGCTGTGTACTACACGACAATTCACTAGATGCGTTGTATGACAAATAAGCAACGTGTAGTAATGCTTTTGCTCACGGGGGGAGCCTGCGGCGGCGGCGGATGTTCGGCTGTTCGCCGCTTCAACTAGTTCCAAAAAAAAGTAATAGATGGCGCGAAATTAACACGGGAAGCAAAACGCTACCTATGCGATGAGATGTAGATCAATAATTCGATACCATGTTTTTTTTTTGTTATAGTTATTTATCATTTTGAGGGACATGTATGTATGGGACTACAGGGTATGCAGAGCTTATTTGCATGTATGGAGTGCAAGCCACTGGTCGTCAGTCGTATTTAGAGTCTGCCTGCCACAGCTATTGCTTGTGTTCAGACAGTCTAAATTTCATTATTTAAATGTAGTCTGTCTCCGGTCAGTAGGTAGGTCGTCTGTCTTGGTGTAGCGGCACACCTGCGGAACGTTCCGTCGCGTCATGTGACACTTGCTCATGAACCGACGTAACGTTCGGCTAATGTGTCATAGGTAACTTGAAAAACATTAGGAGCGTATTCAACCGAACCTTCCGCGCCGAACGTTCGGCAGGTGTGGCGCGACCCTCAGGGCATGTATGTAAGTGACCAGTGCATAAGTACCTGAGGTATGTCCACTAGTCCTTTAATGGCTGCAAATGGAAAAAATATGGTTGGGGGGTCGCCTTAGGAATCAACATTGGTTGGTGGGTTGCCTTAGTCATGCTAAGACCAACGAAGAATGTTTCAAAATAGAGGTTTTTTTTTTGTGTTTATCCAAAGTAACTATTCCACGCGGACGAAGACGCGGGCCAAAGCACAGTAATTCTGTTACCTTTTCACATCTTAATGGCTGAACGGATTTGGATGAAATTTGGCACATGGAGAGACCATGACTTGGGATGACATGACATGAAGTTAGGATAACAGATACTTTTCCTGGTAGTAAGTTCCCATAAGATAACTTCTGGCCACCACGCTGGGCAAAGCCGTGGCAAAATCGAGATCTGCAAACCTCATGTTTCCATTTTGATTGTCTGGTTCCTTACATTAGTAACATCATAGATATAGCATTGGTTTAGCTATTGTTTGCTTCATGGACAGTTAGTGTTAATAGCAATGCTTGTGACTTCCCTTTAAATCATTAATTTCATAAATTTTTCTAATCTAGTTTAATTATTTATTTGCAGCGAGTGAGGGCAGCTGTAATACAGAGAGTTTGCATGCAGTGCAAAAGACCGGTAGAACATACTAAGCTGAATGGAGGTGGAACACTCATTGTGGGTCCTATGGATGAACGCGGCTGACTGCACAATAGTTGCCACTCCCTGCCTGAACTCAGTTGTAAGTACATTTCGTTGTTTTGATAAAATTATGCTTATCTCTGGCAGTTCCTATTCAAAGTGTCTTCATCACGGCGTCGCAGGCTTATACTTATTTGGTGGCCTATCATTAGGTACAACATTGCACAAGCATGCATGTATTGCTGTTGTTATTAACCCCAATGGAAACAGAGGGGTGTTATAAGGTTCGTGTGTATCAGTCTGTGGAATCGTAGCTCCCAACTGGCTGAACTGATTGAGATTTTTTTGTGTTGTTTTGAAATGTGACATGATTGAGACTTTTCCTAGCTATGATTCACGAACAGATATTCATCCATTTGATTATTATAAGGTCTTTTTAACCAACTTAAAAATAAAGAGGAGGTTCTCAGTTTGTCGGAATATTTTTAATTTTTACTAGCTGCCCGCCCCAGCTTCACACGGGTAGCACTTTGTACTCGTCTACGGCACGCCTATCTACCTACTTACCGACCTACTTACTTACCTAAATAGATAGACTAGCTGCCCGCCCCGGCTTCGCACGGGTAGCAATTAAGTACTAATCTAATGTTACCTTCATAACCTACCTACATAACTACCTACATACCTACCTACCTACATTCCTACCTACCTACCTACCCTAACTACCTACCTAGCTGCCTACCTACCTAACTACCCTATCTACCCTACCTACCTACCCAATCCAAGATGGCGGCCTTTTTTTGTCATATTTATTGCACGACTCACAATGCGAAGCATTAGAGTGTGCTCTACGATCGAAAAATTATTTTTGCCCCATTTCTGTAACTGTTTTTATTGTTACACTCCTGCTAGTACACATAACCTACTTAATTTATATACCATTGTATAGATGATTAAATGGAGATTAATACTGTACTTTTTAACAATGGATTTAATGCAGCAGAAATGGAAAAAGCATAAAAATAGTTGAAAATAAATTCCTGTCCGTCAATTTATGAACCCTGAAAACATTGTAGCTTGCGATAAAATCAATTAATTGAGTCAATTTTTTTTTTATACATTCGTTTCAGCCGTAGAAGGAACCCTATTGAAAATGGCTCTTTTATTCAAAGTAGTTTTATTATAATTAATAAAATACTAACTAAAATATAATATCTTTATCTAAATATTTTCAACCTTTGTCCGTAAGTTGCCTAGCAACCGCCAAGTAAATATCTTTGTCAGTCGTTGACATTACGACTTCATGAAAAGTGATAAATTGTTCATTTTTAGGGTTCCGTACCCGAAGGGTGACAAACGGAACCCTATTCATAAGCCTCCGCTGTCCGTCTGTCTGTCAGCGAGCTCTATCTCATGAACCGTAATAGGTAGGCAGTTGAAAATTTCACAGATTGAGCATTTCTATTGCCGCAAGAGCAACAAATAATAAAATTAAAAAATAAAGGGGGGTCGCCATACAATAAAATTAAATTTTGAAAAAAAAATTCTCTGACCCTGGCATGTGGGGTATCATTTTCTAGAGCTCATCGAGTAGAGAATAAATATAATTTTTATTTGTTTTTATCTTCAAAAATGATGAATTAGGGGGCCGTAGAAGTTGTCTGTTTTAGACCATTTTTGTACGAGCTCTATCTCAACAACTAAACAAATTAGGAATTTGAAACTTGTGTGTATCATGTAACATAATACTGTTTATAATCAACAAATACTAAAAACGCCGATTCATAACGTATTTTATATAATATGGGCGATTTTCTGCAACTTAAAGTAATAATTTTGTATTTCATGCTAATATTATGCGATATAAATTCCACAGATAACTATTTAATAGTCGGAGTAATGACATGGAATTAGTAAGTACCTACTATCATGGCAGCATATACTATTTCGATCATTTAAATTTCGGTCATCCAAAAAGGTCTACAAAATAAACTTTCTTCACAAGATTTTAAAACCGGCCAGTATTTTTTGAGTTCAAGAACTTTATCGACTTTTTTCAAAGTATCCCTAGACGGTGTTGATGTGTGTACCTCGTGTTAAAACTACACTCCAATAGACAATATATTCAGTAACATTGAAATGAATGCTGGCACATACAGTGTACTATTCAGTTACCTAGCTTAAACCGTTGTGGATACAATTTCATATTGAGAAAAATTATTGGTGTAAAAATATTCGGTCATGGCGGCCAATCTCAACGGAGACTGGCCTTCGGCGCGGGAGATATTATAGTGCACAAGTGTGTGCGCAGACACGAGTGCACTCTCTTCCCTCACTCTCATAGTCCGATGGGATGTGTAAAAATAATAAGTAAGAAATAATAGATTTCTGTATGACTATCAAAAATAACGTAAATAAATACCTGTATTGACCCGTGCGTTTGCACTGGCGAAACATCACGACAAAACATGTTGAAATCTCTAGTTCCTGTCAAACATTGTATGAAAAATTGACAGAAAATAGAGATTCCAACATGTTTTGTTGTGAATGTTTCGCCAGTGCAAACGCACAGTTATAATTAAAATTTGGCGTACTACTTACATTCTATTTTGTACAATATAGTCTGATGTAGCAAGAGAAATCCTTTTATTTATAAGTAACTAGATTTACCCGGCCTGGCTTCGCACGGTTAGCACTAAGTACTTATCTACGGCGCATCTACCTTTCCTAATTACCAATTTCTACCTAATTACCTACCCTACCCTTCTTACCAGGGTAGGTAGGTACCTAACCTACCCTATCTACCCTACATATCTACCTGCTTACCTACCATATATACATATTTATACCTACTAATACTATGTTAGTAGCAAATAAATAACTTTGACTTTAGTTAATGCATGTTACTGCATAAAGTTAACTTAATAATTTTCTCTTAAAATAAATGAAATATACTCCTACACCTATATTTTAACACAACAACATTTTCTCATTAAAATTAGACAATTTCTTTACAAATCTTTGTTTTTTTATAGCGCCTCTGTTGTTACCTTTACGAAAGTATTACAAAAATTCATAGTGTTAAATCTTGTACGACATGGTATGGAACCCTTCGTGTGCGAGTCCGACTCGCACTTGACAGATTTTATTAAACTATGTTTTGAATTTCTTTTTCGTTTATGAATGAGTGATAAGTATGAGGCGTGCACTTTTGGATTTTCCAAACTATTTTATTTTATGTTTAAAATCATAAGTGAGTAGGAATTTCGTTCCTGATGGGGGTCGGACAGCACACGTTTGTTTTCTCATAGAGGGTGATAAAAAGTAGAGTGTTCACCACAAGAGCAACACAATTTTAAGCTCGAGATTCTACTCTAGAATCCTTCGCTTTGGATTCAAAGAAACACTCTCGCCAAATAGTTGTTTGCTCCCTTGGCAAACAATCTACCTACTATTATCATGTTTTTGTTTTAGGTAGTGACAGTGGACGCCTCGAGATTCTACGGAGCTCCGCCGCGCGCCGGCGCAGCGTGTCGGTCAGTACCACCGCCTCGCTACAACCAGCGCACCCATCAGTAGCAGTAGTGACGTCATCAGTATCTGTAACCGTACCTTAGTGTTAGTCATAGTAGCGCCATCTGTCGTAGAGCTGCTACAGTATGAGCTCGCGATAGCGGTCAGATTCTACAACGGTCACACTCTGTCAATACTCTGAATTGGCTTCATGATTCATTCGTAGCTTCTCGTATGGTTTCCTGCTAAGAGATATTAGGGGGACGAAACGTAAAGACCGCTATCACCATCTTATATTGCAGCAACTACCCATTTCATCAAAGGCTTTAGCAGTTCACTGTAGACTATGTTGCCAATTGATTGGTATTATTTGTATGCTTACTAAATCTTGCCCAGAAAACATGTAGCTAATACCAAATCTATGTAGATCTTATAAGTATGTGGTTTTCGAGTTATTAGCTCTTGAAGATGAACTTGAATCGTAAGTAATATTGACACCCAATTGGTGGGTGAGAGCCCTCATGGAACGGTACAGAGCGACAGTTACCAGCAGTAAGTGCATAGTAGTTCTGTAACTAGTTCAGTTGAAAGCTGATATAACATACTGAAAGCATCGATATAAATACATAATCAAAAATGAATTTCTTTCGCTCCACTCGCGAGTTTGTGGGGTTCCGGAGCCAAATGGCAAATACGGAACCCTTTTAATTTCGTCACAATAATTTTACTAACCTATTAGCACTATCGATGAAAATATAATTTTTGTTTTAGCTGTGCTCAGATTACACTTTATTTTCAAATAAAGTGGATTCTGTGCACAGCTAAAAAAAAATCGTGTTCCCCATACATGTAACTGCTGAAAACAAATACACATAAACGTGTCAGATATTGATGATGTTTCTAAATGTTTTTGAGATAATTATGGGATATTTTCGGCTACAACTGTAGAAATAACCTTATGTGTAGGCATTACAGTTGTTTTTCCTAAGACTCTTGTTTGTTTACATGTTTCGCAAATGAATTGCGAACGCAGATTAGGTGTGCCGGTTTTACAAAACGTGTCTCGGGTTACATGAACAATATTTTTTTGATAAATGCTATGTAATACGAGTACATACTTGTTTTTCCGGTCGGTAAAATCAACACTGCGTATGGAATGGGGAAACCTACCTTTGGAATGGGCAACTACCTTTCATCTTTTTAACCGACTTCATAAAAGGAGGAGGATCTATGTTCGTCTGTATGTAGGGATCGTTGTAAACGAAAAGAAAATTTGTTACTTATTTTATATTTTTTGCAATCCCGCACGTTTGTCTTTCATAATCCCGCAGTTCCTCCAGGACGCGCAGCTCCTCCTCGCGCCTGCATACCTCGGCGTCGATCGCCTGCCGAAACTCGTCTCCGTCGTCCTCGTCCGACATCCTCTAGACCTACTTTAAACCTTAATTCCTAGAACCCCTAATGAATTTAACTGAAATAAAAAGACGTGGTAGAAATTTGAAATTTCTACCACGTCTTTTTATTTCAGTACCAATAACAATAAATGATTCGCCTCCGAAGACTTGATCTCCTCAGAGTTCGGGTAAAAGAGACCGACCGACCACCCTCTGGGTAACGCCGTGGAGCAACTTAAGCACAGATGCGTAGCTCACCCTCGTAGTTCCCGCTGTTCCAAGCCCAGCTGCGGTTGCCGTGCTCGCCGGGGCCGCACTGGCCTGCTGTTCAATGGAGGCAACCCTTAGCTACATGGCAGTTATGTTGTGCTCCGCCTCCGCCAAGCACAGATTCAAAGCCGCTTCTACCGCCAGGATGTCCTGGCCATAGCCTGCGATCAGCCCTTTGTCATTCATATTCAGTTTGTTGGTGGCGTTGGCCACCCCGCTGATGCCCTTAACCGCGGCGTACACTTCGTCAATCATTTGAATGCTCGCCCGCGCCGCCAAACCCTGCTTCTCTGGGGTGCTCGAGGCACCGCCACAGAATGTGGTCCACGTCTTCATCTTCCTCTCCGCAGTAGCACACGCTGACCTCGCATAACTTCATCTCATACAGTCTCTTCCTGAAACATCCATGCCCAGTCAGGCTCTGCGAGACTTGGTAGTCCGGCTCGACCCAGGCCGCCCTGAGTCTTGCCGCCACGTCCGGAAAAAATCGATAGAGATTCCTACCCCTATCCTCCTCAACCCATCTCCGCTGCCAGTTTGCTACGGCACCGTCCGCGATGTCCCTTCTCCCCGTCCTGAACGCATCCCGCGGCAAGTGCCGGATGTCGTAAATCATGCCCGCACGGGCCACCTCGAGGTCAGCCGGCAGCACCCCAGCCAAGACCGGCAGTGCTGCAGTGCTGACAGACCGGTATGCCTTCGTCATAAGGACGAGCGCGGGCCTCTGCGTCCTCAACAACGCAGACCTGACCGTGTAACCGCTCACGCGTCTCCACCAACATCCCGCCGCGTAGGTGATAGTTGCGACGAATATGCCTTTGTACAGGACCTTAAGGGCCCTGTACCGAATTCCCCAGGATGAGGTGGAGACGCGTGACATTTTGCCCAGCCGCGCTGCAGCACGCTCGTCGATGGACTGAGCGTGTTCCCCGAAAGATAAACTTGCGTCGATCACTACCCCCAGAACCTTGGTCGAGCGGACGCTCTTGACCGGGATCCCATCGAGTCGGACCGTGTGCGGGCGCTTGGAGAGTCCCCCCCTCAGATTCATGGAGTATGACTTCGAGGGGGAGAATCCCAGCCTGTTCCGCGCCCCCCATTCACTAATTAGGCCCATGGCGCACGAGGCCGAGGCCTCGATGCCGGATCGAGCGTCGGACTCGATGAGAATCGTAACGTCATCAGCGTACGCGACCACCCTTACCCCGTCCGGGAATGGTAACCGAAGCAAGTCATCCAGGAGAAAGTTCCAGGATTTTGCCCAGGACGGAAAGCAGGGTGATGGGCCGATACGCTTTAGGATCGGTGAGTGGCTTATCGTTGATCCTACCGTCCTTCCACGCATCTGGGAAGGTACCCTCCGAGACGCACAGGCCGAACACGTGTGTCAGTTCAGCACCAGCCGCCTGCCACACGTGTCCGACGATGCGCGCCGTGATCCCGTCGATTCCCGGGGCCGTGTTAGGGAGTTTCTTGACTATTTTCCACAGATCCTGACATGATGGAGGGGGCGCATCCCGACCCGACGGGGTGCAGGCAGCCGCCAGCCGTACCTGACGGTGATACGCAGTGTCCCGCGACGGGTCGTCATCGGGACACAGCGCCCTCACGAGACCGTGCATGGCAGTGCCAATTTTATTCTTAAGTCCCTGGCGCGACATTTTGCGAAAGAGACATTCTGCGAAAGAGACATTCTGCGAAAGAGACATTTTACGAAAGAGACATTCTGCGAAAGAGACGTTTTACGACCGGGGGACATTTTGCGAAAGAGACGTTTTGCGCCTGAGCCCCTGCATCCACGGCGAACCCTTGCACAAGCCTCGTGCCATTTATAACGTTAGGCGGCGGCTTAAACCTGCCGCTGGCAGCGCGATAAGCCAGGCCCCGAGGGTCCTGGTTGCCAATCGGCCAGCTTGCGGAAGAAGTCGAGCTGCGCCTTCTCCATCAGAACCCTGTAGCTACTGCGACACTTGTGAAAATTCTGCCTTGCACACCGCTCTATCTCCCCTCCTGCCTTCCTTACGTCTTGCCAAGCTTTCCTCGTCTTGTTGTGCCTTTTATGCATGGCCTCCAGCGAGGGAGACCACCACCCATACCCTTTCGCTTTCTTACAATCTTCGCACGTACCCAGACATTCATTCGCAGTCCACGCGAAACTCCTTGCATACTATTGAGACAGGCATCGTCCAATCCATCCCACCCACGCGTTTGTGAATCATCGCCTGGAATCGGTCCCAGTCCACCCCACGTTCCCGAAACCTCTTCGGCACGACCGACGACTCCGCAGTGGGAGCGGGCACAGGTCCTCGTGCGCCACATAGCCTGAATGTGAAGAGCCGGTGGTCGCTACTGCTTGCGTGGTCGTGGACCCTCCAGTCGGCGACGTTGACCCCTCGCGTAGAGAACGTAATGTCAATGTTGGAGTCCCCGTTGGAGGTGGAGAAAGTTGGGGGCTGGCCTGGCGCATTATGGACCACCAGGTCGTGGGCCAACAGAAAGCCCTCCATCTCCTCGCTTCTGCGGGCCACTTCACGGCCACGCCCGAAGAATTGACGTGGCACCGAGTGCCAGAGGGGTGAGTGGGCGTTTGCGTCCACGCCAACAATCACGCGCTGTCCCCTTAGGTTTCCCAGTACTCTGGTAAGGTGCTCCAAGTGGGTAGTGATGTCCTCAGAGTACTGGAAGTATGCACTTACAACGTGCACTGATGAACGATCCCAGGCTATGTGGCACACAATACAGTGCGTGGTGGTAAGGTGACGCAACACCGCACACGTCGCGTCCATTCTGGGCACGAAGATCCCAGCTTTTGGGGAGGGGCCCTCGGGCAGAATAAGCTGCCCCAGCGTAGCCACTGTCACCTCAGGTGTTGTGCAGGGCTCCTGCACGAGGACCACATTGAGTTTCTCTTCTGCAGTGACAGTACTTCTCGGGGTGCCCATACAGCTGGCACCGGCTGCAGCAGGTGACCCCAACGTGGTCGGTCACCTCCACGACGTCCCACCCGACGTTTATGTGCCCCCCATCGATGAGGGTGAGGGTGCGCCGAAGGTCTTGAGTGACCGGGCATACCCATCTGGTCCTATTGTTGTGGCGACTCCGACGGAAGAGCAGGCGGAATTCCTTAGTCAACCTCTCAAGTGGCCACTCCTCCTGGTCCTGCAGGTTCTGTTCCTTCAGCTCTCGTAGCAGTTCCTCTTGCGAGACCAATTTGTCCACGCCCGTTAGGGCTATGAGGGGCTGCCTCTCCGTTGGCTCCGCGGTCCGCAGTAGTAGCCGGGACGGTCGGCGGGCAAAGTAGTCCGCCAGCATCTCAAAGATGTTGGGCGGACACCCCCCCCCGCTTGACTTTCGTCAGGATCATCGGCCACCAGGCGTTGTCGAAGGCGCCCGCGATGTCCAGAAATATGGCCTGCACATACTTGCCCGAGCCCTCCCTCGCGGCGCGCAAGATGTCATTGAGCGCCGTGACGGTTGACTTGCTCGTAGAGAATCCGTGCTGGGCAGCAGAGATCTGGTTGCCGATCGTGGGAGCGCACTTCAAAATGACGCGTTCTAAAACTTTGCCAAGCACAAGCAGTAGCGTAATCGGCCTGTAGGCCTTAGGGTCAGTGAGCGGTTTGCCATTGCCCTTCGGCAGGACGAGCAGCCGGCCCTCCTTCCACACGTCCGGAAACACACCATCCGACACACACTTGGCGTACACCGCAGTTACTTCCGCGGGTACGACGCTCTATACATTCTTCACTATTTGCGCGCTGATTCCGTCCAGTCCCGGTGCTGTGTTGGGCAAGCTCCTAATGATGCTCCCCAGACTGTCACGTGACAGAGGAGGCGCAGCCTGGCCCGACGGGATGAGCGAGGCAGCGACACGTACCTGCCTATGATATGGCGTGTCCCCGGACGGGTCATCGTCCGGACACAGCGCACGCAGGAGACCGGTCGCCGCCTCGCCCACAGTGCTAGCAAAGCCCTCCGCCAGTTTTGTGCCGTTAATGATCCGGGAGGGTGGCCTGAGCCTGCCACTAGCGGCACAATAGGCCAACCCCCACGGGTCATCGTTGCCCGCGTCGGCAATCCTCCGGAAATGCGCAAGCTCCGCCTCCTCCGCTCGTACGTCATGAAAGTCAGCTCTGTCGCTCTTCTCTTAATCCCCCGCCCTTTCGCGATCCCTGCCACTTAAACCTTGTTCTGCCATTCGCTTTCCGGATGGCAGAGCAAGGTGGCCTGGATGGCCTGCTGGAAGCGCGGCCAGTCCACCCTTTGATCCCGGAAGCGCACCGGCTCCCTGTCCGAAACGGCGCTGTGTGTAGCCCTCCTGGTTGCGTCCACCTGAAAGGTAATAAGGCGGTGGTCGCTGCTACTGGCCCCGTCTCGCACTTCTCAGTGCTTTGTGCTGACGCTCCTGGTGGTAAGTGTGACGTCTATGTTGGACTCACCCGTTTGGGCCACTGAAAGTGAAGGGCTGGCCCTCCATGTTATTAACGGTGAACCCATGCGTTGCAATAAATGCTTTGAACGCCACCCGCCTGTTTTCTGCCGCGTGGCCGCGACTTGAGTAGTGGCGCGGCGCACTATGCCACAAAGGCGAGTGGGTATTGTTGTCAGCACAGATAAGCACGCGTTTCCCCCGCAGTGCATCCATTATACCTTCCAGGTGGTGCAGATGGCGATCTATCGGCTCGCTGTATTGGAAGTAGGCGGAGACCACATGTAGATCGCACTCCTCCAGGTGGACCACGAGACAGTGGTCGGTATATAGGTGGTGGAGTACCGCGCAGGCCGCGCCGCGTCGATGCACGTAGACGCCCGCCTTGGCAGACGGGCTGTGCTGCAGGATGTTGTTGTCGGCCTGCACATACTGCTCCTGGAGGAGGACGATGTCCAGTTTGAGTTGGCGGCACACCGCAGGGAGCTCCCTCGTTGCCACCGCTGACCCGGCGAGGTTGAGCTGCCCAATTTTCGTGGCCGTCCTATCCATAGTTAGTCATGGCCACGCTCCTCTGCTCCGCGTGTAGCCTCGCCGGGCAATCCCTAGAGGCGGTTTGGTGCCCCGCCGCCTCCTTCTTCCCGAGGCGCTTGCACGTAGCACAGCAGGTGTTGTCAGCCGTGCACGCCTCTGTGCGGTGGCCGGCTACTCCACAGCGACCGCACGTGGCCTCCCTTGCCCAACATAGCCGCTCAGGGTGGCCATACTGCTGGCATTTGCTGCAGCAGGTGACATTTATAAAGTCGGTCACCTCTACAGCCTCCCACCCCACATAAACCCGCCCTTTTTCAAGCAGCGACGCACGCATCGCCGCTGAGCACGCAAACACGGCTGCCGTCGCCTTGGCCGAGCCCCGCGACCGGTTCTTTTTGAAAGCGCCGGTCGCCTCCTTCTTTATACGCTCGAGCGGCCACTGTTGGTCATCCCTATAATTCTGCTCGTGCAGCGCCTCAATTATCTCGTCGAAAGACGGGTCCCCGTCGAGCCTGTTCAGGCACACCAAAGGCCGCCACATCTTCTGGTCGGTCACCCTGAGAGTGGCGGGCACTGCCGCACACTCTGGCACCGGAGCCAGAGTGTGCTTTGTAGACTCCACACCCTTCATGTACTTCCAGTCCCTTCTATTACGCCTCTCCCCATTCTGGGGAGCGGCACAACACAAAAACGTGACTTCACGCCCGAGCAGTCTTGTTGATACCGTTATACATTATAAATTATTAATTTAAGTTATCATTGCTATTATTGTCATGTCATTATCACGCCATTATCATTTTTACGTCTCTTGAAATTGCTCGGGGCCCTGGGGTCCCGGACCTTTGGAAGGCGTACGAGGGGCCGAAGCCAACTCGCAGAGGCCCGTTAGACGTGTTAAATGAAATGAGGTGAGGCACCAACCGACGATTATCCCTGTACGCACTATGCTAGTGCACCCAAGGACAACCCCCGGTTGGTGCAGAACTATTGCAGGATGTTGAAACAAATATATTGGACTATGTCACGCCATTATCATCTCTTTATTTCATTTATATACATATAATTTACATTTTTAAATATTTTTATAAAAACAAAATAATACAAAAACATTTAAAAATCTAAAATTATCATTATTATTATTATCTATTCTAAATTATTATTATTATTTTACGTCTTTGACATTTCTCGGGACCCTAGGGTCCCGGATCTTTGGAAGGCGTAAGAGGGGCCGAAGCCAACTCACAGAGGCCCGTTAGACGTGTTTAATGAAATGAGGCACTAACCGACGATTATCCCTGTTCGCACTATGCTAGTGCACCCATCAGGACAATCCCGGAAGTACGGTCAAGATCCCTACCAGCATCTTACTGGAATACTTCCTTCCCCCGAGCACGTTTGCTCTTGCGAATCTCCACTCAAGCCGGCCAATAAAGGCAAGAATGAGGTGGGAGCTTATTATTATTATTATCCATTATATTAACCATTGTCAAAGTTGCCAAAGCTATTTGAGCTTCTCCGCTCTGCCGACTCTAACTCCTTCCGTCTACTCTGCCACTTATGGGCAAACGACTTAAGCCTCCGGAAGCCCTCCGCACTGCCTACTAGCTCCCGGTGGTATACCGGGCCGATTTGCTCCCTATCCCAATTTCCCAGCATTTCGTCCCTATCGTCTGCGTACAGTCCCACAGGACATGGTCCCGAGTTTCATCCACTAACCCACAGTAACATTCAGCAGTGTCGCTTAGCGACATTGCGTGTAGGCGGCTTCTGAAACTCCCATGACCTGTGAGGACCTGTGACGTGACGTAGTCCGGCTCCACCCAGCCCTGCGCCAATCGATCCGCTACGCTCGGAAAGAAACAATACAACTCCTTGCCGTCAGAGGAGGTAAGCCACCGCTCCTGCCACCGGGCAACGATCTCCGCTCTCACCTTCCCAATTGCCACCTTGCGCTCCCTACTGACCAGATTGGAACACTCCTGCGCGATTCGTCCTGCTCTACAAACCTCCAGGTCGGCCGGAAGCTCTCCCGCCAGCACAGGCAACGCTGCGGTGCTGACCTACCTGTAGGCTTTCGTCAACAAAATAAGTGCTGGGCTTTGAGTGCGGAGCAGCGTACTCCGCACTGCATATCTATCCATACTCCGCCACCATACGGCCGCAGCATACGTCAGGATCGCCACATAGGTCCCTGCAAACAGGACCTTTAGGGCCCTGTACTTAACGCCCCAGGAAGACGCCGAGACCCTCGACATCTTCCCGAAGGCGTTCACAGCCCGCTGGCCGGCCAAACTAGCATGCGGCACGTAGGAGCCCGCTTCATCGATAACAACACCCAGCACCTTGGCCTGCGCAACGTGCGCGATCGAGGCGCCGTCCATGCGTATGGTAGGGGGACGTTTAAATTTGCCCTTCATAGTGAGGGTCTGCGACTTTGCCGCTAAGAACTCGAGGCGGTTCCGTCTCCCCCAAGCGGACACCGCCTCCAGCGACGACTGAGCGTTACGCTCAATCGCCGCTCGACTCGGCGCCTCGATCACGACGGTGATGTCGTCCGCGTACGCTACCGCCCGGACACCCTCCGGCCACGACAGCTTCAGGATGTCGTCGAACAGGAGGTTCCAAAGAGTCGAGCCGAGATGTCTAATAAAATAACTTGGACATACTTTTCCGAGGAGCAAGCCACCCGGTCCAGGATCGCATTCAACGCCGTGACCGTCGACCTGCCCCTCGAAAAACCATGCTGATTTTCCGAAATATTACTGTGGAGGCAAGGTGCACATGTGATAATTAGGCGCTCCAGGATCTTTCCCAAAATGGGAAGCAGTGTAAGTGGCCTGTACGCCTTGGGATCAGAGAGCGGCCGATCGTTGCCTTTTGGCAGGACGACCAGCTTCCTCTCCTTCCATATATCTGGGAACACGCCCCCACTTATACAGGCGGAGAACATGAGGAGCATCTCCGCCCCGCTTACCCTATATACTTGCTTGATAATTCGCGCTGTTAGGCCATCCAAGCCTGGGGCCGTGTTCGGCAGGTCCCTAACGATGCGATCGAATGCCGCCTGGCTGGGCAGATCCGAATCCTGTCCCGTCGGGGAACATGCCGCTGCAACCCTAACTTGTCGGTGGTATGGCGTATCCCTGCCAGGATCGTCGTCCGGACACAGGATGCCAAGAAGGCCCGCCGCGGTTTCCTCTGCCGTCGCCGAATGCCCCTCCAGGAGCCGGACACCTTGCATGACACTGGCGGGGGGTCGCACTCTGCCCGACGCGGCTCTGTAGGCTAACCCCCAGGGGTCGTCGTTCCCTGACTCCGCAATGCCACGAAAGAGTCAGATTTCCGCCTCCTGCATTGCGGTCTTGTAAAGAGTCCTGGCTCCATTCAGCGAGTCCAGGAACTCCCCCACCCTATCATCCTTAACTTTTCGGGCATGCTGCCAGGCCCGCCGCGCAATGTAAACTTTATGACGCAACCTATCTAGTTCTGGGGTCCACCTCTCGCACCCGCCGGAGTCCTTCCTGCCGCGCTTCCCCATGCAAGTTACTGCGGCATCAATCAGGATGTCCGAGTACTGGAAGCAGATTACATGTGCCGGCTTCCAGGTCTGAAGCCTACCCATCCTGGTGTGGAGCACATCGCGAAACCGCTCGTAATCCACTCCCTTTTCCCGGAAGGACATCGTCGTCGTGATGGCCTGCTCCTCAGCCCGGACCGCTGTCCTTGCGGTGCCCATGCCAACCCCGAAGGTGATCAGCTGGTGGTCACTAGTGCTCACCCCCTCGTGCACCGTCCACTGCGACACTGTAAGCCCCCTAGTTGTTAAAGTGAGGTCCACGTTGGACTGACCATTCGGTCCGCTGAATGTGGGGGGTTGACCGTACACGTTGTTAATGATGAGTCCCCCTGCCTAGAATGAAGCCCTCAATCTGTGTCTTCCTATACTCCGTGTCTGGCCCCCTACCTACATATTGCCTATGTTCACAGTGCCACAGCGGCGTGTGAGCATTACTGTCCACCGCCACCAGTATGTGGTGCCCTGCCAGCTGGTCCAGGACCATCGTCAAATGCTGTAGGTGGACAGCTATATCGTGACTGTACTGGCAGTATGCTGACACCACGTATAAGTCACTCTTCGTGGCCAGATGACTAACGTGAGCAACCGCACAATGGTCGCCACTGAGGTGCCCCAGAAATGTGACAGCAATCTCCGGGTTTACCACCACTATAGCCTTGGACTGTGGCCCGCACTGGGTGATCCTTGCGTCAGGGTGTTGTTCCTGGACCAATACGAGGTCCAGACGCAGAGTCCTGGCAAAAACCGGCAGCTCCGTGGTGGCTGTTACAGAACCCTGGAGATTGAGCTGCCCCAAAGGCGAAGCACGCCTCCTTCCTAAGCCGCTCTAAAGGCCAATCCGCGTCCTCCTCGAGGTTAACCCGATGCAGGTCCTCCAGCACCTCTAGGGACACTCCCTCCAACCTTCCCATGGCCCTACCAACGGCATGCCGTTATACGGGCCGAATCGCGGGCCGGCTGCGGACATAGCACCCTTGGCAATCTTTGTAGTCCGCAGGCGCTTCTTGATCCCTACAAACCATGTGTGTCCCTATATGCACTCTCCCCAAATAGGCTTGCAACGACACACAACACGATGAGTCGACCTCGCCGTCGGCGCACCTGAAACAATAGTTATTAGTCTAAGGCGTCAGTTTTTTCGCGATCCCTGCCACCTACACCTCGCTCTGCCATTCGCTCTCCGGAGCTTCTCAAGCTCCGGGTTCCACCATTCATATCCCGCGTCCTTTGGTGGTCCTTTCACACCCAAAACCTGACACGCGGCATTCACAATAACTTTCGTAAAGTCCCTGCAGACAAAGGACGCTGGCTTGCCAAAGTCAAGCCCACCCATTCGCTCGTGGATGGCCTGCTGGAAGCGCGGCCAGTCCACCCCATGTTCCGGAAGCGCACCGGCTCCTTGTCCGGCCCCGCGCAGTGGCGACCCCTAGTTGCATCCACCTGGAAGGCAATGAGGCGGTGATCGCTGCAGCTGGCCCCATCTAGGACCACCCATTTCTTGACGTCGACGCTCCTGGTGCTGAGGGTCAAGTCGATGTTGGACTCACCGTTAGGGCCACTGAAGGTGAAGGGCTGGCCCTCCACGTTGTTGACGGTGAGCCCATACGCAGCGATGAGCGCCTCTAACGCCACCCGCCTGTATTCTGCCGTGTGACCGCGGCCAGTGTAGTGGCGCGGCGCACTGTGCCACAAAGGCGAGTGGGTGTTCGCGTCAGCACCAATAAGCACGCGCTTCCCGCGCAGCGCAGTCAGGACGCCCTCCAGGTGGTGCAGGTGGCGGTCGATGGGCTCGCCAAACTGGAAGTAGGTAGTCACGACGTGCAGGTCACACTCCCCCAGGTGGACCACGAGGCAGTGGTCGGTGGACAAGTGCTGCAGCACCGCGCAGGCCATGTCGCGCCGATGTAAGTAGATGCCCGCCTTGGAGGACGGGCCATGCTGAAGGATGTTATCGGCCTGCGCGTACTGCTCCTGGAGGAGAACGACGTCGATCTCCAGCTGGCGGAACACCGCAGGTAACTCCATTGTCGCCATCGCTGACCCAGCGAGATTCAGCTGTCCAATTTTCACGAAGGGCCTACCCATATTGGGTCATGGCTCTGCTCTGCTCCGCGTATACCCTAGCCGGGCACTCCCTGGAGGCGGTGCTGTGATCAGCCGCCCCCTTTTTCCCAAGCCGCTTGCAGGTGGCGCAGCAGCTTGTAGTGGACGCGCACTCTTGACGACGATGGCCTGTCGCACCGCAGCGACCACACGTGGCCTCCGACGATCTGCAGAAGCGCTCAGAGTGCCCGTACTGTTGACACTTGGTGCAGCATGTGACGGTGATGAAATCCGTCACCTCAACAGCCTGCCACCCAATGTACACGCGCCCTTTCTCCAACAGTGCCCCTCGCAACGCCGCCGAGCATGCAAGCACGGCCATCGTGCCCTTAGCCCCGCCCCGCGACCGGTCCTTCTTGAAAGCGCCCTTAGCCTCTTTCCGCATGCGTTCCAGCGGCCATTGCGGGTCCTCACGGAAATTCTGCTCGTGCAGCGCGTCTATGATCTCCGCAAAGGGCGGGTCGCCGTCCAGCCTATTCAGGCTCACCAGAGGCTGCCGCATTGTCGTATCCGCCACTCTGAGCGTCGCCGGTACCGCCGCCCGAAGTCTCGTCGTCGCCGCGTCTGAAGTCGTCTGCACCAGGACGCCTGCATTGCCGACTTTGCGCACTCTAGACACTTGGACCCATAGTTTGGCAGCGTCAACGGTCTTCTTGAGCTCCGCTTTGGTGTCTTCCGCCGTTTTGATTGCGCCGTTTTCTTCTGCTGGGTAGAACGCCATGGTTGGGCCAGAAGTGTTCTTAATAGCGACCGGCTCAGAATGCCGGGGTAACCGCAGCGCCCTGGCGTACGACGCTGCTGATGGCTGCACCGCCGCCTCCCCCTGTAACGCGCCTCCGCACCCCTCCTGCACCTTCCTCTCAGCCGCGCACATCCTGCCCTCCGCAGCCGCCAGACGCAGGGTGAGGTGGACGACCACCGCCGACAGCCGCTCCGTGTGAAGGCCAATCGCTGCCACATCGTCTTTATTCAATTTAGAGGTCTTTGAGCGCACTGCCTCCATTATTCCGCGAGTCGAAGCCGTGGCTAACCCCGCCAGAGACTCCACGGGCGCCGTCGAGAGCGGGTCGACGTCCTCCAGCTGCATCTGCTGTTTCGCGCCGCCACCGTCCTTTTCGTGCTCCTGTTCCTTCTCCTTATCGGGCGGCGGGGGTGGGGGGGAGGCCCTCGTCAGCAGGCCACCAATTGGTGGCGCTTCCGCGCGCGCCGGCCGCTTTGCGACGTGGCGCCGCACAGCCTCCTGAACCTCTTCCGGAGAGGTCAATAGCCTCTTCTCGCTCCTATCGGCGGCGGGTGCAGAGCGGGGGGGTGGGGGGGGAGACCCCATGTCGAGCAGCATTGGCTCAGGCGTGCTGAATTGTTGCGGCGGAGTGCGCTGCAGGGACGTGCGCGGAGTAAATCCGCTTTCCGCACGTAACTCCGCCAGCACCCTCAACTCCTCCTCCTTACGCGCCATTTCCTCGTCGACCAGCTTCAATGAGAGGCGCAAGGCCTCATCGTCATCCGCCATTCACAAAAAGTTTTAAACACACTCCAAACAGTTCACCAAAATACACTGAGTTTATACAAAAGTTTACAAAAAATTTCCAGTATCCAGTAGTCCACCGATGACACCGAGTTGCCCAGTGACATATACAGGTAGTCACCTGCGCCAGTGTTGGCGACCGGCAACACACCTATATGCCGAAAATAGTCTAAGTCCCAAGGCTTGGGGAAACCTTTGGGACCTGCACAGCTTAACGAGAAAACACAGGAAAAGTCCACGGAAAAACCGGAAAATTGGGAAATTCCGGAAAACACAAAAAGTCCACTGAGACGAAAGTACTTACACGGTAAGGTCCACCGGTGTCACGGAAAGTCCGGAAACTCGGAAAAACCGGGAAATCCGGAAAATCCGGAAAATTCCGGAAACACACAACAAAAAACCTCAGCGCGCACAACTGTCACTGTCACTTCGTGTCACTATCACCAGAACACAAGCGTCAATCTCGCAAACGTCACTGTCGCACACGTCACTGTCAGATTGACACTGACAGATGACAGACCGGGGCCACGCCCACCCGAAACGTCACTGTCGCTCACAAGTGTCACTGTCACACGTCACTTTGACGGGAAACGTCACTGTCGTAAGTGTCACTGTCACACACTGGGGGGGGGCGCAGGCACCACCCACGAATACTCGCGCTCGGTCTAACGCCAAGATGGCCGCGGCGATATATGGGCAAACGCACAAGAAGAAACGAGAGGCACCGATAATCACTGAGAGCCAATCACAAAAAAGATTGGAAAAACAACCGTCCGCACGTCCGCACTCCACCAGAGCCGACGACGAAGTCCAAGCCGACGACGAAATCCGTGCTGGGCAGCAGAGATCTGGTTGCTGATCGTGGGAGCGCACTTCAAAATGACGCGTTCTAAAACTTTGCCAAGCACAGGTAGCAGCGTAATCGGCCTGTAGGCCTTAGGGTCAGTGAGCGGTTTGCCATTGCCCTTCGGCAGGACGAGCAGCCGGCCCTCCTTCCTTACGTCCGGAAACACACCATCCGACACACACTTGGCGTACACCGCAGTTACTTCCGCGGGTACGACGCTCCATACATTCTTCACTATTTGCGCGCTGATTCCGTCTAGTCCCGGTGCTGTGTTGGGAAAGCTCCTAATGATGCCCCCCAGACTGTCACGTGACAGAGGAGGCGCAGCCTGGCCCGACGGGATGAGCGAGGCAGCGACACAAACCTGCCTATGATATGGCGTGTCCCCGGACGGGTCATCGTCCGGACACAGCGCACGCAGAAGACCGGTCGCCGCCTCGCCCACAGTACTGGCAAAGCCCTCCGCCAGTTTCGTGCCATTAATGATCCGGGACGGTGGCCTGAGCCTGCCACTAGCGGCACGATAGGCCAACCCCACGGATCAGCGTTGCCCGCGTCGGCAATCCTCCGGAAATGCGCAAGCTCCGCCTCCTCCATTGCCTTTCGATATCGCGCTCGTACTTCATGATACTCAGCTCTCAGTTGCTCTTCTCTTAGTCCCTCGCCCTTTCGCGATCCCTGCCACTTACACATTGCTCTGCCATTCGCTTTCCGGAGCTTCTCAAGCTCCGGGTTCCACCATTCATGCCCAGCGTCCTTAGGTGGTCCTTTCACACCCAAAACCTGACACGCGGTGTTCACAATAACTTTCGTAAAGTCCCTGCAGACAAAGGACGCCGGCTTGCCGAAGTCAAGCCCACCCATTCGCTCGTGGATGGCCTGCTGGAAGCGCGGCCAGTCCACCCCTTGATCCCGGAAGCGCACCGGCTCCTTGTCCGGCCCCGCGCAGTGGCGACTCCTGGTTGCATCCACCTGGAAGGCAATGAGGCGGTGGTCGCTGCAGGTGGCCCCATCTAGGACCACCCATTTCTTTACGACGACGCTCCTGGTGCTGAGGGTCACGTCATCTGCTGTGCAGAACCACAATTTTTAGTCTACTTATATGTTTTTTTAAGCTACTTTAAACAATTCACCTTTTGATACCGTACCTATTGAAATCCATCATCATTCATATAAACTTCCTTGTATTTATTCTTAATCACACTATACCTGTAATAGCATACTTTTATATTCTTTGATTGTTTTAGCATCTAAATTCTATTTTAAATACTATTTATTAATTTACTGTTGTAAAAATGTTAGAATGTTTTATATTATAACATTTTAATTGAAAGCTGTTATCTGTCTTATTTACTTTTCTTAACCATAGACATAATGTGCTATAGACACTTTATCTTCTTCTAAACCTTTTATAAGGCAGGTGAATACACTGTATTGTTCGCAATAAGGACAGTTATAGCTTATCGCTCTGTAAACCGTTTTTATCCGTTCTGGCCATTATTCAATTAAGAATTAACTTGATAGATGTTTGAAATGTTTTAAAATATGACACAGAACGAGAAAAACGGGTTTTTTTTCTTAATGAGTTGAAGTTTGGCTCTAGCCGTGTGATGTGTTATTTTTCACCTTGAATCTTATTACCTACTCGAATCTTAGCCTGATTAATTCAGTGTAACTAACATATTACTGTGTGTTTTCTAAACTATTGTGCAATCGTGTTATTCGATCAATAAACTTTTGGTGTACCAGTGATTACCCGGCTTATCATTTTACCGACTCTCTCGCCTAGCCCCATAGAGGGCCCTAAACTAGCCATCTGGCCGCGTGGCGCAAGACGCCACGCCTCAAATGCCACACTAGCTGAATAAGAGAGCTCGATACGACGTCAAGTGACGTGACGCCAGGAGTCGTGCCCTCCGAGAGTGACCTCAGCCCTCACAACACGACGTCACGAGTGACGCCGACGCGTCCGTCCCGTTAGCGTGAGGTACCACGAAGTGCCTTCGCTACCAGGCTACCTCTCACCTCTCTATTCAACAGAGTAAAGGAACCTCCTGCTCGACGTGCGACGCGATAGCCGGCTCCTCTACACTCCCTGGTGTCCGCCGGCCTGCCTACCTGCTTTCCTGCCCGGTCCTGTCCTGGTCCCGGTCCTGACCCCGCCTATCCCGAGCATCCCACGTCGTGTGAAGCCGGCCTCTTAACCTTTTTACCTTTTAGACCCTAACTATACTCTTAACCTTTAACCTTTTTAGGGTTCCGTACCCGAAGGGTGACAAACGGAACCCTATTCATAAGCCTCTGCTGTCCGTCTTTCTGTCAGCGAGCTCTATCTCATGAACCGTAATAGGTAGGCAGTTGAAAGTTTCACAGATTGAGCATTTCTATTGCCGCAAGAGCAACAAATAATAAAATTAAAAATTAAAGGGGGGTCGCCATACAATAAAATTAAATTTTGAAAAAAAAATAATCTGACCCTGGCATGTGGGGTATCATTGTCTAGAGCTCATCAAGTAGAAAATAAATATAATTTTTATTTGTTTTTATCTTCAAAAATGATGAATTAGGGGGCCGTAGAAGTTGTTTGTTTTAGACCATTTTTGTACGAGCTCTATCTCAACAACTAAACAAATTAGGAATTTGAAACTTGTGTGTATCATGTACCATTACTGTTTATAATCAACAAATACTAAAAACGCCGATTAATAACGTATTTTATATAATATGGGCGATTTACTGCAACTTAAAAATAATATTTTGTATTTCATGCTAATATTATGCGATATAAATTCCACAGATAACTATTTACTAGTCGGAGTAATGACATGGAATTAGTAAGTACCTACTATCATGACAGCATATACTATTTCGATCATTTAAATTTCGATCATCCAAAAAGGTCTACAAAATAAGCTCTCTTCAAAAGATTTTAAAACCGGCCAGTATTTTTTGAGTTTAAGAACTTTATCGACTTTTTTCAAAGTATCCCTAGACGGTGTTGATGTGTGTACCTCATGTTAAAACTACACTCCAATAGACAATAATATTCAGTAACATTGAAATGAATGGTGGTACATACAGGGTACTATTCAGTTACCTTAAACCGTTGTGGATACAATTTCATATTGAGAAAACTTATTTGTATAAAAATATTCAGCCACGGCGGCCAATCTCAATGGAGACTAGCCTTCGGCGTGGGAGATATTATAGCGCACATGTGTATGCGCAGACACGAGTGCACTCTCTCTTCCCTCACTCTCATAGTCCGATGGGATGTGTAAAAATAATTTTTATTTTCGCTTGAGTTTAACCTCTAAGTCGGGGCCGTCGCCGAACGGCGACTAAAATTTCCAATACCGTAAAGCGGGTCTGTCGCCGAACGGACACAGTACGTTCACGCTGATTCAAACTGTATTTGTACTATGCATAGGGGCTAATATGGTCTACAGTTAATTTTATTCTATGGATTTGGTAATATACTTGTCAAATACATCGACTAAAACGTCAAAATATGCAGAAACAATTCTAGAAAAAAGTAAAAATTGAACATTTTGGTACGGCAAAATGGCGACTGCGCATGCGTTCAGCGCGCTGCACTCCGCGTCGTATTTATTTGTTTTCTATTGTTTTTTAAGTGTAAATCGACGGGAAATGGTGATAATTCAATAATTAAGTAGTGTCGTCATCGTATATAGTTAATACTTGCACTAAATAACATCGTAATTACTTATTACGGACCCATCAAAAAATGTAAACAAACTCGTTTGTGAAAAAACGTGTTGATGTGATATTTGTTGTTTTGTGTGTGTTTTGTGCATGTAATCGCTGGTAAGTCATTTATTTTATATTATTTAATAGTTAGTCCATAATAAAAATGCCATTTTTCAGAAAAAAATAAGAGTTCAATATTTTTTATCAACTAAGTAATGTTACGTAATGATACGGATACCTATTATTGAACTTTTTTAATTATTGGTGTTTTTATTTATTGTGTTTGTTCGTAAATAATGGTTTTGACCGATAGTATATGTATTCATAATGTATCCTGCGAAATTTCATGTGAATCGAACCAGTAGTTTTATTATAAATAATCAAAACAATGAACAACGGAATTTCTTATAAGAATCTTATAAGAATGTTTGTTTATCAATACTAGCGTTCGCTTACAAAGATTCTAAGTATTATAGAAAATCCTTTGTCTAATCAGGAACCCAAAACCATTAACGATAAGACTATTTACGTAACAGAAAGCTCTCAGTTTTTGTTTATATTAGCGAGCTCTTATCTCTGACGCGCCGCGGGCGTGCCGCGCGGCTTAACGGGTTGTCGCGAAACCGCGCCGCGCGGCCTGAGAGGATTTCGATATTTTTTTTTGTTGGTACATTGGCGTGTGCTAGCTGTCATTATGGCAAATATATTTTATTTAATGTTTTGTGTTGAGTAATGTAAAATATTTGCATACTATTGTATAAAATCAAGTTTTTTTTCGTAACTGAACAGACAGCTGCGCTGCTGGGGAGTTTGTTGCGCCACTTCTTCTTTCCAGCAAAAGCACTAGGAAGTGGTGAAGGGCGGCGGGCGTTTTTGGGGGACTGTCTTATGTAATTTTGACGTTCGAAAAGTGCTGATTCTCAGCCTAGTTTGAATAAATTACTTTTGAATTTGAATTTGAATTATGACTATCAAAAATAACGTAAATAAATACCTGTATTGACGGAATGTTGTAATTAAAATTTGGCGTACTACTTACATTCTATTTTGTACAATATAGTCTGATGTAGCAAGAGAAATCCTTTTATTTATAAGTAACTAGCTTTACCCGGCCCGGCTTCGCACGGTTAGCACTGAGTACTTACTTACTCTACGGCGCACCTACCTTTCCTAATTACCTATTTCTACCTAATTACCTACCCTACCTACCCTAACTGCTACCTAACCTAACCTACCTACCCTACATATCTACCTGCTTACCTACCACATATACCTATTTATAACTACTAATACTATGTTAGTAGCAAATAAATAAAGAACAATGGGCGTTTTTGTATGAACCCCGTCCCTACCCTTGTAGCATGTTAAGTTTCGGATGGAAACATGTATATTGTTATAAAGATAACAAATGTGAAAAATGTGAAAATCATTTTACACAAAATACCATATTCTCGCATTCTCCCATTCATTCATTCATTCGTTCGAATGAATGAATGAATGGGAGAATGCGAGAATATGGTATTTTGTGTAAAATGATTTTACTTAATTATTTTTAAGTTCCTGTATTCTAATTAATAAACTATATTTGGGGATAAATAAATAAATAAATGAATGTGAATGAAATATATTATATTGTATTTCGGCTCTGTACAATAACAACGTCCCAGGCACTTGCAGGACCAACGAAACTGTCTAAATGTCGGCAGACACCGAAGTACCAGATAATGCCGAAAGCCGTTAAGCATGAGCAATAATATTCTTTTATGGCATATCTGCCCTCCAAGGTGGAATCGATCAGTAAATAACTGTAATAAGTTTTATTTGAGATGTGTCTCGATGAGATATGAACTGTATAATCTTCCGTTTGGATGTCATACTGTGGCATCCTAGGACTTGGTGTCATGGACACTTCCATATCGATTCATAGCTCTCTGCCGAAATAGAAAAGAGAAGACGTTTTACACAGAAACAGACAGTAAAACGTCTGTTATTCAAATCGTGAAGCAAACAACAAAATCGTAGAAGCAGAGTATCTCCACGAAGCGGAAAAAATACTCATTCAAATCGTGCAATAGCAGTCGTTCGCTCCTGAGATAGCGAAACTGCGAGAACAGAAAACGAGAAATATACACCTTCTCGCATATGTTCGCTAACGTAATAGCGTGCCAAGCGCCCCAAACAAAACAAAAGACGTCTTCTTCGGTGAGGACAGGAAATGGAATATCAGCTACGGCGTTCATTGATTCGAATGCCGCTCGCTGGTGGTTAACGTTCTCTGCTGTGACGTAGTTTTGCAGCCTGTTGAGAACATTCATTCTTTCTGCAATAATTGTGGCATACCGGACATCTTTTAAAGGTTCTCTGAATGAATTGAGCAAAGCTCCAGCTATCCGAAAGTCTGTAAATAAATGTGGTAAGGATTTGTTAAACAGTTGGTTTCGAAATATCTTATAATTCCTTTTGAACCATCCATTTATCACTTCTACGACCCATCGTACAATTGTGATTTTTCTTAACTCATTTGCCTGCTCGTTAGTCAAAAGAGTAGCGTTATGATTTTTGGATGGCGGCATGTGACAGTCATAGCCACGTTTTTCTAGGTCGGGAATTGCGTCTCTAAAGCCGCGATCTAGTATAAATGCATCGTTTTCATGCCATAAATAGTGTATTGACGCATCATTTTCGATCATTTGTTCGCTCATTGTGGTAGTGTCAGAAGTGGTGGCCGCATGAGGTCCTGTTATGTCGACAATGTACCCATCTGTACATACCACAAGAAAAGGCTTCAACAAGTTTTTATATTTATACTTATTATTTAACACATAGTTCACGTCTCTCATCCACTTCCATAGTCGATAAATCCAATCATTAATGGCACATAAAAATCCGTTGAAAAGCTGAAGTTAGTGAGGAAATCGACATCAAAATAGAAAAAATACAGAAACGTGAACGACGCATAAGCACAAGAACTGTACTGAGTCTAGGAATAACACCGGCATCTCATTGACAGGTCATGATCAGTCTGTCTCGTTTTTTTATATATGTGCATCCTTTTCTGTCAACGACAGATATTACGTATATTGTAAAGTATGAAACGTCGACGCAATGGGCGCTTAAATAATTAAAATAAATTGAAGATTCTACCTAACATTATGTACCGTTTGTATTTTGATTTCTAAGTCAATAACTTTTTTCCCCCATGTTTTATAGGTTTGCTGTAATACAATAAAATGATACACTTTTCAAGTACTTTCATTTGATACATAGATGGGAGTGCTACAAGGGTAGGGACGTTTTGCCCATTGTTCTTTGACTTTAGTTAATGCATGTTACTAAAATAAATGAAATAAACTTCTACACCTATAATTTAACACAACAACATTTTTTCATTAAAATTAGACAATTTCTTTACAAATTTTTATGTTTTTTTAAAGCGCCTCTGTTGTTACCTTTACGACTGTATTACAAAAATGCATAGTGTTAAATCTTGTACGACATGGTATGGAACCACAGATATAGATAGACATAGATAACGCAAGTATTACGATCTGTATGAAAACCAAGCGTGCCATTTTTTGACTACCTACTATGACGTCACAAGCATTATTTAGTGATGGGAAAACAAAATCCGCCGCACGCGGCAGCGTCTTTGAATCGATTTTATTATCTTTGAATCGATACTGCTCGCTCACCCAGCCAGCAGTACGCTAACTAAAAGTCTTCGCATTCTGAGGTTGTGTGCTCGTGCGCGTTCCGTCGACGTTCACACGTCGTTTTTGGATACCTTTTCCAAAATTTCAAGTAAGTTTACCATTATAAATACGTGAATATTCGATTGAAATACCTTATATTCAATTTAGTTCTAATGTTTACAAAAGCAACGAGATTCTACCCTTTTTCATCTCAATTTTGAATAAAGATCGCCTTTTTATTATACCATTTCTCTATTTATTGAGTAATCGTGTACAGTAAAGAATTATTGAGAATCGCTTAAATAGATTAATTAATCGATTTTGTGACATAGTAATGATATAGACAGAAGAATGAGATAGACAGAGGAATGAGATATACAGAGGAATGAGATAGACAGAGGAATGAGATAGACAGAGGAATGAGATAAACAGAGGAAAATAAAAATTTCTGATCTGCTTAGTAGGCAGTAAGGGATTTATAATTTCTTTAAATTGTTAGTATTTCCCGGGATACTTATTCCTTGTAATTGTTGTAGATTATCTTTCAGAAACAAAAAAAAAACCAGAGAAGAAATTTTAGAAGGTAAACGAAAACCCAGTAAAATACGATATAATAAAATTAAAATGGATGCAAAATTACTTGAGCTACAACAGCAAAAAGATAAAGAAAGTTGTGATCTTCAGTACATCAATAGTCGGATATGCTGCTTTTGTTAATATTCGTTACTTTTTCCCTTCAACAAAGCATGCTTCCTCAAAATTTATTTAACAAATATTATAATGCTATGCTTTGTTGGGAACCAATCTTTATTTCCCGTCGCCTCAATCCATTTTTCTTTTAAATTGAGTTCATGTGGGAAACTAAAAAAATCACTAAACGTTACGATAATTTATTAAAATTGTCTACATAATTACTACCTATAAAATACAAAATCATTCCTCTGTTTCCGAAATCGATTCTTGAGAATCGATTTGTGTTGCATACGATGAACAGCACTAATCGCTAAAATTGACAGAAAAATGATAAAAGCTCCTGTACTACGAAACCGATGCGATATACGATAGTATCACTTGCTTCGATATTCATCACTTGTTAAAACAAAACGTCGCATCAACCGCTTCAAGTAAAAGCCGCAATGTAATACGAATATTCAGTTTACGTTTGATGACCTATGTTTTTCTCAAATTTGGTATTACAGAGAGTATTAGATTAAAAATAATTGATTTTAATATTAAATACGCATAATATTAATCACAAAATGACTTATCGATGGAAGGAATCGTTTCCTTTATTTTTTCTCCTCACATTTGTAAAGTTTTTACAATGTATAACTGAGCAATTAACCATTTTAAATTATTTTACTGACGTCCGTCTAGCGTGGCACAACGATGCAGACTGAGCGCGAAAGTGGCAGCTTACGATTATTGTACGTAAGCTGGGCACGCGAAGTAGTTGCTCTTGCGTTATCTATGTCTATCTATATCTGTGTATGGAACCCTTCGTGTGCGAGTCCGACTTGCACTTGACCGATTTTTTATTTTAATTGTTATCAACGCTTAGCTCCGAGGAGCTAAGCGTTGACCTTGAGGTGATAGGTTTTAATTTATGTATAATATTAGAATGGTGCATACGACGTGTGTTGCGATTGCATCAATTTCAGCTTAAAATACTAGCCGTGATCGCTTCGGAGGACTACAAGTCCCTCAGGATGATTTTGTGGATTACATCCATAGCTTGGAAACAAAATTGATGTCGATTTTTAATTTTTCTGGAAACAACATTGGGTCTAAATTGTTTGAGCATTTGAGTCAAATAGAATTCAATACCAAACCATGTTCATGCTTCCCAATATTTTTTTTGTATTAGGATGAGGATTTTTTATATAATTAAGTGCAACAACAGAAATTTCAAATCCAGTAAATCTAAAAACCAAAAATCTAATAAATAAATCTAGTAAATCTAATATTTCTCAGTCGCCTATTTATAAAGATACCTACAGTTTTATAGATAAGTGTCTGGTACACAAAAAGACGATCTTTTTGATAATTGTTATTATTGTTTATAATAATGTTGATGCCCATGTTGATCTAAAATCCTTACATATTATAAAACAAAGTCGCCCGCCGCGTCTGTCTGTCTGTCTGTCTGTCTGTCTGTCTGTCTGTCTGAACGCGATAAACTCAAAAACTGCCGAACGGATTTTCAAACGGTTTTCACCATTGGACGGAGTGATTCATGTGGAAGGTTTTAGTGTATAATTTATTAAGGTTTTGTGTAAATTGGCTGAAATATGACGATTATTGTTGAAGATGTCGGAAAAAATCATGCCGACTGGGAGCTTTACTGGCGTGCGCTGCGTAAGTCGTGAGAGATAAATCAAATTTATGTTCTAGAGTATTGTATATCTTAAAAATTGCAACAAAAAAGTCCGCGATGGCATATGTCTATCTTCTAAGGGTGACCCACAATAACCATTTTTATCTTTCAAAATTGTATAAAATTTTCATTGTTATTTCCGAAGCTATTTTGACCGGTATCTTATTAATCCTTATCCAATTAAATAGGTTATTTAAATTGGGCATTCAATTTCGATTAAAATATGCCTTTACATCACATCATTTAAATGAATAGTTTAAGAGATATCACAGTTTCAAAATTACGCGTAACAAAATAATTATGGTTGACCACGCGGGCGCTGTATTAGCCTACCACTGCGTCCGCTGAAAGTTAGTCAATGATCTTTTCCTTGGCTATTAGGTATGTATTCCCGGTAGAACGTTCCCGTGGGATATTTTGCGACATCCACGCGGGCGAAGCCGCGGGTAAAAGCTAGTAAATTAATAAAATAAAAATATTGTTAACTTGGGACAACCCTAGCTGTCGTGACAATGCCTACACGTTGTCTGCATTTACCACGAGATCAAAGGCATCGTCCTACTGTATCTTTTTATACTGTGCTATTATGTACAGTAAGCGGTCATAATTTCATTATCATGCTAAGAACTATTTTGCTTCGAACACGCGTAGGCCGGTCTGTGTGCGGTTTCTACATCTGTGTGTTTAAGTGATGTGTTCACAAACTAGCGTCGAACGAAACAAAACGTATCGTCGCTTTCACACCCAAGAGTAAGTAATTACGTGTGACCTTGGTCGGTTCATACCATTGCTAAAATTCACTACTATTTATGAAGTCCTAATAGCTGATAGCGTATAGTATCGGACTGTCATGGAGAGGGCTATGCTTGGAATCTCCAAGCATAGCCCTCTCCATTGCCCTTTGGGGACTTTCAGCGTTCTAACGAAGCCCGTTGTATGCGACCACGTTTCAGTTCCATAGGTCATCACTGGCAACATGTGAGAAGAGAAGATATAGAGTAGCTTCCCGAAAACTGCCTAGCCAAGGATTTGGATTCCACGATTGACCTTGAAATTGGACCTACCTAACTGGACAGTTAACGTAGTCGTTCATAACTTCGATTGTAAAGTCTCCGATCTTCATGAGGGCCATTTGACATGAACTTAGTTTTATCTATGTTCGTTTTAAGACATTCTCTTTCGGAAGCCTCTCCGATATAGTAGTCGTGGCTGAGACTATCTCAGCCATGACTACTATAGTAGTACTATAGTACTACTATATCGTCGGCAAACCGAAGGTAAGTGACGTAGTTGCCATTGAAGTTGATTGCTACGCCTTTCCTGTTCAGAACCATGAAAACCCCCAATGCAGCGGTGAACACTTTGGGAGAGATAACGTCCCTCTGTCTCACCTCATCTCGCTGCAGAAGGATAATTTTAGCCATAGTAGTAGTGTTTTCATATGGACACTGCAGCACCTTGGTTTACCGAAAGTGCACCTGGCACCGTTGAAGACACTATAGTATAGCCTAAGTCTCGATCGAATTGAAGGCTTTCTTGTAGTCCACAAACGCTATGCAGAGAGGCAGATCACACTCTTCAATCTTCTGTATAGCCTGCCGCAATATATGCTTGTGGTCTAAGGTGCTAAAGTCTTTACAGAATCCGGCTTATTTGGGAGGCTGGAAGTCATCAAACCTGCGCGCGAGACGGTTCGTGATGACTCTTGAAAACAGCTTGTAGACATGGTTCAGAAGTGTATCACCACACCTCTGTCTGTGTCTGCCTGTGGCGTTTTACCCTCGAGTCTGCCTGCTATTGTAAAAGAAAAACATTTCCCTCAATCTTTTTCTCGTCATTTTTTTAATACTTACCTATATATCCTACCTTACTATACTTAACGCTCAATTCTCATGTCTATTTCTGCAATGCTTGCGTCTTTAAACGAATTTCCAAAATATTATTAGCAAAATCATAATTTTTAGTACCTACTTTCAAAATCAAATAGCAGTCAGGGGGTTAATTGTAGACTTTCGTTGTAATATAAAAAAATGCTCAGGACGTTATTTTCCATAAGAAAAAAGCATTTTTTTTTTCTGGCCGGCACTTTAATTTTTGGGTACGAAATGAATAATATCCTTTTCCCAATCAATATTGAACCTTATTCTTTAGCGATAAAGTTAAAAATCTATTAAAGAAATTTGACAGATTGTAGTTACTTGATATGCTGGCGTCTGTACCTTACATATCCAAAATTTCAACTTCCTATGGACTTCATAAGGTATTCGTTAATAAAATAAGCGCCTAGCTGGCAAACCCGTTTTCAAACATTATACCTGCTTTCATAATCACTCAACAGTGCTACAACAAAACTGGGATTAAGAAAAAGAGTAGTTCTTTTAAGTAGGGCGCTATGTAAATGATTAAAAGAGAAAATGTAATACCTAGTAATTATAATCTTTAATGAGTAAATGATAGCTTGAAGATTGACATGGGAGAATGGAATAACTTCTAAAGTATAGCTCACAGAAAGTCAAAATTTTGGATTTGTAAGGTACATAATAGTATCAAGTTCCCTATGCTATTGTATGATACAAAAGAGTAGTATTTAAAAAGGGGCCCGCTGGCTGGACGTTTGTCTAAGTAACGAATATCTTCTAAAGTATAGCTCACAGAAAGTCGAAATTTTGGATTTATAAGGTACATAATAGGATCAAGCTCCTAATGCTATTGTATGTTACAAAAGAGTAGTATTTAAAAAGTGGCCCGCTGGCTAGACGTTTGTCTAAGTAACGAATATCTTCTAAAGTATAAGTCACAGAAAGTCGAAATTTTGGATTTGTAAGGTACATAATAGTATCAAGTTCCTTATGCTATTGTATGATATAAAAGAGTAGTATTTAAAAAGTGGCCCGCTGGCTGGACGTTTGTCTAAGTAACGAATATCTCCTAAAGTATAGCTCACAGAAAGTCGAAATTTCGGATTTGTAAGGTACATAATATTTTCTAACTCCGAGCACTACTGGGCGATCTGAAAGTATCATAACAATAAAAATTATCATAAGGGGCCCGCTAGCTAGACACTTCATAGAAACGTCATTTAATCAAAAACTGTCGAGGTACAAAATATATCTTATTTATTTTCTATAGGTACAAAATAATGTCCTTATGTAAACCTATCACCTGTTGATAAATCTCGTTGGGGCCTGCCAGACAGACTCACACTATTAAATTCTGTGTTTTCGTAACCCCATACTGGGGTCCAAAATTCCGGCTAGCAAGTCCGACTTCCGGCTACGCTTCCGGTACCTCATTTACTGCACGAGTTCCGCGCCGGGTACATATTTACCCGCGTGGCCGTCGAGCTGTCTACGGGTCAGGCACGACCATCTGCCGACCAACACCGTTCCTGGCGTCTGCAGCGTGGCACACCCGCTGGGGTCATCGTCGCGCCAGGTTGAGCCAGGAGAGTACTGCGCTACTCCCAAGGGAGTTGAAAGAATCTTGTGACCATAGACCTACCTACCCCATTTATTAATATACTTTTATGCTGACAAGGTTACGTGGCCTTATTTCTACCCCACGTAAACTCAATCCGTCACAACAGGACGACAATAAAATCAATAAATCACAATAAAATCAATCAATCAATAGGTATGACAATTATTAGTTTCAATAAAGACAAAAAAATAAAATAAAAATAGTTTGGAAAATCCAAAAGTGCACGCCTCATACATAACACTCATTCATAAACGAAAAAGAAATTCAAAACATAGTTCGTAACAAAAATGAACAATTTATCACTTTTCATGAAGTCGTAATGTCAAAGACTGACAAAGATATTTACTTGGCGGTTGCTAGGCAACTTGGTCAAAGGTTGGAAATATTTAGATAAAGATATTATAATTTAGTTAGTATTTTATTAATTATAATTACACTACTTTGAATAAAAGAGCAATTTTCAATAGGGTTCCTTCTAGGGTTGAAACGAATGTATAAAAAAAAAAATTGACTCAATTAATTGATTTTATCGCAAGCTACAATGTTTTCAGGGTTCATAAATTGACGGACAGGAATTTTTTTTCAACTATTTTGATGCCTTTTCCATTTCTGCTGCATTAAATCAATTGTTAAAAAGTACAGTATTAATTACATATAAGTTTAAGTACCTGGGCCACGTTGTCACTGGTGACTTAAGGGATGACGACGACATTGAGCGCAAACGCAGGGCGTTGGCGGTGAGGGGAAATATGCTTGCCCGCAGGTTTGCTCGATGTACGGTAGACGTTAAAGTGAGTTTATTTAAAGCGTTCTGCCAGTCTTTTTACTCGAGCGGTCTGTGGGTGTCACACACGAGCCGAGCCTACAACGTCCTGCGTGTGCAATATAACAACGCCTTCAGGATGCTGTTGCGGCTGCCGTGGCGTTGTAGTGCGTCAGGCATGTTTGCGGAAGCACATACGGATGGCTTTCATGCCATTATGCGCAAGAAAGCTGCATCCTTACTACAACGTTTACGTAACAGTCGGAATAGCATCCTGAAAATGATTGTTGCGAGACCAGACTGTCTCATCCAGAGGCACCTGGTGGAGGTGGCTTTAGGTTTAACAAGTTAATACACTAACATTACTAACATAGCAGGTAAGCACAAATTGTTACTAACTAATTACTAACAAACAATCTATGGACTGTAACGTCTGAAATAAATCATTTTTATTTTTATTTTTATTAATCTCCATTTAATCATCTATACAATGGTATATAAATTAAGTAGGTTCTGTGTACTAGCAGGAGTGTAACAATAAAAACTGTTACAGAAATGGGGCAAAAAAAATTTTTCGATCGTAGAGCACACTCTAATGCTTCGCATTAAGAGTCGTGCAACATTCCAAGACAACAATATAGTCATTACATTTACATTTCTACCAATCTAACTACTCCCTCGTGAAAGAGCACAGAGAGCCATTTTAAAGGTAGCAAACTTCCATCCCTTTCTCTTTCCCACAGATCTGCTATACAAGTCCTGCAACGTGCTGACTGTTCGCCAACTTTTCACACTTAGTATTAAAACAGCACACCATGCTTACCTACACTACTGACAATACTAACAAGAGACGGAATGATATAGTATGCATTTCTAATGCAACCTCAAAACATTTTTTATTTTATACCTGATTACAATGACAGGTTAAGGCTCTTTAATATGATTAGCTTAAATGAAAGACGTAACCATTCGGACTTACTTACACTTCATAAGATTATAAACGGTTCCATTGATGCACAATTAATAAACTATTTTTCATCCCACCATCTCGGAAAGAGTATTTTTTTCACTTCTCTTGCTCAAAAAATCCGTCATTGTAGCGTACCAGAGCGAAGATAAAATAACATTTCATCCTCTAGGGGCTAAAGTAATTTTTTTTTAATTTTTGTCTGATGCCAACGAGCCTACCACCCAAAAACGAAAAAGTCTTAGTTCTTATTCATATAGGTAAGATAGGTAGGATAGGTAGGATAGGTAGGAAAGGTAGGATAGGTAGGATAGGTAGGATAGGTAGGATAGGTAGGAAAGGTAGGATAGGTAGGATAGGTAGGATAGATAGGATAGGTATGAAAGGTAAGATAGGTAGATAGGTAAGATAGGTAAGATAGATAGGTAAGATTTTTTTTTTTAAAGCGGCATTCTCTTCGGTAGAATGCGTGCATTGCGTTGCGGCTACAGAGGAAATAAAAAAAAAAGACTGGTGCGATATCCCATTTCTAAATTATTCTCCAATAAATTGCATTGGTGACCGTAATATGATTTACAACAGTGAAAATGTCATCATCTAGTGAGAATGGAGACCCTAATTTGCAGATGGATGAGAAAGGAAAAGAAATAATTTTATTAATTTACTATTTTATTTTCTCGCAATCGTAGTGAAAAGTAGAGTGTAACACACGGCGCTAAAAATCCATTATACCTCGGTTTCTGTTTACTCCCTCGCTAAAGCTCGGGAGTAAAACTACCTCGTTATAATGGGTCATTTTAGCTCCTTGTATAACAATCTACTATAATCTTCAATATCTGAGTGGAAAAGCCGTTTTTATTGTCTAGAGGATAAAGTAAATTGAATTTAGAACATCGTGTGCACTAAGTTTGTGAATTAAAAAAAACATTAAACCTATTTACTGCTACCTCTATGGTGCCGAATATATCATACAACTTTTTTTTAATTTTTTTAAAAACTCAGACTCGGAACCTTCTTGGTGTTCTTTTTAGGGTTCCGTACCCGAAGGGTGACAAACGGAACCCTATTCATAAGCCTCCGCTGTCCGTCTGTCTGTCAGCGAGCTCTATCTCATGAACCGTAATAGGTAGGCAGTTGAAAATTTCACAGATTGTACATTTCTATTGCCGCAAGAGCAACAAATAATAAAATTAAAAAATAAAGGGGGGTCGCCATAAAATAAAATTAAATTTTGAAAAAAAAAATTATCTGACCCTGGCATGTGGGGTATCATTTTCTAGAGCTCAACGAGTAGAGAATAAATATAATTTTTATTTGTTTTTATCTTCAAAAATGATGAATTAGGGGGCCGTAGAAGTTGTCTGTTTTAGACCATTTTTGTACGAGCTCTATCTCAACAACTAAACAAATTAGGAATTTGAAACTTGTGTGTATCATGTAACATATACTGTTTATAATCAACAAATACTAAAAACGCCGATTCATAACGTATTTTATATAATATGGGCGATTTTCTGCAACTTAAAGTAATAATTTTGTATTTCATGCTAATATTATGCGATATAAATTCCACAGATAACTATTTAATAGTCGGAGTAATGACATGGAATTAGTAAGTACCTACTATCATGGCAGCATATACTACTTCGATCATTTAAATTTCGATCATCCAAAAAGGTCTACAAAATAAACTTTCTTCACAAGATTTTAAAACCGGCCAGTATTTTTTGAGTTTAAGAACTTTACCGACTTTTTTCAAAGTATCCCTAGACGGTGTTGATATTGTGTGTACCTCATGTTAAAACTACACTCCAATAGACAATATATTCAGTAACATTGAAATGAATGCTGGCACATACAGTGTATTATTCAGTTACCTAGCTTAAACCGTTGTGCATACAATTTCATATTGAGAAAAACTATTGGTGTAAAAATATTCGGTCATGGCGGCCAATCTCAACGGAGACTGGCCTTCGGCGCGGGAGATATTATAGTGCACAAGTGTGTGCGCAGACACGAGTGCACTCTCTCTTCCCTCACTCTCATAGTCCGATGGGATGTGTAAAAATAATAAGTAAGAAATAATAGATTTCTGTATGACTATCAAAAATAACGTAAATAAATACCTGTATTGACCCGTGCGTTTGCACTGGCGAAACATCACGACAAAACATGTTGAAATCTCTAGTTCCTGTAAAACATTGTATGAAAAATTGACAGAAAATAGAGATTCCAACATGTTTTGTTGTGAATGTTTCGCCAGTGCAAACGCACAGTTATAATTAAAATTTGGCGTACTACTTACATTCTATTTTGTACTTACAATATAGTCTGATGTAGCAAGAGAAATCCTTTTATTTATAAGTAACTAGCTTTACCCGGCCTGGCTTCGCACGGTTAGCACTAAGTACTTATCTACGGCGCATCTACCTTTCCTAATTACCTATTTCTACCTAATTACCTACCCTACCTACCTACCCTACCTACCCTACATATCTACCTGCTTACCTACCATATATACCTATTTATACCTACTAATACTATGTTAGTAGCAAATAAATAACTTTGACTTTAGTTAATGCATGTTACTGGATAAAGTTAACTTAATATTTTTCTCTTAAAATAAATGAAATATACTCCTACACCTATATTTTAACACAACAACATTTTCTCATTAAAATTAGACAATTTCTTTACAAATCTTTGTTTTTTTATAGCGCCTCTGTTGTTACCTTTACGAAAGTATTACAAAAATTCATAGTGTTAAATCTTGTACGACATGGTATGGAACCCTTCGTGTGCGAGTCCGACTCGCACTTGACAGATTTTATTTCAATTTGCTTTGTACGCGGTTCTTTACGCGGCATTTTTTCACGTCATTGTTAAACCTTTTATTAAAAACAAGAAACTTGAAAACAAGTGAAAAAACTAAAATGAGTGATTCTAGCGACGAGGAAGTTTGCTTGACGCCAACAGAATTGACTGAAACTGTTAATAATGCGCAAATGAGCTTTCTCCCTCAACAATCACGCGAGAAGTATTTAAAACAGTACGATATGTTCAACACGTGGCGACTAGCAAAAGGAGCCAAAACTTTCTCAGAAAACGTTTAAAGATTATTCTGTAATACTTACCTGTTATAATGTAGTAATTAATACCTAAACAGAAATAAAAGTGTACCTATCTTGTGATTGTAAACGTTTTTTTTTTTGCATTTAGTCATTTCCTCGCTGAGGTGGAATGAAAAGTTACGTGTTGCACTCGAGTGCAAAGATTTTTCACCTCGTGCTCTTTTGATTCCCTCGCTAACGCTCAGGCTTCTAATTTTGAATCACTCGCTGCGCTCGTGATTCAATTTTAGAATCCTTCGCTTGCTCGGTCATCAAAATTGAACACGCGGTTAAAAAGCAAATTTGCACTCTTGCAAATAACTATTAACTTTAGGCCTAGCCAACGTAGTAAGCGTCATCATCGTATTTTTGAATTACCTACATCCACCTTAAATACTACATTTAATAGCCCCCTTACACGTATGGCAAGGCAGTATAATGAAAGGTCCAACTTGACGGATTACCCTATTGATATTTTCGCCATGACTTTCGCTTCATACAGACGCTCCCTGTTCAAACAGTGTAATGGCCCATTGCACTGACCCATCATTGATGGCTGCCTGTCTATCTGGCTCAAATTGGTTTATTTTTATAGTGTTGTAGATTTAGGTCTACTTATTTTGTTGTAGACACACTTTATTTTGTTCTTTGTCTCTAATTTTTCATGTGTGAATGTCATGCATACCTAACGTGACCATTTATTTTTTTACTCAAAACGGGACATAGGTTTATTTATCTCAATTATAATAGGGCAGATTCATAAAGGAAACTTATTTTTGAAAATACCAGCATACTCGTATGTTCTCATTTTCTCAATGAAAAAAAAAACTTTTTTAATAAAAAAAATCTTATCAATATGATGTACTTAATTAAAAATTAAGCAGGATAAATTTTCGGTCATTTTTACATTTGTCAGCAGAACAACTTTCTTTTAATACAGCTGGTGATGATTTTAAATAAGAATAAAGTTCTTGGCACGTTTTTTTAATATTCAACTTAGTAATCAACATCGCCAAGCCTGTAACTGGGTTTTTTCAGACGTCCACAATTTATTATTAAAGAAAGACTCTGAGAACGGGACAATTTTGCGTCCCCAGGTGTTTTTCGGGGACACTGGGACGTAGAACCGAAAAAAGGGACGGTCCCGTTAAAAACGGGACGTATGGTCACGTTATGCATACCTGTCATTTGCATGGTTACTAAAATGTTAATTCTATAAGATTTTTTATTTGAATTGTAAGTGACTGTGCTGTTGGTGTGCTTATGATAAATAAATAAATAAATAAATAAATAAATAAACATGTCTTTGTAGAATAGTAGATTGTTATACAAGGAGCTAAAATGACCCATTATAACGAGGTAGTTTTACTCCCGAGCTCTAGCGAGGGAGTAAACAGAAACCGAGGTATAATGGGTTTTTAGCGCCGTGTGTTACACTCTACTTTTCACTACGATTGCGAGAAAATAAAATAGTAAATAAAATAATAATTATTTATTAAAAATTATTTATTTTCCTTTCTCTTCCATCTGCAAATTAGGGTCTCCATTCTCACTAGATGATGACATTTTCACTGTTGTAAATTATATTAAGGTCACCAATGCAATTTATAATAATTGGAGAAAAATTAGAAATATACCTATCTTACCTATCTTAGCTATTGTTGGGGAATTTTAGGGTGACTCTTCAAGGAAACTCCAAATATGCTGATAATTAGTCAAACATGTATTGCCTCGATGACGAACAAAAATGGAAGGGGTTGGTGACAGAAAAGTACAGATTGTCCTTACATCTAATTATATCTAATTAACACGCAACGTTGATTTGCTCATTCTAAACGAGCAGGCGTAGGCTCGAACATGCCCCCGGACGTTGGAAGCAGCAGAGGCGCTTTCAACCAAACGCAGAATCAACGGGCAGCGGGCAAATCCTGTTAAAGGCTCTTCTGACGACTCCAGCAGATGTTTTGACGTCTGCCACACGAACAATTCCATCTGACCCTGGATGGACGGCGACGACTCTTCCCAATCTCCATTTAAGAGGAGGAAGGTGGTCCTCCTTTATGATGACCAAGGATCCCAACTTTAGCGTGTCTTTGCAGGTATGCCACTTGGTTCTTTGCTGCAGCTCGGACACATACTCCTTACTCCAACGAGCCCAAAAATGCTGACGAAGCTGCTCAATCCGTTGGAACCGAGACAATGAAGCAGTGGAGTGGTTCTGTAGATCTCGCTGCGGAAGTGACGTCAGCGGCCGGCCAACAAGAAAATGACCTGGAGTCAGTGGGGTGCAATCAGCTGGATCAGATGACAGCGGCGTCAGTGGACGTGAATTCAGTATCGCCTCAATCTGGACTAATGTGGTGTTAAGCTCTTCATAAGTTAATTTACAATTTCCCAACACTCGCCTGAGATGATATTTGGTTGACTTAACACCCGCTTCCCAGAGTCCGCCAAATTGAGGAGTATACGCTGGTATAAAATGGAATTTAATTCCGTCATTAGCCAATTGCTCGCCCAAGGAATTGCAATTAAACTTAAGGAACTTCGAAAGTTCGTTGCAGGCACCGACGAAAGAGGTACCGTTGTCGGAGTAGATGTCACTCGGTTTTCCCCGTCGCGAGATGAATCTCGATAAAGCTAATAAATATTTATTGCTGGTTAAGTCACTCACCAGCTCTAAGTGAATAGCCTTAGTGGTGAAGCACACAAAGATGGCTATGTACACTTTTACTAGCCTACATCCCCGACCTTGCCTACTAGCAGCCATGATGGGACCTGCATAATCCACACCAGTGCTTTGAAAAGGATAACCGCCTGGAAGGAGACGCTGCTGTGGCAAATTACCCATTAAAGGAGTAACTGTTCTACCCGACATGCGACAACAACGCACGCAATTACGATAACAACTCTTAGCTAGGCTTCGTCCGCCTATAGGCCAGTATGAATCCCTAATTGAAGCCAGCAATAGCTGAGGGCCTGCATGCATCAGCTTTACATGTTCAAATTCGAATAGTAACTTCGTAAATTTATGAGTGGACTGTAAAAGAATAGGGTGCTTTTTATCAAAAGCAAAAATTGAATTAGCTAAGCGTCCTCCGACACGCATGATTTTATTATTGTCTAAGAAAACGTTAAATTTTATAAGGGCGCTTTTATAAAGCAACTTCTGATTATTAATGAGTAATTTATACTCAGGAAAAGACTCAATTTGGCTTCTAATTATAATAACATTTAATGCATCCTGCAACTCGACTTGTGATAGAAAATTACCAGTAAAAGGATTTTTTCTACACAAATTTATAAACCTTAAAACTGTTGCTATACTACGGATCAGCCTTAAATAACTAGAAAAACGATTAAAATCGATGAATGTATGACTAGTATTACTAACACTGGCGCTCATTATAACATGAGGTCGAGTTTCAGGCAGCTTGTCTGGCTCTAATGATTTATGTTGAGACGGCCAATGAGACTGGACTTGCTTCAAAAAACTGGGACCACTCCACCACAAGTCCAAAGATTGCAGAACACTAATATCCACGCCACGAGATATTAGGTCTGCAGGGTTCTTGGCTGTTGGGATGTGTCGCCAAGTACAGTGTCCTGCCTTATCTAAAACTTCAGCAACGCGATTGCGCACAAATGGCTGAAGCTTAGAAGGTAACATCTGCAACCATCCCAACACGACGGTGGAGTCAGTCCAGCAATAAACATGACTAAACTTTAGTCGCAGTGAACTCACAACCTTCTCGCACAAACGAGCTCCGACTACGGCGCCACACAATTCCAGTCTTGGAATGGTGGTCGGCTTAATCGGTGCCACTCGACTTTTAGCGGCTAAGAGACGAACCATGTACTCACCCTGATCATTGGCACTACGTACATAGACGCACGCACCATACGCACGCTCAGATGCGTCTGTGAATACATGTAGTTCCAGTGTAGTAAATGCATTACATATAACGAGTCGTGGAACACGATAATTATTGATAAGCGGCAACGCTTTAATAATAACATTCCAACTAGCATTAAGTGCCGGTGTTAGTGGCTCATCCCACGAGAGCTTGTCTAGCCACATTCGTTGTAAAAACATTTTCATTGTGACTACGCAAGGAGATAAAAGTCCTAGAGGGTCAAAAATACGTGCTATGACAGAAAGTATATCACGCTTTGTAACAGAATCTGTAGAAGGTAACGATAAACTAGAAAATCCAAATTCGTCGGAACTAGAAAACCAGTCAAGCCCTAATAATTTATTGGGTTCATTAGATCCGATATCTAAATCTAATGACGACTGAGAAGCTCCGGAGACTAATTTAGGAACGTTAGACCTCCACTTTCTAAGCGGCATGCCAGCAGATGCTAGTGCGTTGGTGACCTCTGTGCGAATAAACGTAACTTCATTTAAATTATCAGCTCCAGTCAACAGGTCATCAACGTAAAAATCATGCTTGATTATGTCAGCAATCCTATCTCTGCTAGTTGAGGATGACTCACCCACAGAACACGAAGTGATCTTTGTGTCATTGGTTTGATAGTCCATCCCTATTTGCTTGAGGCAACGTGTAGCAAGAAATGGTGCACTAGCCGTACCATAAGTGACGGTATTCAGTTTATAAACCTTGACAGGATCGCATACATTATCACGCCACAGAACCTGTTGCAGGTACCTATCAGATGGGTGGACGTATATACATCTATACATCTTCGCAACATCAGCTGACAAGACGAACTTGTGTTGTCGAAACCGAAGAAGTATAGATATAAGATCATCCTGAACTGTAGGACCCACCATCTGCACGTCATTGAAGGATACTCCTGAAGAAGTAGCACAGCTTGCATTAAAACTACACGCAGCTTAGTAGTTGTGCTACTTTCACGCAGTACTCCGTGGTGTGGTATGAAATATCCACTGGGACTGTCGTTATCCTTGTTTTCGGTCATATGTCCTAAAGTCTCATATTCAGACATGAAGTCACGATATAACTTACCGAAATCTGGCTTGGACTTCAGTCTGCGTTCTAGGGAATATAGACACTTAGAAGCCCTTTGGAAAGATTCTCCTAAAATAGAAGGATTTTGCTTCACAGGAATACGAACACAGAAATGACCGTTCTCTAAACGTGTCGTATTCTTGACAAAATGCTCCTCACACAACTTCTCCTCGGGTAAATAATGTGAAGATTGTGAATTAATCTCTTCAAGTTTCCAGAATCTTTCTAAATCGGTGCGAATTTTATTTAAATCACCGTTTCTAGGGGAATCTGTTTGAGTAAAATTGCATGAAATATTCTTGGTCATTAATTTACCATTAAAGGTAACAGGGCCAGAAACAATCCAGCCTAACAACGTTTCACACAACACTGGCTTACCTACTCCTAGTCTTATTCTCTGTGAACCGACCAAGTCCCAGAAGAGATCCGCTCCTATTAAGACATCTACTTCTGAAGGCTTGTAAAAGGTGGGGTCAGCTAAACAGATATTATCTGGTATATTCAGGTCAGAAATGTCGACTTCACGACAAGGCACAACAGTCGTTAATGATGGCAAAACAAAACAATAAAACTTAGTAGCATAACTATTGTCTAATGACGTCATTTTCACATGACATGTTTTGCCTACACGAGAACTTACGTTATTGATACCATAGACCGAACCATTTATCTGACTAGTATTTAAGTTAAGCCGCGTACACAATCGTTCCGTCATAAAACACGATGTGCTACCACTATCAAGCATTGCTCGAACGACGTGTTCACGATCATTGTGATCACATAATTTGATAAGAGCGGTGGACAATAACACAGCGCGTTGTTTACGCTCACAACTTAACGAACTGAGATCCGCGGACAAAGTTAAATTATTTGCACTCGCATTAGTCGCATTAGTGCTAGCCACGGCGTCAGTGGGTGATGACGTTGATACGGAATGGGACGAGCTACCGTGTGATTTGTTGTCATTATTGCAAGAATTCGCCATACCTTTATTCTGCGACGAATGAATCAAAGTGTTATGGCGGCGCTTACATATCTTGCATCCCGGCTTCTTGCATCGGTTAGCAAAGTGACCTGCACGAAAACAGTTATAGCACACTTTATAGTTAGGTATTAATTTGAGTCGGGCGTCTGTGCTGAGTGCCAGGAATTGTGAACAACTACTTAAAACGTGATCAGCTTTACAGTGCGGGCACAACTTACTTAAATCAGTGCTGGAATTATTAGAATCTTGTGATACAACCATAGATTTCATCTTATTAGTATTTGAACTAGGCTTAGCGGGGGTGGAATTAGTACTATTTCGTGCTGTTTCTAATGTTTCTAACAAGTCAGCGCGAAACCGAATGAATTGAATGAGTGCAGCGAATGTTATTATGCTATCTTTGTCTATACGACCTTTGTGCTCCTCCCACTCACGATAAGTTAATAGATCTAGCTTCCGAGTTACTATAAATATTAATAAAGTGTCCCAATACTTGATGGGCTCATCTAGCGATTCCAACGCACGGAGATTTTTATTAAGTTGATCAATCAATCCTTTCAACGCAACAGAGGACTCCTTTGCAATAGCATTCAAGTTAAATAAGGATGACACATGATTTTGAACTAACATCCTTTTGTTATCGAAACGATCACAAATTAGCTTCCAAGCTGTATCGTAATTACTTGCAGAAAACTCAATCGCATGGATTACAACAGCAGCAGATCCTTCCAGGGACGCTCGCAAATAATGGAATTTGTTAATTTGATCGATTTCATCATTACAGTGAATGAGGCTAGTATAAGTGTCACGGAACTCCAACCAATTGCTAAAACTCCCATTAAATTTAGGTAACTGTATTGTGGGCAACTTAATAGGCTTACGTTGACTGATACGGGTACATTTTTCACTACTCATCGACTCATTTTCGTTGTTGTACTTACATAACAGCTCCTGTGACCTAGACAGTGCTTTATAATACTGTGACTCAAACTCAGTACGCTCAGAGAATTGAGCTTTAACATCTTCTACCAAACATTCTAATCGCAACTGTACCTCATCGTAATGCTCATACAAAGATTCGATTCTTCCAATTCGTAACTTCAATTCCTTGACCTCACAACTGGTTAACTCCTTGTCACTGGATGCATCAAGATAATTGATGAATGCAGTTAAACGTCCCTTGTAACTTCCTCGTTTTTTAACTAGTTCTCTTTCTTCGGACATACTGGGAATCGAATGTAGTCAACCTGGAATTATTATAATAACAACTTAGGTATCTCTTTATACAATACTTAAATAACTTAATTTAAGTTACCTACGTTTAGCTACTATAGAATGACAATTTAACTAAAGATGTTGATACTGTAAATATAGTGACTTTTACCTGTTGTAAATATTATAGGAATATAAATGTGATTTTTAATATAGACTTTTATTTTAGGTACAATTCCTCAAAACTTGAACACTTAATTACCTAACGTCGAACTTTAAACACAATACACTAACAAATAATACATTAAATTGACTAATACGGGTTAATTAACTGAATAACTTGACTTTAAGACTTGCAATATCCATCTAACACCAACCTATGCACAAATAACTATTTAATATGAATAGTTAACTAAAATACTGCTATACAATTATAAATGTAGCAAAATATCTACTGAACTTTAATAGAAAGAACATATAATCGTATTTGCAAAATAAGTATCATCAGATAAATGATAATGTATAGAAACTATTCACAATCCAAATAGGAAAATCTGTTAATTTGAACAATTTAGGTATATAGGTAAATAAAACACTAACCTTTTTAAATCCTTAATTATGGTTAAATACCTAGGTACTACCTGAACGAGTGTTGGGTGATGATATTTCAACTAAAATATTCTTAACACCGTAAATCAGCTTGAAGTCCTTTGTGCACAGTCACGTTGCCGGTTTATAACCTCCTCGGCAAAACTCCACGATAATTATCCAAATCCACTGATTTTTAGCAAATCTTCATGTAATTACCAATCCGGCTCGGTAATGGACCAAAATGTTGGGGAATTTTAGGGTGACTCTTCAAGGAAACTCCAAATATGCTGATAATTAGTCAAACATGTATTGCCTCGATGACGAACAAAAATGGAAGGGGTTGGTGACAGAAAAGTACAGATTGTCCTTACATCTAATTATATCTAATTAACACGCAACGTTGATTTGCTCATTCTAAACGAGCAGGCGTAGGCTCGAACAGCTATCTTACCCATCTTACCCATCTTACCTATCTTACCTATCTTACCTATCATACCTATCTTACCTATCTCACCTATCTTACCTATCCTACCTATCCTACCTACCTATCCTACATATCCTACCTATCCTACCTATCCTACCTATCCCACCTATCCTACCTACTGGTCCTACATCTGGAAACAGACAAAAATTAAAAAAAAATTACTTTAGCCCCTAGAGGAAGAAATGCTATTTTATCTTCGCTCTGGTAAGCTACAATGACGGATTTTTTGAGCAAGAGTAGTGAAATAGTAGATTGTTATACAAGGAGCTAAAATGACCCATTATAACGAGGTAGTTTTACTCCCGAGCTTTAGCGAGGTAGTTTTACTCCCGAGCTTTAGCGAGGGAGTAAACAGAAACCGAGGTATAATGGGCTTTTAGCGCCGTGTGTTACACTCTACTTTTCACTACGATTGCGAGAAAATAAAATAGTAAATAAAATAATAATTATTTATTAAAAATTATTTATTTTCCTTTCTCTTCCATCTGCAAATTAGGGTCTCCATTCTCACTAGATGCTGACATTTTCACTGTTGTAAATTATATTAAGGTCACCAATGCAATTTATAATAATTGGAGAAAAATCATAAATATATCTATCTTACCGATCTTACCTATATTACCTATCTTACCTATCTTACCTATGTTACCTATCTTACCTATCTTACCTATTTCACCTATCTCACCAATCTCACCTATCTCACCTATCTCACCTATCTCACCTATCTGACCTAACTCACCTATCTCACCTATCTCACCTATCTTACCTATCTCACCTATCCTACCTATCCTACCTATCCTACCTATCCTACCTATCCTACCAATCCTACCTAAGAACAAAGACTTTTTCGTCTTTGGGTGGTAGGCTCGTTGGAAACAGACAAAAATAATTAAAAAAAAAATACTTTAGCCCCTAGAAGATGAAATGCTATTTTATCTTCGCTCTGGTACGCTACAATGACGGATTTTTTGAGCAAGAGAAGTGAAATAGTAGATTGTTATACAAGGAGCTAAAATGACCCATTATAACGAGGTAGTTTTCCTCCCGAGCTTTAGCGAGGGAGTAAACAGAAACCGAGGTATAATGGGTTTTTAGCCCGTGTGTTACACTTTACTTTTCACTACGATTGCGAGAAAATAAAATAGTAAATTAATAAAATTATTTCTTTTCCTTTCTCATCCATCTCCAAATTAGGGTCTCCATTCTCACTAGATGATGACATTTGTTGTAAATCATATTTACGGTTACCAATGCAATTTATTGGAGAATAATTTAGAAATAGGATATCGCACCAGTCTTTTTTTTTATTTCCTCATGAGCCGCAACGCAATGCACGCATCCTACCGAAGAGAATGCCGCTTTAAGAACCGACAAGTCGCGGGCTCGAACTCACTGGTGGGCGCGGCCAAAAAGCACGCTATCTCATCTGGCATCTGTGCGACAGAGATAGAGTATCAGTGATGAGCAGTTAGACGCTAGTCTAGCCGCACGTCTAGTTAGCGCGCACACAAACACCGTTCCGAACTGAAACGATGTTATACGAAGCACACAATAGTGCACCGCCCCGCCGCGCGCCGCCACAGAGTACTTTATAAGATACCGCCGCCGCCGCTGTGTCGCTCGCCGCCGCGCCGACGAGAATTATAGATATGTACCTATGTGTACCTAATTGTTATAGTTGACTACGGTCTATAAATTGTTTACAAAATTACTACTATCTTCTTATTTCTAGGTAAGTAGGTACCTACTTACTTAGTTACCTATTCATGGACGACATTCTAATTTCAAACGATACCTACGATAATTTTCTCAGGGCGAAGTCAAACAGATAAAGTAGGTAAAAGTGGAAACACTACAACACGCACGTGTGTGCCTGAATCAAACGAAAGAGCTTCAGGCGTGTGACATTTCGTGCATGTGTGCGCGAGCGTCACCCTCCGCACCGCGCCACCCGCGCCGGGGGAACATTATTGAGTGAAACGCACAATAGTTTATAGTAAAACGAGCGCGTCAAAAATTACGAAAAGGCCTTTGGTAAAAAGGTTTTTCTGAAAAAACCACTGCATAAATCAATTACAAATAAATTGGAATCTTCGATAATTTTGCTGTGTCGGTACGGATTTCGTTTTCGAGATTTCACACTTCTTGTATTACTTATTTACGCCCAAAGTTGCGTTAAAATTAGCAAGAAAAACGAATCTTTGTTGGCTCATAACTTTTTAATGGCTTTTTATTTTACTATTCTGCTTCCGTACAGACAATTTTAATAATGAGACCTAACTATATCATGTTAAACTTTGAATGTACGATGTCAAACAGTGGAGTAAAAACCCTCCGAAGTTTGTATGGAAAAAATATCAAAGTGTTTCACCTTAAGAAAAAAAAGTTCTTTTGTTCTTATTCATATAGGTAGGATAGTTCTGATAGGTAGGATAGGTAAGATAGGTAGGATAGGTAAGATAGGTAAGATAGGTAAGATAGGTAAGATAGGTAAGATAGGTAAGATAGGTAAGATAGGTAAGATAGGTAAGATAGGTAAGATAGGTAAGAAGCTTTTTAGAGGAGGAATGGTATAAAGACTTTTTCGTTTTTGGGTGGTAGGCTCGTTGGCAACAGACAAAAATTAAAAAAAAATTACTTTAGCCCCTAGAGGATGAATAGTAGATTGTTATACAAGGGTGGAAAGGAATCAATTCCCATACGAGGTATTTAGACGCCCGAGCGCAGCGAGGGCGGCTATAGTCCGAGTAGGAATTGATGTCTTTCACCCGTGTTAAACACTCTACTTTTCATTTCGAATATAAGGAAAGTAAAAAATAGTGTTTAAAATATTTATTCATATTGAATAACATGAGTAGTACCTATTTAAAGTGAACTAACAAGTTAGAACAATTTGTAAAAATGTTTAAATATGGAACGCACCGCATTACCGCTGCGAGCCGTCCCGCGCACAGATATTGTCTATCTATATCTGTGGTCCCGCGTGTAAGTTTTTATTTTTTATTGACACTGGCTCTGGCTGTTTATAATATACTCACAAGACCGGAGCCCAGTGCTTCCACTTTTAGGGATTTCTCCCTTTTTTTAGGGAAAACGGCTAATAATAAGCATGGTTTACTGATATTTTATTTTGGCAGGGATTTAGGGAATAGTAGATTGTTATAGTCCGAGTAGGAATTGATGTCTTTCACCCGTGTTAAACACTCTACTTTTCATTTCGAATATAAGGAAAGTAAAAAATAGTGTTTAAAATATTTATTCATATTGAATAACATGAGTAGTACCTATTTAAAATGAACTAACAAGTTAGAACAATTTGTAAAAATGTTTAAATTATGGAACGCACCGCATCACCGCTGCGGGCCGTCCCGCGTGTAAGTTTTTTTTTTTATTGACACTGGCTGTTTATAATATATACTCACAAGACCGGAGCCCAGTGCTTCCACTTTTAGGGACTTCTCCCTTTTTTTAGGGAAAACGGCTAATAATAAGCATGGTTTACTGATATTTTATTTTGGCAGGGATTTAGGGAAAAATTTAACTTGAGTTGTTAGCCCTATTGTTTAATTAGTAGGCAGAACCCAATGTACTACTTTACTCTATGGCACCACCGATTGATTAAAGGGGATTTCCTGAAACTTGTAATGATTGTTATTCGTCTAATTTTAGTTTACCATGTTATTGTTAATAGTACTATTTCCGTGGCTAAAGACGACATCAGAAATAAGTCGCATTAAACCTACAGTTGGTTTGTTTCGTTTGTATCGATTAATAATGAATGTTTTCTAGGTATTTAATGACATAAAAATTAAAAATTCCCTAAACCAAGGAATTTTTATATTTTTTAGGGAATTTTAGGGATAATTCATTAAGAAACTGGGGAAAACCAAAAACGTAAGTGGAAACACTGCCGCAGCTTTTATTTTTATTCTATTCGATATTTTTCTTAAAAAGCTTCGTACCCACAGATATTAATCTAACTAGATGATGCGATTGTATGTAAGTATGTACTTCGCGTGTCAATAAACGGAGTAAAATTACGATCAATGATCGTAATCTGAGATTTTCATTTAGCATTATCGGCACCGGAAATCCACCAAAATCTAGAAAAATGTCTTTTTAAGCCATATTGAGCTGTAAAGACTGTATAGAAAAATTGAAAAAGTGGCACGCTTGGTTTTCATAAAGATGGAGGGACTTGCGATATCTAGTTACATTTATATCTGTGTTCGTAGCCGACTACCTAACCATAAGTTCTATTTTTAAAATTCATTCCCGCCCTAGGGCGGGAAGCAATTACTATGAGTCTTTCCCGCCCTAGAGCGGGAAGCAGCGTCTCCCACCCGCTACTCGGATCAAACAAACACTACTTTCCGAGCATGAGATATGAAAAAATTTAACTTGAGTTGTTAGCCCTATTGTTTAATTAGTAGGCAGAACCCAATGTACTACTTTACTCTATGGCACCACCGATTGATTAAAGGGGATTTCTTGAAACTTGTAATGATTGTTATTCGTCTAATTTTAGTTTACCATGTTATTGTTAATAGTACTATTTCCGTGGCTAAAGACAACATCAGAAATAAGTCGCATTAAACCTACAGTTGGTTTGTTTCGTTTGTCTCGATAATGAATGTTTTCTAGGTATTTAATGACATAAAAATTAAAAATTCCCTAAACCAAGGAATTTTTATATTTTTTAGGGAATTTTAGGGATAATTCATTAAGAAACTGGGGAAAACCAAAAACGTAAGTGGAAACACTGCCGCAGCTTTTATTTTTATTCAATTCGATATTTTTTTTTTAAAGTTTCGTACCCACAGATATTAATCTAACTAGATGATGCGATTGTACGTAAGTATGTACTTCGCGTGTCAGTCAATAAACGGAGTAAAATTACGATCAATGATCGTAATCTGAGATTTTCATTTAGCATTATCGGCACCGGAAATCCACTAAAATCTAGAAAAATGTCTTTTTAAGCCATATTGAGCTGTATAGAAAAATTGAAAAAGTGGCACGCTTGGTTTTCATAAAGATGGAGGGACTTGCGATATCTAGTTAGATTTATATCTGTGTTCGTAGCCGACTACCTAACCATAAGTTCTATTTTTAAAATTCATTCCCGCCCTAGGGTGGGAAGCAATTACTATGAGTCTTTCCCGCCCTAGAGCGGGAAGCAGCGTCTCCCACCCGCTACTCGGATCAAACAAACACTACTTTCCGAGCATGAGATATGAAAATACTATTTTATCTTCGCTCTGGTACGCTACAATGACGCATTTTTTGAGCAAGAGTAGTGAAAAGATTTTTTTATCACATCTATTCAAAAAGACATAGTTTAATCCTCGTAAACAGGGACCAAAATAGCGTTTTAATCCCTAGGGACTAAAAGTGATTTGAATTTGGAATGTGGAAATTGTTAGTAAAAGTTCTATTCACCAAAGAGATCGATCACGAACATTGTATGAATAAGTAACAGGCTGGCAAGAGAGAAAGTGTGAATTTGATCAAAATTAAAATCCAAGATGGCGGATTCGCATTTTTTTTTTTCATTGTTTTCGACTGTGGTAAAGCCGATAGTGAGGTCAAAATTTTAATCCAAGATGGCGGATGCGAAAATTTTCAAATTTTTCGTCATGGGTATCGTTTTCGTAGTTTTTGACGGTGGTAAAGCCGATAGTGAGGTCAATATGTAAATCCAAGATGGCGGACGCGAAAGTTTTCCAATTTTTCGTCATGGGTATCGTTTTCATAGTTTTCGAGGGTGATAAAGCCGCTAGTGAGGTCAAAATTTAAATCCAAGATGGCGGATGCGAAAATTTTCAAATTTTTCGTCATGGGTATCGTTTTCGTAGTTTTTGACGGTGGTAAAGCCGATAGTGAGGTCAAAATTTAAATCCAAGATGGTGGATTCGAAAATTTAAAAAAAAATCGTCATGGGTATCGTTTTTCATAGTTTTCGAAGGTGATAAACCCGATAGTGAGGTCAAAATGTGAATCCAACATGACGTCTGCGATTTTATTTTTTTTTCATAATTTTTTTATTTTGTGTAAATCAGTGAGTAGGAAATTCGTTCCTGATGGGGGTCGGACCGCACACGTTTGTTTTCTCATAGAGGGTGATAAAAAGTAGAGTGTTCACCTCGGGAGCAACACTATTTTAAGCTCGAGTGATGTACTTTGAATCCCTCGCTGCGCTCAGGATTCTACTTTAGAATCCCTCGCTACGCTCGGGATTCTACTCTAGAATCCTTCGCTCCGCTTTGGATTCAAAGAAACACTCTCGCCTTAAAAATAGTTGTTTGCTCCCTTAGTAAACAATCTACTATTTTACATTCTTAGGCCCATTTCTGTACAATAGATTAAATAGAAAACTTACGGTCTTATTCATAAAAAGTTATCGAACATCTAAACACTTGCTAAAGTCTGGTTTACAAAAATAGTATATAATGCAACTAATGAATAAAGGACGGATTTAAAGCGAGGGCCATACATGAATCACGATCAAGTGAAGGATTCTAACGACTGAATCACGACCGTAGGGAGTGATTCATGATGATTGAATCACGAGCGCAGCGAGTGATTCAAGTGTTAGAATCCTGAGCGACGCGAGTGATTCATGGCCCTCGACATAAATCCGTTTTATTCAAGAGTTGCATACTATATTTTATACCATGACTACGAGAAAAAGAAAGATTGAAGCGAAAATAGACATTTAATAAAAGGTTAACACGTTCAGTGTCGGGAGCCCTCCTGGAGGGTTCACCTACTTGGATATGGGATGTCGGGAGCCCTCGCGGAGGGCTCATTTAAAATGTAGACATTCAGTGTCGGGAGCCCTCCTGGAGGGTTCACCTACTTGGATATGGAATGCCGGGAACCCTCGCGGAGGGCTCATTTTAAATGTAGACGTTCAGTGTCGGGAGCCCTCCAGGAGGGTTCACCTACTTGGGTATGGGATGCCGGGAGCCCTCGTGGACGTTGGAAGTGAAACCTCCCGGAGGTTTCACTTCCAACTACGAATAATAAAAGTCATAGACTTTTATGGCGGAATGATGAGTTATGAGTTCTATGAAAATGGGTGGAGTCGAAAGTGTTAAGGAGGTTGTATAGCATTGAGATACGAGGTCGAATACATTGGTGTGTTCTAAATTCAAACACCAAAATAGTGATTAAAAGAGCTTTTTATTCACTGTTTTCAGTGAATAAAATAAGCTTTTTAGAGGGGGAATGGTATAATAGTATATTATGCAACTAATGAATAAAGGACGGATTTAAAGCGAGGGCCATAGATGAATCACGATCAAGTGAAGGATTCTAACGACTGAATCACGACCGTAGGGAGTGATTCATGATGATTGAATCACGAGCGCAGCGAGTGATTCAAGTGTTAGAATCCTGAGCGACGCGAGTGATTCATGGCCCTCGATATAAATCCGTTTTATTCAAGAGTTGCATACTATACTTTATACCATGACTACGAGAAAAAGAAAGATTTAAGCGCAAAAAGGACATTTTAATAAAAGGTTAACACGTTCAGTGTCGGGAGCCCTCCTGGAGGGTTCACCTACTTGGATATGGGATGTCGGGAGCCCTCGCGGAGGGCTCATTTTAAATGTAGACATTCAGTGTCGGGAGCCCTCCTGGAGGGTTCACCTACTTGGATATGGGATGTCGGGAGCCCTCGCGGAGGGCTCATTTGAAATGTAGACATTCAGGGTCGGGAGCCCTCCTAGAGGGTTCACTCACTTGGATATGGGATGTCGGTAGCCCTCGCGGAGGGCTCATTTTAAATGTAGACGTTCAGTGTCGGGAGCCCTCCTGGAGGGTTCACCTACTTGGATATGGAATGCCGAGAACCCTCGCGGAGGGCTCATTTTAAATGTAGACGTTCAGTGTCGGGAGCCCTCCTGGAGGGTTCACCTACTTGGGTATGGGATGCCGGGAGCCCTCGTGGACGTTGGAAGTGAAACCTACCGGAGGTTTCACTTCCAACTACGAATAATAAAAGTCATAGACTTTTATGAAAATGCGGAATGATGAGTTATGAGTTCTATGAAAATGGGTGGAGTCGAAAGTGTTAAGGAGGTTGTATAGCATTGAGATAGAGGTCGAATACATTGGTGTGTTCTAAATTCAAACACCAAAATAGTGATTAAAAGAGCTTTTTATTCACTGTTTTCAGTGAATAAAATAAGCTTTTTAGAGGGGGAATGGTATAAATGGTATTCATAAACGCATTTTAGCACCAAAACGTTCTATAAACCTATTATAAAGTTATAGAAGCCAGAACCCTACTTTAGCAGTGCTATAAGGAAAAAATGGCAGACTCAACAGCAGCTGATTACTAGAAAACGACATTTGACGTACAAATCTAACCTGTGTGTCTACTGTCTACAAAATGTCAGTTTTGTAAACAATCTTAAGTTTTATTTATTTTTCATTTCTGTTTGCCCAATTTAGTTTATTATTACATAAAATGCAAGCTTTGCAAAGCTTGGATACTATTTAAAGAATTGTACGTCTTGAGAACCGTCGGCTTCGAAGAAAGGTTTACAGAAATAGAAGTGATCCATTTTCTTTGGACGACAATTGGAAGCATTGTCCTTATTAAATCTACAGCGACCTTCATAATTAACCTTGTTCGTGAGAGGATTTTATGTTAGAGGCATATCTCTTCACTCCTATTTTAACACCTCAAAATAGAAGCGGGAAAACATATCACGAAGCACTGCAACAACATAATACTGTGGAACGCTGCTTTGGTGTGTGAAAAAAACGCTTTTAATGCCTTTTACATGAACACTGGGAAATGTGAAAACAACCATAGTGGCAGTATACTACACAACATTGCAGTTCACCATGGAGACATGCAGTTAGAGGGTAGTAATATCAATGAATATCATACAAGTGAAGTAATTCAATAAGTTGCAAGGGGAAACGCAAATGCTAATGCTATTTTACAAACTTTTATAAGAAGACATTTTAGCGAGTAGTTAATTAATAAAAAAACTTGTTTAATATATCAGTTTAATTTATTTTTCAACACAGTTGCTCGTAAAGTGGCTCTTATTTAACCGCTTTTAGGTTCATAATGCAGTGTATTATAGACACGTGCTTTTGTCTTTACATAATCGCACTAGTGCGGTAATGTGCGCCATAGATAACTATTTACTAGTCGGAGTAATGACATGGCAGTCTGGCAGTATGGAATTAGTAAGTACTATCAAGGCACGACATGTCTTTCTTATTGCGACATAGTGTGACAAAGTAAACAGGTTTTTGGAACTAAGTTCTTTAACGCGGCTTCATTCTTGCGTCTGTCTTTTTCTAATTCGATAGAGAGAAAAAAAAGAAAGTGTGAATTTCGTCAAAATGGAAATCTAAGATGGCGGCTGCGAAAATTTTCTCATTTTTCGTCATGGGTATCGTTTTCGTAGTTTTCGATGGTTCTAAAGCCGATAGTGAGGTCAAAATGGAAATCCAAGATGGCGGCTCCGAAATTTTTCTCATTTTTCGTCATGGGTGTCGTTTTCGTAGATTTCGATGGTTCTAAAGCCGATAGTGAGGTCAAAATGGAAATCCAAGATGGCGGCTCCGAAAATTTTCTCATTTTTCGTCATGGGTATCGTTTTCGTAGTTTTCAATGGTTCTAAGGCTGATAGTGATGTCAAAATGTAAATCCAAGATGGCGGCTGTAAAAATTTCTCATTTCGCATTTTTCTCACTCATGACGAAAAATGAGAAAAAATTTTGCAGCCGCCATCTTGGATTTACATTTGACCCCACTATCGGCTTTAGAACCATCGAAAACTACGAAAACGACACCCATGACAAGAAATGAAAAAAAAATTACAGCCGCCATCTTGGATTTACATTTTGACATCACTATCGGCTTTAGAACCATCGAAACCTACGAAAACGAGACCAATGACGAAAATTTTCACAGCCGCCATCTTGGATTAACATTTTGACCTCACTATCGGTTTTAGCATGATCGAAAATTACGAAAACGCCACCCATGACGAAAAATGGGAAAATTTTCACAATCGCCATACTGTATTTTCCATTTGACCAAATTCGCACTTTCTCTCTCACTCTCTCTCGATAGAGAATAATTAGTAATAATTAGCAGCGAAATCTAATTTTTTCAAGTTTCCAATTTTGTCTCCACCTCCGACCGAACGTGATGGTAGGCTGTTCAGCGGTTTTGTCAGTGCCTTGCGCGCGCATCGCTACCCGAAAAAAAATCCAGCGCGCCATTTTTCATAAATATTTGTTATCGTATATGTTGTGTGGTTACTGCAGGTTACATATTAAGAAAAATACGAACCGACGTAGAAACGTTTTTACAGGAAGTGGATAGTCAGTACCTGGCAACAAAGGTCAGTTGAACTTTATAAATCTAAATGTATCATTTCTCTAAAGTTACGTTATTGTAGCATAAGTTCTTACAACAAGACGGTTTCTTTCCTCGCAAATGTGTTGAAAAACGTCGTATGAAACGCGTGCGCATTGTTCATTACCCACTCGGCTAAATTATCGCGCTCGTCTTTGGCTCGCGCGAATAATACCGCCTCATGGGTAATGACCAATACAGCACACTCGTATCATAATGTACTATTGTAATACTCTAATTTGACTTTTCGATTTTTTCTTAGAACAAAAACTTCTTTTACAATGCATTTGCTCGAAAAGGGCGTTTTCCAAGCAGTCAATTTGTGCGGAAAGTGACACTTTTTTTTGACTAGGGCTTTTTACTTTTCAGTTTTTTTTTAATTTTTGAATCCGACGTCTGCCCGACGTGACGCAAAGAGTTTTCATTATTTGAGAAAAGTTTTACAAATTAAATGATGATGATGATGTTGATGACGATGGCGATGGCGATGTAGATAATGTTGGTGGTGAAGATAATGTTGGCGATGGCGATGACGATGGCGATGGTGATGGCAAAGTCGAAGTCGAAGTCGAAGTCAAAGTCAAAGTCAAAGTCAAAGTCAAAGTCAAAGTCAAAGTCGACGTCAACGTCAACGTCAACGTCAACGTCAAAGGCAAAGGCAAAGTCAAAGTCAAAAAGTCAAAGTTATAAATAATGTTTACCTATATCATTTATATCAAATGTCAGCCAATATGTTAGATCTTAAACATATGCGACTACTGTGAAGGTCGCTAGTTTTTAGGGTTCCGTACCCGAAGGGTGACAAACGGAACCCTATTCATAAGCCTCCGCTGTCCGTCTGTCTGTCAGCGAGCTCTATCTCATGAACCGTAATAGGTAGGCAGTTGAAAATTTCACAGATTGTGCATTTCTATTGCCGCAAGAGCAACAAATAATAAAATTATAAAATAAAGGGGGGTCGCCATACAATAAAATTAAATTTTGAAAAAAAAATAATCTGTCCCTGGCATGTGGGGTATCATTGTCTAGAGCTCATCAAGTAGAAAATAAATATAATTTTTATTTGTTTTTATCTTCAAAAATGATGAATTAGGGGGCCGTAGAAGTTGTCTGTTTTAGACCATTTTTGTACGAGCTCTATCTCAACAACTAAATAAATTAGGAATTTGAAACTTGTGTGTATCATGTACCATATACTGTTTATAATCAACAAATACTAAAAACGCCGATTAATAACGTATTTTATATAATATGGGCGATTTACTGCAACTTAAAAATAATATTTTGTATTTCATGCTAATATTATGCGATATAAATTCCACAGATAACTATTTACTAGTCGGAGTAATGACATGGAATTAGTAAGTACCTACTATCATGGCAGCATATACTATTTCGATTATTTAAATTTCGATCATCCAAAAAGGTCTACAAAATAAGCTCTCTTCAAAAGATTTTAAAACCGGCCAGTATTTTTTGAGTATAAGAACTTTATCGACTTTTTTCAAAGTATCCCTAGACGGTGTTGCCGTGTTGATGTGTGTACTCGTACCTCATGTTAAAACTACACTCCAATAGACAATAATATTCAGTAACATTGAAATGAATGGTGGTACAGGGTACTATTCAGTTACCTTAAACCGTTGTGGATACAATTTCATATTGAGAAAACTTATTTGTGTAAAAATATTCAGCCACGGCGGCCAATCTCAATGGAGACTAGCCTTCGGCGTGGGAGATATTATAGTGCACAAGTGTATGCGCAGACACGAGTGCACTCTCTCTTCCCTCACTCTCATAGTCCAATGGGATGTGTAAAAACAATTTTTATTTTCGCTTGAGTTTAGATTTCGATTTTTTTTTTGTTGGTACATTGGCGTGTGCTAGCTGTCATTATGGCAAATATATTTTATTTAATGTTTTGTGTTGAGTAATGTAAAATATTTGCATACTATTGTATAGAATCAAGTTTTTTTTCGTAACTGAACAGACAGCTGCGCTGCTAGCGAGTTTGTTGCGCCACTTCTTCTTTCCAGCAAAAGCACTAGGAAGTGGTGAAGGGCGGGCGTTTTTGGGGGACTGTCTTATGTAATTAGCCTAGTTTGAATAAATGACTTTTGAATTTGAATTATGACTATCAAAAATAACGTAATACCTGTATTGACGGAATGTTGTAATTAAAATTTGGCGTACTACTTACATTCTATTTTGTACAATTTATTCTGATGTAGCAAGAGAAATCCTTTTATTTATAAGTAACTAGCTTTACCCGGCCCGGCTTCGCACGGTTAGTACTAAGTACTTATCTACGGCGCACTTACCTTTCCTAATTACATATTTCTACCTAATTACCTACCCTACCTACCTACCCTAACTGCTACCTAACCTAACCTACCTACCCTACATATCTACCTGCTTACCTACCACATATACCTATTTCAATCAATCAATCTTCCTAGCCTTTTTCCCAACTATCTTGGGGTCGGCTTCCAGTCTTACCGGTTGCAGCTGAATACCAGTATTTTACATGGAGCGACTGCCTATCTGACCTCCACAACCCAGTTACTGTTACAACACATATACCTATTTATACCTACTAATACTATGTTAGTAGCAAATAAATAACTTTGAATTTAGTTAATGCATGTTACTAAAATAAATGAAATAGACTTCTACACCTATAATTTAACACAACAAAATTTTTTCATTAAAATTAGACAATTTCTTTACAAATCTTTATGTTTTTTTTATAGCGCCTCTGTTGTTACCTTTACGAAAGTATTACAAAAATGCATAGTGTTAAATCTTGTACGACATGGTATGGAACCCTTCGTGTGCGAGTCTGACTCGCACTTGACCGATTTATTTTGTTTCCTCGCACAATGCATAGTAAAACGTTGTATGATACACGTGCGTCAGATGATTTCCGACTCGTGTCGATTTATACACTCGTCGGAAATCACCTACTTTCCGCACTTGTAGCATAAATAACTATTTCGTTTGCCCTCTGTGCCTCATGTAATTCTTTTCTGCAGGCTGTTTCAGTTTCTGCTATTTGTAGCAGCGCCATCCTTACCATTCTAACCTGAAATACAAAATGAATGTAATAGTTTGTTTGTAAATTATAGTTATTACCAAATTAATTAAATCAGTAGGGGCATAAGAATAACTAATATTACGAGTCCTTATTAGATATTCTTAGGGCCGCGGGTTTTTGTTACTATGAGTTTTGTAACAAAATTCTTGACATGCTTAGTTAGGAAGTAGGTATGTAACGTAAAAGATAGGTACCTAATTCGTAAACCATGCCAGGCCGCCACCTTTTTCGCATTGGTGTTTACGTCCGTATTTTGATTTTCCCTCTCCTGACGCTCCTGACTAATTCTTTAAAAACAATCTAAGGAACAGAAGCAAAAGCAAGCATGTAAGTATGAGAATGTTTACAAAACAAAACTTACTTTATACCATTCCCCCTCTAAAAAGCTTACTTTATTCACTGAAAACAGTGAATAAAAAGCTCTTTTAATCACTATTTTGGTGTTTGAATTTAGAACACACCAATGTATTCGACCTCGTACCTCAATGCTATACAACCTCCTTAACACTTTCGACTCCACCCATTTTGATAGAACTCATAACTCATCATTCCGCCATAAAAGTCTATGACCTTTATGGAGGTTTCACTTCCAACGTCCACGAGGGCTCCCGGCATCCCATACCCAAGTAGGTGAACCCTCCAGGAGGGCTCCCGACACTGAACGTCTACATTTAAAATGAGCCCTCCGCGAGGGTTCCCGGCATTCCATATCCAAGTAGGTGAACCCTCCAGGAGGGCTCCCGACACTGAACGTCTACATTTAAAATGAGCCCTCCGCGAGGGCTCTCGACATCCCATATCCAAGTAGGTGAACCCTCCAGGAGGGCTCCCGACACTGAATGTCTACATTTAAAATGAGCCCTCCGCGAGGGCTCCCGACATCCCATATCCAAGTAGGTGAACCCTCTAGGAGGGCTCCCGACCCTGAATGTCTACATTTAAAATGAGCCCTCCGCGAGGGCTCCCAACATCCCATATCCATGTAGGTGAACCCTCCAGGAGGGCTCCCGACACTGAATGTTTACATTTTAAATGAGCCCTCCGCGAGGGCTCCCGACATCCCATATCCAAGTAGGTGAACCCTCCAGGAGGGCTCCCGACACTGAACGTGTTAACCTTTTATTAAATGTCTATTTTCGCTTAAATCTTTCTTTTTCTCGTAGTCATGGTATAAAGTATAGTATGCAACTCTTGAATAAAACGGATTTATATCGAGGGCCATGAATCACTCGCGTCGCTCAGGATTCTAACACTTGAATCACTCGCTGCGCTCGTGATTCAATCATCATGAATCACTCCCTACGGTCGTGATTCAGTCGTTAGAATCCTTCACTTGATCGTGATTCATCTATGGCCCTCGCTTTAAATCCGTCCTTTATTCATTAGTTGCATAATATACTATTGAATTTGTTCTAGCTGTAATGGTACTAACCTTATCCTCCTCCAACCAAGTTTGCCTTTTATTGGAACTAGTCTACGGTAGTCCATTTGTTTATTTAGTACATGCATGTAATTATTCAAAAGTTTTTGTCGCTTCAATACCAAATTCATTGTCAAATACGTGTTTTGAAAGACGCGCCGTGTCAAAAGAGACGAAACTGTAGACAATAAAAACTTTTTACAAAAAAAATTAAAACCGACTTCCAAAAAAAACCACTACAAAGTGAAAAATAACTTTAATTTCGAAAGTCGGTGTCTTTGTTTTTTAATTTTCGTTTTTTGCCACCGACTTCCGAAATTAAAGTTATTTTTCACTTTGTAGTGGTTTTTTTTGGAAGTCGGTTTTAATTTTTTTTGTAAAAAGTTTTTATTTTTCACTTTTTAGTTGTGGTACCTACCCCACACAACATCCAATACCACTAACTGCAATAAATAACAGTGACAGGAAGCTATCATCATATCGTCCATATAAACTAAGTGGGAAAAATATGTATTATTGAAGCTAACTCAAAAACTATCTAAGCAAAGTCAATAAAATTTATATGGGACCACCTCGGGAGCTTACCCTTTCAAACAAAAAAATAATTTTGAAAATCGGGATACAATTGGCGGAGATATCGGTGAACATACATAAAAAAAAAAAAAAAACATACATAAAGTCGAACATAGAACCTCCTCCTTTTTGGAAGTCGGTTAAAAATAGTTTACAGTACGTAATAATGTCTATGGTCACAATTATTTGGTGCGCAGACAGACATTCTCGTTTGACGACTCGATGTGTTGGTCAATTTGTTGGACGACTTCATTAAAATGGCAACATTTTGATTTATAACGACATATTAGTAATAGAAAGTTTATGAAACGTATATGAATACAAAATTTTATCGAAGGTTATATAGGCTTATCAAGCATTTTAACTAAGTAATGTCTAAAACCTTCGATAAGGTTTTTTTATGAATAAGACCGTTAGTATTTATAAACTAAATTAATTTAGCTGTAAAAAAATTATACTTGAATATTTACTAACCATAGATTATGCACAGACAAGATCTACTTGTTGTCTGCAAATAGAACCACTAACTTGCTGTTTTACTTTTATTTACCTAATTTTAATTTAGTTTATACTTAGACTCATAGTTAATTTATTACTTTAAGGTGAAACAATTTGATTTTTTTTCCATACAAACTTCGGAGGGGTTTTACTCCACTGTTTGACATCGTACATTCAAAGTTTAACATGATATCGTTAGGTCTCATTATTAATTTTGTCTGTACGGAAGCTGAATAGTAAAATAAAAAGCCATTAAAAAGTTATAAGCCAACAAAGACTCGTTTTTCTTGCTAATTTTAACGCAACTTTGGGCGTAAATAAGTAATACAAGAAGTGTGAAATCTCGAAAACAAAATCCGTACCGACACAGAAAAATTATCGAAGATTTCAATAAATTTTATTTGTAATTGATTTATGCAGTGGTTTTTTCAGAAAAACCTTTTTTCCAAAGGCCTTTTCGTAATTTTTGACGCGCTCGTTTTACTAAAATTGGTCGGTACGGTGTTTCTGTGCGTGCGAACTATACGTTGTCCATGTAGACCAGCTTCTAACTGCTCATCAGTGATACTATCTCTGTCGGACACGATGCCAGGTGAGACAGCGTGGTTTTTGGCCATGCCCACCATTGAGTTCGAGCCCGCGACTAGTTCCACCTTAAGTATTTATGCACTTCCTAGCCTGAAGCACAGGTCCAACCTAGTTCAGGCAAATAAGCAGCTGTGTTCTATTTTTTATGATTCAGTAATTATTTGTAAATGTGCCCCTCTTTATATAAATAAACGATTTTATTATTTATTTTTATTTAGGCAAGATAACAAAATAATAATAAAATTAGAGACATTATACATTAACAGTCAGACTAATCTGTCAATTCAATTTGCAGCTGGTTATTGTCGCTGGCTACTCGCACACCAGATGTATGCGAGTAGTCATGGTCAGTCTCGTCCCGCTCCAGCTTGCTCCGGGCGGCATACCAGGCGTGCCTCTAGGGACCTAGTACCTCTAGGGACAAATCCCACCAACCACCCATGGCCCCACCGACATCATGTCATATGGGCCGAAACTCAAGGAGACGGCTGCGGACATAGCCTGCCCTGCGGACACAGTCCGCCAAGACACGCTATCACCGCAGTCGCTGCTTGACTCCTTTACATACTATCCCGTCCCGTCCCTTTGTAGCCTTTCTCCCCATTCTGGGGCGGCATACCTAGCGTTGGTACCCCTCTGATGGGTAGACAGCACAAGAACGGCTTCGTCGCCTGTCCCTGCCCAGACCTACTCCAGCCCGCTCCTGATGTTGTGCCAGCTGTGCGCGAAGTCTCTAAGCCGCCGGAAGTTGGCCTCCGAGGCAACGAGGTCGGTGTAGTATACCAGTCCTTCTTCCGTACGAATGATTCCATCCATCATCTTACGTCGCTGATCGACATACATGGGGCACCGCCACAGAATGTGGTCCACATCTTCGTCTTCTTCTCCGCAGTAGCACACGCTGACCTCGCATAACTTCATCTCATGCAATCTCTTTCTAAAACATCCATGCCCAGTCAGGATCTGTGAGACTTGATAGTCCGACTCGACCCAGGCCGCCCTGAGTCTAACCGCCACGTCCGGGAAGAATCGAAACAGTTCCCTGCCCTTTCCCTCCGCTGCCCATCTCCGCTGCCAGTTGGTTACGGCACCGTCCGCGATGTCCCTTCTCCCTGTCCTGAACGCGTCCCGCGGCAAGTGCCGGGTGTCGTCGATCATGCCCGCACAGGCTACCTCGAGGTCAGCTGGCAGCACCCCAGCCAAGACCGGCAGTGCTGCAGTGCTGACAGACCGGTATGCCTTCGTTAGAAGGATGAGCGCGGGCCTTTGCGTCCGCAGCAGCGCAGCCCTAACCATGTAAACGCTCACGCGTCTCCACCAACATCCCGCCGCGTAGGTGACGGTTGCGATGAATATGCGTTTGTACAGGAGCTTAAGGGCCCTGTACCGAATTCCCCAGGATGAGGTGGAGACGCGTGACACTTTGCCCAGCCCCGCTGCAGCACGCTCGCCGATGGACTGAGCGAGTTCCCGGAACGATAAACTTGCGTCGATTACCACCCCCAGAACCTTGGTCGAGCGGACGCTCTTGACCGGGATCCCATCGAGTCGGACCGTGGGCGGACGCTTGGACAGTCCCCCACTCAGAGTCATGGAGTATGACTTCGAGGGGGAGAAGCCTAGTCTGTTCCGCGCCCCCCATTCACTAATTTGTCCCATGGCGCACGAGGCCGAGGCCTCAATGCCGGATCGAGAGTCAGACTCGATGAGAACCGTATCGTCATCGGCGTACGCGACCACCCTTACCCCGTCCGGGAATGGTAACAGAAGCAAGTCGTCCAGGAGAAGGTTCCATAGTGGTGGACCCACTACAGAACCCTGCGGGCAACCCATGGTCGAGGTCTTCCACACGACCCCGCTCCCTGCGAAGAGTCCGACGCGGCAGTTCGAGAAGTACGCCGCCAGCATCCGGTAGATGTTTGGCGGGCACCCCCCACTCTTCGCCTTGAGCAGGATCATGGGCCACCAGGCGTTGTCAAAGGCCCCCGAAATGTCCAAAAATATGGCCTGGACGTATTTGGACCGGCTGTCAGCGACTGTGCCCAAGATGTCATTCAGGGCTGTCAGCGTTGACCTGCCCCGAGAGAACCCGTGCTGGCACGATGACACACCGCGCAAGATAGATGGCGCGCATTTGAGCATAACTCGTTCTAGGATTTTGCCCAGGACAGAGAGCAGGGTGATGGGCCGATACGCTTTAGGATCGGTGAGTGGCTTATCGTTGCCTTTCGGCAGAACGATAAGCCTGCCGTCCTTCCACGCATCGGGGAAGGTACCCTCCGAGACGCACAGGCCGAACACGTATGTCAGTTCAGCACCAGCCGCCTGCCACACGTGTCCGACTATGCGCGCCGTGATCCCGTCGATTCCCGGAGCCGTGTTAGGGAGTTCCTTAACTATTTTCCACAGGTCCTGACTTGATGGAGGGGGCGCATCCCGACCCGACGGGATGCAGGCAGCTGCCAGCCGTACCTGACGGTGATACGATGTGTCCCGCGACGGGTCGTCATCGGGACACAGCGCCCTCACGAGACCATGCATGGCAGTGCCAGCATCCACGGCGAACCCTTCCACAAGCCTCGTGCCATTGATAACGTTGGGCGGCGGCCTGAACCTGCCGTTGGCAGAGCGATAAGCCCGGCCCCAAGGGTCCTGGTTGCCCGAATCGGCCAGCTTGCGGAAAAAGTCGAATAATCATCATAACCCTATAACTACTGCGGCACTTTTGAAAATTTTACCTAGCACACAACTCTATCCCTCTCTCCCCTCCTGCCTTCCTTACATCCTGCCACACTTTCCTCATCTTGTTGTGCCTTTTACGCATGGCCTCCACCGAGGGCGACTACCACTCATATCCTCTCGCCTTCTTACCATCCCCACACGTACCCAGACATTCGCTCGCTGTCCACGTGATGACTCGCGTGAACTCCTTGCATACTACTGATACAGGCTTCGTCCAATTAATCCTACCCACGCGCTCATGAATCATCGCCTGGAATCGGTCCCAGTCCACCCCACGTTCCCGAAACCTCTTCGGTACGACCGACGACTCCGCAGTGGGAGCGGGCTCAGGCCCTCGTGCGCCACATAGCCTGTAGGTGATGAGCCGATGGTCACTGCAGCTCGCGTGCTCATGGACCGTCCAGTCGGCGACGTCGACCCCTCGCGTGGTAAAGGTTATGTCGATGTTGGACTCCCCGTTGGTGGTAGAGAAGGTTGGTGGCTGGCCTGGTGCGTTGTGGATCACCAGGTCATGGGCCAGCAGGAAGCCCTCCATTTCTTCACGCCGACGAGCCACTTCACGGCCACGTCCAACGAACTGGCGCGGCACCGAGTGCCAGAGGGGTGAGTGGGCGTTTGCGTCCACGCCAACAAGCACACGTTGTCCCCTTAGGTTTCCCAGTACTCTGGTAAGGTGCTCCAAGTGGGTGGTGATGTCCTCAGAGTACTGGAAATACGCACTCACAACGTGTATTGAAGATCTCTCCCAGGCTATGTGGCACACAATACAGTGCGTGGTGACGCAACACCGCACACGTCGCGTCCATTTTCGGCACGAAGATCCCTGCTTTTGGAGAGGGGCCCTCGGGCAGAATAAGCTGCCCCAGCGTAGCCACTGTCGCCTCAAACTCAAACTCAAACTCAAAGCATTTATTTCAATTAAACCATTTACAGGCACTTTTGAATTGTCAAAGAGTCGGTCAGTTAGTCAGAAAGTTGAAGCTAGTCGCCCATTCCAAAAAGTAGATCTCTGTGGAGAAGAACGGGCAAGAAACTCCCAGGACACTCTTTTAAATAAAGACATTACAAAATCCTGGGTACATTATTCTTGTTGCTTCTATATGTGAGAACAATGTGAAAAAAAGAAATAGAGACAATTCAAAGTATAAGATTTAAAATAAGCCTTGGCAGAAAAGAGATGACCAGTCTCAACCGACGGCGCCCGTTCACGAACATGACGCGTGGATCAGCACCATCCAGCTCAACCATTTTGTAGGGAACCGAATGATCCAACACACTCGCCACCATCGGCGAGACATTTAAGTAAGCATGACAAAGTCTCAACTGCCATGCTCTTTCAAGTCAACATAAAACATAATATAATAACAGAATAAACAGCCCCATGGTACTCACATTTACAAAAACTGAAAAAATGCTTCTAAATTATACAAAACTATAGTTTGCAATGTATTATACTATCAAAAAGAAAGATAATCATTATCAAATATTGGAATATTCAACAATAAAAAATTGGTTAATAAAAAATAAAAATAAATTAGACATGTTGTTCGTAATGTCAGAAAAATAATATAAATAAAAATAAAAAAAATAAGAAAAGGGGTAGCAACTCTTCCAAATACAATAATTTCAACTAGTGAGCCCAAGTGGCTGTGGAGCAGGACCAGCATTAAGCCAAGCATTTTTGTCTACGATATAATCATCTAACTTATAATATGCTTGTCTACATAGTGTGCGTTTAATGCATGTTTTAAATTTCTTCTCATTAAGTTGAAGAATATCGAGTGGTATTTTATTATAACACTAGCTTCTGCCCGCGGCTTCGCCCGCGTGGATGTCGGACTTACAATAGCAATGGGTTTCATTTTGACAGTTCAACAATTAATTGCGTTATTTCTCGAACATAATTAATCCACTCGGCGCTCTGGCGCGTCACCCATGGCTGGCCCGCCCCTCCACCCTCGTTCTGAGCGCCGTCGACTCAATATCGCAGGTCATTCTTATCGTTCTAACTTTTAAAATTCAAAAGTCATTTATTCAAATTAGGCTGAGAATCAGCACTTTTCGAACGTCAAAATTACATAAGACAGTCCCCCAAAAACGCCCGCCCTTCACCACTTCCTAGTGCTTTTGCTGGAGAGAAGAAGTGGCGCAACAAACTCCCCAGCTTTTTAAACTATTTGTCCAAATTACTTAGTGTAAAAGACAAACTTTATCTACCTACATTAAATACCAAAAGCGATGAAGGTATTTATTTTGATAAGAATTAACTAAATACTCTAAAATATGCAATGTAAAAAAAGTATTCAATTTAACTGTATTTATTGCTCACTGTTTTGGTTATAAAGGCTTCCACATAAAAGGTGTCGCGGATATGCTGTCGCGGACTTTTATTTAGAACTCTTTAAGACAAACAATCCCACAATACATTTTCTTCATGTAACTCTAACGGTTTAGGCAGCGCACGCAGCAAACGGTGGAGTTCTGCCCGGCTTAGGTGGACCACCGCCGTTTCCTCGTGGAGGCGATCGGCGGCGGTGACCTCTCGCGTACGGCCCTGGTTCAGGCCATGGTGCGGAGCGAGAGGGCATGGCAAGCCGTCACCTCCTTCTGCAAAGCAGTAATGCTCGCAAAGGAGAAGGTGGAGCGCGCGAGGGAGTGGCGAAGGCCGCGCCCTACCAGCCCTAGCCGCCGCCGCCGTAGGAGACGTCCCGGGCGTCGGGGATTGATAGCCGATTTCCGGCCACCGTAGGCGCGGGCCTGCGGACGGAGAGCAACGGGCAGCTCACCGTCCGATAAGGACCAGGCCCGGGTCGACGGCGCATCGTGTTCCACGCGCACCTCAAAGAGATATCAGCAAAACTGACGGGGTCCGCTAGGGCCGATGCCTGCCGGGGTTGCGGGTAGTCCCAAGGGGAAACCGTGGCCTCTGGCAAGGCAAGGGAAGGAACACGGGCGGGTTTTAGTCAGTAAGAGACTGAAACGCCCAGAAATCATTGGATGTTTTCCCAACCAAAAAAAAAAAACAATGGCAGCGCACGCAAAGATAGATCTCAGAGGGCAGGAATTTTTCCGACTTACTTGATACTTATCGTTATGTTATGGTCAAATCACATAAAATCTTTATAAATTGTAGCCTATGTGTTATTCTAATGTATAAGCTACATTATTGTAAAGTTTCATCAAAATCCGTTCAGTAGTTTTTGTGTGAAAGAGTAACAAACATCCATCCATCCATCCATCCATCCTCACAAACTTTCGCATTTATAATATTAGTAGGATTAATGTAGGGCAGTGTTTTTCAACCTTTTTCATGACTCGACCCCCTTAGTATAAAAAATTTTTCGCGTTTGGTTTACACGTCTTAACTAACTTTATAAAACAAAAGAATTGCTAGAAAAATTAATTACTAACCTGAGCTAATAAACTTATACTTAATAAAGAAAATCAAGAAAAGAAATGCCTAACCTATACCAAATACTTATAATATTTATATACAAACCCTAAATAAAAATTAAGATAAGTATACCGAAAATCAAGGAAAGAAATGCCTAACCTATTACAAATGTTCGCCGTGATTCTTTAAATTGACATAACTTTTTTATTTATGAACCGATTGACATGAAATAAACACTAAATGTTAAGTGAAGCTTACTACAATATATTAGTGAAAACCGCATCTAAATCGAATAAGCCGTTTCTGATATTAGCGTGCACAAACACACAGACAAACAGACAAACAGACAAACCGACAAACAGACAAACAGACAAACAGACAAAAAAAATTTTAATTACAATCTCGGGTTCAGCATCGATATAATAACAACCCCTGCTACTTTTTTTTCATATAGTTCCATTGTACAGACACCACTTTTCTACAATTTTATTATATGTATAGAAGATTTTACACAGTACCCCATAAAAGAAGTGTGTACTTTAGACAATCTAAAACGTGGTTGATCTAATTTGTTCCTATTTCTAGTGTTAAAATTATGCCTGTCCCTTATCTTACGAAAAAGATGTAGATTTTTTCGAACATACATAATGTTTTCATCAGGTGTTGTATATGGCTTCTGCACGAGGACCACGTCTAGTGCTAGTAACTGACCGCTGCTCTGCGTGCGCCCTGGCAGGGCAATCCCGCGATGCGGTGCGGTGGGTGCTGGCGCCCTTCCGGCCAAACTTCTTGCACGTGGCGCAAGATGAGGACGTGGCCTGGCACTCCGTGTTCTTATGCCCGTCCTCCCCGCAGTTACCGCAGACCATGTTCTTCGCGCGGCAGTATTTTTCCGGGTGCCCGTACAATTGGCACCGGCTGCAGCAGGTGACCCCAACATGATCCGTCACCTCGACGACATCCCACCCAATGTATACGCGCCCCCTGTTGATCAGGGCGCATCGGAGGTCGTGGGTAACCTGGCACACCCACCGGGATCTGTTATTGTGGCGGCTACGGCGGTAGAGTAGGCGAAGCTCCTTCCCCAGCCTTTCCAGCGACCACTCTTCCTGCTCCTGGAGGTTCTGCTCTTTGAGCTCATGTAGTAGTTCCTCCAGTGAGGTCGTTTTGTCTATGCCCGTGAGCGCAATAAGGGGCTGTCGCTCCGCCGGCTCCTTAATGTTGAAGGTACTGCCCTCTTCAGGGCGTCCGCTGCCTTAGCGGATGTCGTCTGAATGACAACGCCCGCGTTCCCGACCTTGCGAACATCCGCAATCTGTAGTCCTAGCTGCCCGGGATGAACCGCCGTCCGTAGAGCCTGTCGTGTGTCTTCCCCCGTCTTCATGGCGTCCCGTTGATCCTCGGCCGGGTAGAAGACCACTGATGGTCCCAGGGATCTGGTGATGGGGACTGGTTCCACATTCTTGCCCAGCCGTAGTGCGTTCGCGTACCTCGGTGCTATCTGTGGTGGTGGCACCGCTGTCTGTGCCACCGCGACGCAATCCGCTTTGGCCTCAGCGGCCGCCGGACGCAGCGTCAGGTGGGTGATCACTGCGCCGAGCCGCTCAGTGTGCGCGCCAATCGCCGCAATCTCGTCCTTGTTCAATTTGGACGTCTTATTCCGGACCGCCTCCATGATGCCGCGCGTGCTGTTTGTGGCAAGCCCGGCCAGATGTTCGACCGGGGCCGTCGCCAGGGGGTCGATAGGGGAGGGTAACTCGACCGGAGCAGCCTCCGCCGCCGCTGGTACGCTGCTGGTTCCCGCTGGTTTCGCTGGGGCCGTTGTCAGAATACCCCCAACTGGGGGTACGACCCTCCTCTGCTGCTGGATTTTTCGCCGCATAGCCTCTTGTACTTCGTCGGGCGACGATAGGAGCCGTTTCTGAGACGCTTGAGTAGGTGCGTCTAGTGGGCTGTCCGCTTGCTGACTGAGCTCGACGCGGGAGGGGGGGGGGGTCAACTGCGGGGGAGTGCGCGCCAAAGATTGGCGCAGTTTAAAACCGGCGAAACCCTCTGCCATGAGCTCCTATCGTCACTACTTTGACAGATCACTTGACGGACACCATAAACGTCACTGTCACTTTGACACAAGACGTCACAGCCTCACTGTCAGATTTGACAGTTGGCAATGACAGTGACAGGAGCTACGCCCACCAGAAACGTCACTTTGACACAAACGTCACTGTCGCACAAGCGTCAAAGCCTCGCTGTCAGATTGACAGGTAGGGGCAACGCCCACCAGAAACGTCACTATCGCAAACGTCACTGCTTTGACAGATCACTTGACGGACACCATAAACGTCACTGTCGCACTAAACGTCACTATCGCACAAACGTCACTATCGTAACTTGACAGCTGTCAGATCACTTGACGGGCGGGGGCAACGCCCACCGGTCACACCCACTTTGTTTGCTTCTCGCTCCAATTCCAATATGGCCGCGGCGATATATGGGCACATACACAAGATAGTACGAGAGGGACCGACTTTCTCGACCGACCAATAGGAAAATACTTGTTAAAATATTCGAGTACAGAGCTCCGCACGTCCGCTCACTACGAGCGCAGGCGAAGAAGCCCTCTAGGGACACTCCCTCCAACCTTCCCATGGCCCTACCAACGGAATGCCGTTATACGGGCCGAATCGCGGGGCGGCTGCGGACATTGCACCCTTGGAAATCTTTGTAGTCCGCAGGCGCTTCTTGATCCCTACAAACCATGTGTGTCCCTATGGCAACTCTCCCCAATGGGCTTGTACGACACACGACGAACAGAAGATGCGACTTCGTCGCCGGCAGACCTGTGAACAACCTTATTAACCATATGTGTATATACTTATATATAGATAGAGATCGCATCATAAATCCTACTTCTTTTCTTGTTAGAATAAAATCTTGGCCGAAGATTGCCGAAGACGATACTTTTGTTTATATGTTTCATCTTTCGAAAATGAGTAACTGGAAAACGGAAAGGAGCATAAATGAGTTATTTTGCACTAACACGAGTCTAATTAATACTGATCAGCAAAATAAATTTATTATAATAAATGACACTTACCTTCTTTTATTAACAGTGTACCTACTTCATCTATTTTTATAGGTACTTATTTCACTGTTATACTTTCTACACTATTTTATCCATATGAATTGTGTTGTAATAATGTTATGTTTTATTCCAACACACCACATAATTTTTCTTTGTCTTGAAACTAATTAGCAAATCGGTGTATCTATCTGTCCGCCGCGGTCGGCGGCCTGTTGCGCTTTGTGAGTGCACGGTGCACGAATCAATCTAATCTAGCTAAGCGCTAAGAACAGGTTTTGCTTGGAAAGTTCCTGTAGTATTCATGTATTTAATTTTAATATAATTTTCAACACAGTTGCTCGTAAAGTGGCTCTTATTTAACCGCTTTTAGGTTCATAATGCAGTGTATTATAGACACGTGCTTTTTTCTTTACATAATCGCACTAGTGCGGTAATGTGCACCATAGATAACTATTTACTAGTCGGAGTAATGACATGGCAGTCTGGCAGTATGGAATTAGTAAGTACTATCAAGGCACGACGTGTCTTTCTTATTGCGACTTAATATAGTGTGACAAAGTAAACAGGTTTTTGGAACGAAGTTCTTTAACGCGGCTTCATTCTTGCTTCTGTCTTTTTCTAATTCGATAGAGAGAGAGAAAGAGAAAGTGTGAATTTCGTCAAAATGGAAATCTAAGATGGCGGCTGCGAAAATTTTCTCATTTTTCGTCATGGGTATCGTTTTCGTAGTTTTCGATGGTTCTAAAGCCGATAGTGAGGTCAAAATGGAAATCCAAGATGGCGGCTCCGAAAGTTTTCTCATTTTTCGTCATGGGTGTCGTTTTCGTAGGTTTCGATGGTTCTAAAGCCGATAGTAAGGTCAAAATGGAAATCCAAGATGGCGGCTGCGAAAATTTTCTCATTTTTCGTCATGGGTATCGTTTTCGTAGTTTTTAATGGTTCTAAGACTGATAGTGAGGTCAAAATGGAAATCCAAGATGGCTGCTGCAAAATTTTTCTCATTTTTGTCATGGGTGTCGTTTTCGTAGTTTTCGATGGTTCTAAAGACGATAGTGATGTCAAAATGTAAATCAAAGATGGCGGCTGTGAAAATTTTCTCATATTTCGTCATGGGTGTCGTTTTCCTAGGTTTCGATGGTTCTAAAGCCGATAGTGATGTTAAAATGTAAATCCAAGATGGCGGCTGTAATTTTTTTTTTCATTTCTCGTCATGGGTGTCGTTTTCGTAGTTTTCGATGGTTCTAAAGCCGATAGTGGGTTCAAATGTAAATCCAAGATGGCGGCTGCAAATTTTTTTCTAATTTTTCGTCATGGGTGAGAAAAATGCGAAATGAGAAATATTCACAGCCGCCATCTTGGATTAACATTTTGACCTCACTATCGGTTTTAGCATGATCGAAAAATACGAAAACGACACCCATGACGAAAAATTAGAAAATTTTCACAATCGCCATACTGGATTTTCCATTTGACCAAATTCGCACTTTCTCTCTCACTTTCTCTCGATAGAGAATAATTAGTAATAATTAGCAGCGAAATCTAATTTTTTCAAGTTTCAAATTTTGTCTCCACCTCCGACCGAACGTGATGGTAGGCTGTTCAGCGGTTTTGTCAGTGCCTTGCGCGCACATCGCTAACCGAAAAAAAATCCAGCGCGCCATTTTTCATAAATATTTGTTATCGTATATGTTATGTGGTTACTGCAGGTTACATATTAAGAAAAATACGAACCGACGTAGAAACGTTTTTACAGGAAGTGGATAGTCAGTACCTGGCAACAAAGGTCAGTTGAACTTTATAAATCTAAATGTATCATTTCTCTAAAGTTACGTTATTGTAGCATAAGTTCTTACAACAAGACGGTTTCTTTCCTCGCAAATGTGTTGAAAAACGTCGTATGAAACGCGTGTGCTTTGATCATTACCCACTCGGCTATATTATCGCGCTCGCCTATGGCTCGCGCGAATAATACCGCCTTGTGGGTAATGACCAATACAGCACACTCGTATCACAATGTACTATTATTTTTGATTACTTACTAGTGTCGTGATTTCTTTAATTTAATTTGAAAAAACTATGTATGATTTTAATATCGATTTATAATATCCACTGTGGCAACACTGTCAAAGCACAAATGATTAATATTGTAAGAAACTTTTAAATGTATTTCCATTATGGCAACTGAATGTATTATTTTACTTTGACAACACTTAGAAATAACGGTTATGATATTATCGTTATTTCTGGGTGGGGTCGAAAGTCGTTTTAAATGGTAAAATGTAATGGATAGTCAGTCTTCGTTTGATTGTGAAGTAGTACAGTTGTGTACATTAAAAGTATTAGCAAGAAAAGAGCGTTTTCTTAACAAGTCAGAAGTGACAAGAACCACGAGCTAGCTGTTGGTGAAATCGTAAGTAGTTTTATGAATTCTATATACATTATTCGTTCTTTTTATCCCAGTTATGTTCAGTGAGCATTAATTATGGTTATTATGTAGTCTCATGATTCGGTAGCAATCATTGTGGCGTATTTCCCAGATGGTTAATATTTAAATCATAGTTAAAAGTAATTGGGCCGATGCACGTGCTACCTTTGGTCGAGGCAACTCCTCGATAAGGTTATCGTTGCGTTGGACTAATTTAAAATAATATAATGAGTAAATGGTTGGGCCGATGCACGTGCTACCTTTGGTCGAGGCAACTCCTCGATAGGGTTATCGTTGCGTTGGACTAATTATAAACAATAAGTAAAATAGTTGGACCAGTGCACGTGGTACTCTTGGTCGAGGCAACTCCTCGATAGATCTATCATTGCATTGGACAGCTTGAAAAACAAATACATTAAAAATTGTACGAGTGAATGTTGGGAATTTCGCCACAGGATTTCAATTTGAATAGTATTTTAAGTCTGCTCCGTTCACTGAATTTTCTGAGCAGCTTTATAGTTTGTTGATGGTACGGTGGTATGGTAGTTTGGTTATGTTTTGATTGCTGGTTTGTTTAAGCAGCAGCTTAGATTTTGTTGATTGCGGTTATGACTAATGACTGCATGAGATATTGTATTATAAAATGTAATATACTGTAGTCTCCTATGCGGCGTGCACTCGGGTTCAGCCATGTAGGTGAGCTGTTCAGAGATGTACGAGTGTAGTGTAGATAGACTCCTATGCGGCGTGCACTCGGGTTCAGCCATGTAGGTGAGCTGTTCAGAGATGTACGAGTATAGTGTAGTCCCATGCGGCGTGCACTCGGGTTCAGCCATGTAGGTGAGCTGTTCAGAGATGTACGAGTATGGTGTAGATTCCTATGCGGCGTGCACTCGGGTTCAGCCATGTAGGTGAGCTGTTCAGAGATGTACGAGTATAGTAGACCCATGCGGCGTGCACTCGGGTTCAGCCATGTAGGTGAGCTGTTCAGAGATGTACGAGTATGGTGTAGACTCCTATGCGGCGTGCACTCGGGTTCAGACATGTAGGTGATCTGTTCAGAGATGTACGAGTATAGTGTAGATTCCTATGCGGCGTGCACTCGGGTTCAGCCATGTAGGTGAGCTGTTCAGAGATGTACGAGTATAGTAGACCCATGCGGCGTGCACTCGGGTTCAGCCATGTAGGTGAGCTGTTCAGAGATGTACGAGTATGGTGTAGACTCCTATGCGGCGTGCACTCGGGTTCAGACATGTAGGTGATCTGTTCAGAGATGTACGAGTATAGTGTAGACTGCTATGCGGCGTGCACTCGGGTTCAGCCATGTAGGTGAGCTGTTCAGAGATGTACGAGTATAGCGTAGACCCATGCGGCGTGCACTCGGGTTCAGCCATGTAGGTGAGCTGTTCAGAGATGTACGAGTATGGTGTAGACTCCTTGCGGGGTGCACTCGGGTTCAGCCATGTAGGTGAGCTGTTCAAAAATGTTCGAGTATTGTGTAGATCCCTATACGGCGTGCACTGTGGTTTAGCCATGTGGGCGACCTATGATGTACGAGTATAGTGTAGATAGACCCTGTAAAGTTGAGTTCTTTACGGCTTACACTCTAGTTTAGCCATGTAGGTGAGCTTTATGGAGATGTATGCGTACAGATTATTACAGCCATGTAGGCGAGCTGTACTTCAGTTTAAAAATAAAGATGTACGAGTATAACTTCTAGTTCCTTACGGCTTACACTCTAGTTCAGCCATGTAGGTGAGCTTTAGAGATGTATGCGTATAGTTTATTACAGTCATGTAGGCGAGCTGTAGTTCAGAGTTTAAAAATAAGATGTACGAGTATAACTTATAGTTCTTTACGGCTTACACTCTAGTTTAGCCATGTAGGTGAGCTTTATGGAGATGTATGCGTACAGATTATTACAGCCATGTAGGCGAGCTGTACTTCAGTTTAAAAATAAAGATGAACGAGTATAACTTCTAGTTCCTTACGGCTTACACTCTAGTTCAGCCATATAGGTGAGATTTAGAGATGTAAGCGTATAGTTTATTACAGTCATGTAGGCGAGCTGTAGTTCAGTTTAAAAATAAAGATGTACGAGTATAACTTATAGTTCTTTACGGCTTGCACTCATTATTACAGCCATGTAGGCGAGCTGTACTTCAGTTTAAAAATAAAGATGTACGAGTATAACATCTAGTTCCTTACGGCTTACACTCTAGTTCAGCCATGTAGGTGAGCTTTAGAGATGTATGCGTATAGTTTATTACAGTCATGTAGGCGAGCTGTAGTTCAGAGTTTAAAAATAAGATGTACGAGTATAACTTATAGTTCTTTACGGCTTACACTCTAGTTTAGCCATGTAGGTGAGCTTTATGGAGATGTATGCGTACAGATTATTACAGCCATGTAGGCGAGCTGTACTTCAGTTTAAAAATAAAGATGTACGAGTATAACTTCCTAGTTCCTTACGGCTTACACTCTAGTTCAGCCATGTAGGTGAGCTTTAGAGATGTATGCGTATAGTTTATTACAGTCATGTAGGCGAGCTGTAGTTCAGAGTTTAAAAATAAAGATGTACGAGTATAACTTATAGTTCTTTACGGCTTACACTCTAGTTTAGCCATGTAGGTGAGCTTTATGGAGATGTATGCGTACAGATTATTACAGCCATGTAGGCGAGCTGTACTTCAGTTTAAAAATAAAGATGTACGAGTATAACTTCTAGTTCCTTACGGCTTACACTCTAGTTCAGTCATATAGGTGAGCTTTAGAGATGTATGCGTATAGTTTATTAGTCATGTAGGCGAGCTGTAGTTCAGAGTTTAAAAATAAAGATGTACGAGTATAACTTATAGTTCTTTACGGCTTGCACTCTAGTTTAGCCATGTAGGTGAGCTTTATGGAGATGTACGCGTATAGTTTATTGCAGCCATGTAGGTGAGCTGAAGTGCAAAGCCTTGTTATCTTAAGCAGCCATGTAGGTGAGCTGTAGTTCAGAGTTTAACGTAGGCGCTTGTGTAATTTTGTGCAACCATATAGGTGAGCTATAGTTCAGAGTTTAACGTACCTACGTTAAACTCAGTTACAATAAGCACCTGCTTATTTAATCTTATGCAGCCATGTAGGTGAGCTGTAGTTCAAAGTTTAACGAAGGCACTTATGTTATTCTATGCAGCCATGTGTGCTGTTAGTAAGTCATGTAGGTGTGAAAATGATGGCCGAAAGGCAGTAGATTGTATAAATTATGGAATGCTAGAAAGCAAAAGAACTGTCTTGAAGAAAGAACAATGGCAGATTGTTACACACATTGTATTATTTGAAATTAGATCACTGCGTCTTTAAATGAAAAATATCCTATTTAGCTCTGCGTCATTTTCTGAACTAGTTTGTGCAATATTTTTATTAGAGAAAGCAGAGATTAATATTTAGTAACGCAAGCATCTGGTTAAGAGTTGTAAACTGTCAATGGTTGACAATGTCCAACCAAGCTACATATTTTTTTAGGACTCTAATCCTATTTCAAAATTATTATTACATTTTTGACATTTTTCCTAGTTTTTGCAATATTCTTAGGTAAGGAAGAACACAGAGACCTAGATAGTCAATTCTTTCGAATAAGTGTCACTTTTCAGATGTTTCAAATAAGATTTCGCCATTGTTTTGTATTAAGATCTGCCAAACATAAACGGTTCTGGAAGTTCTATTACCAAACCGAAATTTCAGAGTTGATATTGAAACTGAATCAGTGATTAATGGGACAGAATTTTATTGAACTACTGTTATGAAGGATAATGAATTTTCTATACCCTTCAAATAAAGTGACCGATATATATTTAATATCAATTGGAACTTTACGTCTATAATTATGTTGAGGTAGAGTCTACCATAGGAGCATTACTCGGGCAATATTATCTCGACTTGAAGTACACGAATTAATCCAAATCAAGAATATCGTTTACATCAAGGCTTTTATAAAATAATTAATACTCAATACTTTAATTGCATTCCACAATGTGTACTTAGGTGGTAAGTTAAAATTATATGTGATCATTATGGACCCTGTCGAGCACAGCAAAATAGTCTTATCATCAATCTTCCGAACTAAATCTAATATTATTATATTAGGTTATTTTTTATTCCTTTTATTTTACACAAATCATAGAAATATAAAAGAAATATAAACTTATATCTATGACAAACCTTTAAACGAATTCAAAATCAATATTGGTTTCCTAAAGGACGTTATGTAAAAATATGAATATATCTAATATATTATATAAATATATCTAATAATTATGTGACATCTTGTGGAGATGGTGCATATTTCAAAGATAATGCGCCAACAACGCGTAATGGGCTATTTATTGCATCAGGTGTCCATGCCATATACTTAGACTTACTTTTCCAATTATAATAATTTATCCATAGTAAATCAAATCGAGTCAAAAAGATTTATTTGCTAGAATATGGTACAATAGATGTTACAGTAATTTTATCCTGCCATGATATGGCGTGCAAATACATTAATACTGTCGGAATTTGGTAAATGGATAGATATTATAACAGACATGCAGTATACATTTCTCTTAAATAATTTTATTGGTGGGAACTGGAGTGTCTTCATGGCATATCCGGCTATTTACCTTGTCACCAATAAATACTATCTAATAAATTTTACGTAAAACTGATTTATTGATGCATTTACAAAATATCTCATTGGTAGACCAACTCAAAAGTGTCGAAAATTTACAAGCACCGACTAGAATCATTTTAATTTCAGATCATGGCATAGTTTTCCCTTCGAAACAGCTTAAAGACTTTGTGCTAGGGAAGTTAAAAATTTACTAAACGCTTAATCGCTTACTTGTTCTGGAGGAAATTGCCAAGCCTATAGGTTCAACCAGACGATTCTGACGACCTTGTCTACTCAAAAGTTTGAGTTTGCGTTCGTTCGCATCTTGAACCAGCAACTGGTTAAAGTGCGATGGGTTACCATCATTAACGCCATTATCGCGACAATAAATAAATAATAAAGTGCATCAGAATTGTTTATTCGACATTAGGTTTAAAGGGTCGTCTGAAAACAATTCCAGAATAATGAGCCTAATCTGTAGGTAGAAGATTTAGTCCCACCCATTCCTTCAAATATTGACGAAATATAAGAATTAAAGCCTGTAATTAAACCTTGTTTAATGCTAATTATATTTGAATCATTTTGCAATTCGGTTAAATATACAAAAACCAAAGACGTATAAAAGATTATTTATTTCAACAAAGATGGAATAAAGTAATATGCCAGACTTAAATTAAATAAATAGGTGTTTCATTCATTTCATTTCTTGACACCGTGGATCAACATCAAATCGTTAGGAATTGAAAAATCCTCTGGTTCATTATTGATTTGTCAGACTTTTAATTAATCGTTAATTTATTTATAATATAAAATGGTTGTTAAAATTAGTTTCAACCCCGTCGGTTTCGTGTCGCGAGTGCGGTTGCTGAGCGTGGGGTCCTGGGTTCGATTCCCAGGTTGGACAGGGTGTTCTTTGATTTTTCCACTAGGAATTACATAGTAGCAGCCTGGCGATTGGACGTTGGACACCCCGTGCCTCGCAAAGCACGTGAAGCTGGTGGTCCTGCGCCTGATCTCTACCCGGTCGTGTTGGGTTGCTGTCCCGTCGGACTGTAGGAGAGCAGGAGAGCAGAGTGCATCTGTTTACGCACACACACTTATGCACTATGCCTCCTGCTTGCTTGGCTGGTCACTGTTGAGACTGGCAGCCCCGTGGCTGGTCTCTGGTGAGATTGGCCGCCTCGTGGCCGGGAGGATTCGTTCAAGAGGATTTATACAAGTGAAGTGAAGTGATGTGATGTGATGTGATGTGAAGTGCATACTCGTTTCTCTTTTATCAGGTATATATAGGTTAGGCATAGGTACTGCCTGTCACAAATGTATAATGTATAGTATATTATATTGTATTTATTTATTTCTGAGTACATGGTACATTAAGGTCTTACATTAAAATACTGTTTCACATATACTACCATTGCTGGTGTAGAATTGGAAGGAACAAAGAATAAATCATAATGTCAAAATAAAAATTACAATGTCCAAGAATTCATAATGTCAAAGTACTAATGTCATTATTAAGGTTTTAATTACATTATCAAAAGCTATGTTTTGAAAATTTATTGACGGAATATTAATTGGTAACATTCTCAGGGCAGGTATTCTGTACATAATTATCTTGATTATATATTTTTTGTATAGTTACTTATATTTGTTATTTGATGTATTGCCTCAGTGTCGTGATTATTGCGTGCTTCGGAGTTAGCACGCCGTCGGATGGCCGAGTGTCGTGATTTCTTTAATTTAATTTGAAAAAACTATGTATGATTTTAATATCGATTTATAATATCCACTGTGGCAACACTGTCAAAGCACAAATGATTAATATTGTAAGAAACTTTTAAATGTATTTCCATTATGGCAACTGAATGTATTATTTTACTTTGACAACACTTAGAAATAACGGTTATGATATTATCGTTATTTCTGGGTGGGGTCGAAAGTCGTTTTAAATGGTAAAATGTAATGGATAGTCAGTCTTCGTTTGATTGTGAAGTAGTACAGTTGTGTGCATTAAAAGTATTAGCAAGAAAAGAGCGTTTTCTTAACACTAGTTTATTTATTTATTTAGAAGTAAGTATTAAAAATTATGTATTAGATAGGTTGAAGCTGTTTTGTACTCACCATCACTTGTCCCCTACTAATAGGTTCATTAGAAAACCAGCGTCAGACAGCATCTGTCTGGCATTAATGCTGAAATGAACCTTTTTGGCGCAGCCGTGAGGCACACACTATTATTGTTAAAATACAAGTTTCACTTGTTTTTATTTTGTTATTTTGTGTTTCACGAATTGTGTCCAAATAAACATTATTCTTTCTTTCTTTCTTTTCTTTAGATAGGACGCGTTTTTCTTTTCGCCTTAGTAGGGTATGTTCTTTCCGCCATAACAGTTACTTATTTATTTTCCTTTTTTTTTTTAATTAGTTACTTTCTTTCTTTCTTGGTGGCGTCCTTCTTTTCGCCTTGGATTGACTTGGTTTGAATTATTTTAATAGCGTCATTCTTTTCGCCTGGTCATGGTGGCATCATTCTTTTTGCCCAATGGCATCATTCTTTTTGCCCAATGGCATCATTCTTTTTGCCAATAGTCTCCTTTATCATTATTAATTATAGTACATCCTATCCTAAACATTATCGTATCAATATAATATTAGGTGGTGAATATAGGCAGCAATCAAAGAATTAATAATTAAATCCAATAATAACAATCAATAAAAATAGTTTGGAAAATCCAAAAGTGCACGCCTCATACATAACACTCATTCTTATACGAAAAAGAAATTCAAAACATAGTTTTTAACAAAAATGAACAATTTATCACTTTTCATGAAGTCGTAATGTCAAAGACTGACAAAGATATTTACTTGGCGGTTGCTAGGCAACATCAAGTCAATGGTTGGAAATATTTAGATAAAGATATTATATTTTAGTTAGTATTGCACGACTCATTAGAGTGTGCTCTACGATCGAAAAATATTTTTTGCCCCATTTCTGCAACTGTTTTTATTGTTACACTCCTGCTAGTACACAGAACCTACTTAATTTATATACCATTGTATAGATGATTAAATGGAGATTAATACTGTACTTTTTAACAATTGATTTAATGCAGCAGAAATGGAAAAAGCATAAAAATAGTTGAAAAAAAATTCCTGTCCGTCAATTTATGAACCCTGAAAACATTGTAGCTTGCGATAAAATCAATTAATTGAGTCAATTTTTTTTTTATACTTTCGTTTCAGCCGTAGAAGGAACCCTATTGAAAATGGCTCTTTTATTCAAAGAAGTTTTATTATAATTAATAAAAACCTAACTAAAATATAATATCTTTAACTAAATATTTCGAACCTTTGACTTGAAGTTGCCTAGCAACCGCCAAGTAAATATCTTTGTCAGTCGTTGACATTACGACTTCATGAAAAGTGATAAATTGTTCATTTTTAGGGTTCCGTACCCGAAGGGTGACAAACGGAACCCTATTCATAAGCCTCCGCTGTCCGTCTGTCTGTCAGCGAGCTCTATCTCATGAACCGTAATAGGTAGGCAGTTGAAAATTTCACAGATTGTGCATTTCTATTGCCGCAAGAGCAACAAATAATAAAATTAAAAAATAAAGGGGGGTCGCCATACAATAAAATTAAATTTTGAAAAAATAATTATCTGACCCTGGCATGTGGGGTATCATTTTCTAGAGCTCATCGAGTAGAGAATAAATATAATTTTTATTTGTTTTTATCTTCAAAAATGATGAATTAGGGGGCCGTAGAAGTTGTCTGTTTTAGACCATTTTTGTACGAGCTCTATCTCAACAACTAAACAAATTAGGAATTTGAAACTTGTGTGTATCATGTAACATATATTGTTTATAATCAACAAATACTAAAAACGCCGATTCATAACGTATTTTATATAATACGGGCGATTTTCTGCAACTTAAAGTAATAATTTTGTATTTCATGCTAATATTATGCGATATAAATTCCACAGATAACTATTTAATAGTCGGAGTAATGACATGGAATTAGTAAGTACCTACTATCATGGCAGCATATACTATTTCGATCATTTAAATTTCGATCATCCAAAAAGGTCTACAAAATAAACTTTCTTCACAAGATTTCAAAACCGGCCAGTACTTTTTTGAGTTTAAGAACTTTATCGACTTTTTTCAAAGTATCCCTAGACGGTGTTGATGTGTGTACCTCATGTTAAAACTACACTCCAATAGACAATATATTCAGTAACATTGAAATGAATGCTGGCACATACAGTGTACTATTCAGTTACCTAGCTTAAACCGTTGTGGATACAATTTCATATTGAGAAAAACTATTGGTGTAAAAATATTCGGTCATGGCGGCCAATCTCAACGGAGACTGGCCTTCGGCGCGGGAGATATTATAGTGCACAAGTGTGTGCGCAGACACGAGTGCACTCTCTCTTCCCTCACTCTCATAGTCCGATGGGATGTGTAAAAATAATAAGTAAGAAATAATAGATTTCTGTATGACTATCAAAAATAACGTAAATAAATACCTGTATTGACCCGTGCGTTTGCACTGGCGAAACATCACGACAAAACATGTTGAAATCTCTAGTTCCTGTCAAACATTGTATGAAAAATTGACAGAAAATAGAGATTCCAACATGTTTTGTTGTGAATGTTTCGCCAGTGCAAACGCACAGTTATAATTAAAATTTGGCGTACTACTTACATTCTATTTTGTACAATATAGTGTGATGTAGCAAGAGAAATCCTTTTATTTATAAGTAACTAGCTTTACCCGGCCTGGCTTCGCACGGTTAGCACTAAGTACTTATCTACGGCGCATCTACCTTTCCTAATTACCTATTTCTACCTAATTACCTACCCTACCTACCTACCCTACCCTTCTTACCAGGGTAGGTAGGTACCTAACCTACCCTATCTACCCTACATATCTACCTGCTTACCTACCATATATACCTATTTATACCTACTAATACTATGTTAGTAGCAAATAAATAACTTTGACTTTAGTTAATGCATGTTACTGCATAAAGTTAACTTAATATTTTTCTCTTAAAATAAATGAAATATACTCCTACACCTATATTTTAACACAACAACATTTTCTCATTAAAATTAGACAATTTCTTTACAAATCTTTGTTTTTTTATAGCGCCTCTGTTGTTACCTTTACGAAAGTATTACAAAAATTCATAGTGTTAAATCTTGTACGACATGGTATGGAACCCTTCGTGTGCGAGTCCGACTCGCACTTGACAGATTTTATTAAACTATGTTTTGAATTTCTTTTTCGTTTATGAATGAGTGATAAGTATGAGGCGTGCACTTTTGGATTTTCCAAACTATTTTATTAATTATAATTAAACTACTTTGAATAAAAGAGCCATTTTCAATAGGGTTCCTTCTACGGCTGAAACGAATGTATAAAAAAAAAATTTACTCAATTAATTGATTTTATCGCAAGCTACAATGTTTTCAGGGTTCATAAATTGACGGACAGGAATTTTTTTTCAACTATTTTGATGCTTTTTCCATTTCTGCTGCATTAAATCAATTGTTAAAAAGTACAGTATTAATCTCCATTTAATCATCTATACAATGGTATATAAATTAAGTAGGTTCTGTGTACTAGCAGGAGTGTAACAATAAAAACAGTTACAGAAATGGGGCAAAAAAAAATTTTCGATCGTAGAGCACACTCTAATGCTTCGCATTAAGAGTCGTGCAATACAATAATAACAATCAAGAATATTAGGTAGTGAATATAGGCAGCAATCAAATAATTACTAATTAGAACCAATAACAACAATCAATAAATACAATAATAACAATCAAGAATACAATAATAACACTCAGGAATAACCAAATCATATAACAATAAGCCCTCTAGGGACATAATCCCACCTCCCGCCTCACATGGTTCTTCCCGCCTTGCGGCATACGGACTCTTTTGGAGACACACTCTGGCTCCGGAGCCAGAGTGTGCTTTGAAGACTCCACACCCTCCATGTTCTTCCTGTCCCTTCTTTTTCCGCCTCTCCCCCTTCTGGGGCGCGCCACAACACAAAAACATGACCTCGCACCCGGGCAGTCCTATTATAATTACAGTCCAAAACTATTCTTTTATTATTATGGACATGGTCCCGAGTTTCATCCGCCAGCCCACAGTAGCAACTAGCAGTGTCGCTTAGCGACATTGCGTGTAGGCGGCCTCTGAAGCCCCCATGGTCTGTGGGGACCTGTGACGTGACGTAATCCGGCTCCACCCAGCCCTGCGCCAATCGATCCGCTACGTTCGGAAAGAAGCTGAACAACTCTCTGCCGTCAGAGGAGGTAAGCCACCGCTCCTGCCACCGGGCAACGACCTCCGCTCTCACCTTCCCAATTGCCACCTTGCGCTCCCTACTGACCAGATTGGAACACTCCTGCGCGATTCGTCCTGCTCTACAAACCTCCAGGTCGGCCGGAAGCACTTCCGCCAGCACAGGCAACGCTGCGGTGCTGACCGACCTGTACGCTTTCATCAACAAAATGCGTGCTGGGCGTTGAGTGCGGAGCAGCGTACTCCGCACTACATATCTCTCCACACTCCGCCACCACACGGCCGCAGCAAACGTCAGGATCGCCACATAGGTCCCTGCAAACAGGACCTTTAGGGCCCTGTACTTAACGCCCCAGGAAGACGCCGAGATCCGACATCTTCCCGAAGGCGTTCACAGCCCGTTGGCCGGCCAAACTAGCATGCGGCACGTAGGAGCCCGCTTTATCAATAACAACACCCAGCACCTTGGCCTGCGCAACGTGCGCGATCGAGGCGCCGTCCATGCGTATGGTAGGAGGACGTTTAAATTTGCCCTTCAAAGTGAGGGTCTGCGACTTTGCCGCTGAGAACTCGAGGCGGTTCCGTCTCCCCCAAGCGGATACCGCCTCCAGCGACGACTGAGCGTTACGCTCAATCGCCGCTCGACTCGGCGCCTCGATCACGACGGTGATATCGTCCGCGTACGCTACCGCCCGGACACCCTCCGGCCACGGCAGCTTCAGGATGTCGTCGAGCAGGAGGTTCCAAAGAGTCGGCCCAAGGACCGAACCCTGGGGGCAACCCATAGTGGACCGCTTCCACACCACCTGGTCGCCCATGAACAGTCCGACTCACCTTCCCGTAAAATAACTGACAAGGATTCTATAGATGTTAGGCGGACATCCGCATTGTTTGGCCTTAGTCAGGACCATGGGCCACCAGGCGTTGTCGAAGGCCCCCGAGATGTCAAGCAGAATTACCTGGACGTACTTCTCCGAGGAGCACGCCACCCGGTCCAGGATCACATTCAGCGCCGTGACCGTTGACCTGCCCCTCGAAAAACCATGCTGAAACAGAGAGATGTTACTATTGAGGCAAGGTGCACACGCGATAATCAGGCGTTCCAGGACCTTCCCCAGACTGGGGAGGAGAGTAATTGGCCTGTACGCCTTGGGATCCGAGAGCGGCCGATCGTTGCCCTTTGGCAGGACGACCAGCTTCCCTTCCTTCCAGATGTCCGGAAACACGCCCCCGCTTATACAGGCAGAAAACATAAGGAGCATCTCCGCTCCGCTCACCCTCCACGCGTGTTTTAAAATTCTAGCGGTAAGGCCATCCAAGCCGGGGGCCGTGTTTGGCAGGTCTCTAATAATGCGGTCGAGTGGCGCCTGGCTGGGTGGATCAGACTCGCGTCCCGTCGGCAAACATGCCACCGTGAGTCTAACCTGCCGGTGATAGGGCGAGTCCTTGCTGGGGTCGTCATCAGGACAGAGGACGCCAAGAAGACCCGCGGCAGTTCCTTCTGTCGTGGTAGAATACCCTTCCAAAAGCCTTATGCCCTGCATGACATTGGCGGGGGGGCGCACTCTGCCCGACGCGGCTCTGTATGCTAACCCCCAGGGGTCGTCGTTCCCCGACTCCGCAATGCCACGAAAGTAAGCTATTTCGGCCTCGCGCATCGCGGTCTTGAGTGCCGTCCTCACCACATGCAGTGATTCCAGCATGTGCATGCTGCCAAGCCCGCCGTGCGCCGTACACTTTCCTCCTCATATGGTCCAGATCAGGGGACCACCATTCGTAACCCCCGTTGTCCTTTTTCCCTCTCGTACCCAAACAGTCTACCGCAGTACGAATAAGGATTTGAGAGTACTGCGCGGAGACCACTTCTGCCGGCTTCCACGTTTCAAGCCTGCCATCCTGTTGTGGAGCATACTGCGAAAACGCTCATAGTCCACCCCCTTCTCACGGAAGGATACCGACTTGACGGCCCGCTCCTCCTCACCCAGGCCCGCTGTGCTTGCGGCGCCCATGCCTACCGGGAAAGTGATGAGCTGGTGGTCGCTCATGCTCACTCCCTCATGCACCGTCCACTGTGACACTGCTGGCCCCCTAGATGATAAGGTTAGATCTACATTTGACTGGCCATTTGGTCCGCTAAAAGTGGGGGGTTGACCTTCCACATTATGGACGACGAGTCCCCTACCCAAGATAAGGCCCTCCATCTGGGTCCTCCTGTAGTCAGTGTCCGGTCCCCTACCCACATACTGTCTTCGCTCACAGTGGCACAGTGGCGAGTGGGCATTGCTATCAATAGCTACCAGTACCTGATGCCTTGCAAGCTGGTCCAAGACCCTCGTCAGCTGCTGCAGGTGGATGGCGATGTCGTGGCTGTACTGACAGTAGGACGACACCACATAAAAATCGCTTTGCGTGGCTATGCAGCGGACATGAGCCACCGCACAATGATCGCCACTTAGGTGCCCCAGAAACGTGATAGCAATCCCAGGGTTCACCGCCACTATCCCCGCCTTGGACTCTGGTCCGGACTGGATGATCCTAGGATCACGGTATTGTTCCTGGACCAATAAGAGGTCCAGGCGCAGAGTCCTGGAGAAAACTGGTAATTCCATGGTGGCTGCTGCAGAACCCTGGAGATTGAGCTGCCCCACCCGTAATGACGATGAACGGCTAGACATACTGCGTCATGTTTGCCGCCTGTTTCTCCGCGTATATCCTCGCCGGGCAGTCTATCGCTGCTGTTTTGTGGGAACGGGCCTCCGGCCTCTTAAAGCGCCGGCACGTGGCGCAGCATCCCGATTCGGCCTGGCATTCCTCTGCCTTGTGGCCGCTGTCTCCGCATTTGCCGCACACCATAGAGGCCGCCCTGCAGTACTTCTCCGGGTGCCCGTATTGCTGGCACTTACTGCAGCACGTCACCGGGACGAAGTCGCAGACCTCTACTGCGTCCCAGCCTATATACACCCTAACCAGACCCAATAATTTCTCCCGCAATGGCGCCGAAACCTCGAATACCACGGTCGTGGTCCGCCCCCCCCGCCAACCTTTCTTGAAGGCGAAACACGCCTCCTTCTGAAGCCGCTCTAACGGCCAATCCGCGTCCTCCTCGAAATTTAACTCGGTGCAGATCCTCCAGAACCTCCTCCGCAGCGGGGCTCCCACTGAGGTTCCTGAAGGCCACAAGTGGCCTCCGAGCCCTCGGGTCCGCAGCCCTCAGCGCGGAGGGGGTCGCTGCCTTCAGCTTCTGGGCCGCCGCTGCCGACGCCGTCTGCACGAATACGCCCGCATTCCCCACTCTTCGCACCCCCTGGACCTGGATGCCGCTCCGGCTCGGCTGCACCTTGTCTCGCAGCTCCTTCAGAGTCGCCTCCGACGACTTGATCTCCTCCGAGTTGGGGTAAATGAGCATCGCAGGTCCGCGTTGCGCCTCCACCCTCTGGGTAACTCCGTTGGGCAACTTTAGCATAGCCGAATAGCTCGGCCTCTCAGTCCCCGCTGTTCCAATTGCAGTCGTGGTTGCCGTGCTCGCCGGGGCCGCACTGGCCTGCCGCAGTTCGATGGAGGCAACCTTCAGCTTCATAGCAGTAACGCTATGCTCCGCCTCCGCCAAGCGCAGATTCAGCGCAGCCACGATTGCCAGTATGTCCTGGCCGTAGCCGGCGATCAGCCCCTTATCGTGCATGTTCAGTTTGTTGGTGGCGTTGGCCACTCCACTGATGCTCTTCACCGCGGCGTATACCTCGTCAATCATCTCGACATTAGACCGCACCGCCAACCCTTGCTTCACCGGGGTGCTTGAAGCACCCGGTGCGGAACCCGCCGGCGGCGGGTCCACACAGACCGTGCGGCTCGGTGCCGCCATGATGCCGCTTATAGGCGGCGCAGACTCTTCCCTTCCGAATAATCTCTGCCGCGCAGGACCATGGGCCTCCTGAGGGGAGGTCAACGGTCTCTTTGCTGCCGCCAGGACCGGGACCGGTGAGGGCACCGTCCCCGGCGGCATGCATTCTTCCCTAATGGGGGGAATGGGGGACTCTACAGGCGTGCCGAAATAAGAGGGGGGGGTCCGTAACATGGACCTTCTCGGGGCAAACCCGATCCCCTCACGCAACTCCTCCAGGAACCGCAATTCCTTCTCGCGCCTCGAAACCTCGGCATCAATTGCCTGGCGGAACCCGCCTCCGTCGTCATCATCCGCCATCCTCCACCCAGACCTACCCTAATCTTAATATACCCTTCTAACGAGTAAAAACAAACAAATAAAATAAAATAATAGAAAAATATAAGTTGTGGTAAAAATAAAAAATTTCTACCAAAAATCACAAAAGAACCTACTACTGACAACACCAAAATTAAATAACAAATAATCCTACCAAAAATTTATAAACTGGCAACACTGGCAGCTGTCAACCCCAACTGACAGTGACAGATGACACCCGACAGACGTCACCCGAGAGTGACGACGACAGGGCGACTGACAGACGCCACCAGCACTCCGCTACTGTCAACCCAACCGAAACTGACAGCCGACAGACTGACACTGACATAAGGTATTGACAGGGCGACTGACAGCCACCACACCGCACACCAACGCAACCGCGTGCACGTAACCTCCCCCCCTCTAGGGACACTCCCTCCAACCTTCCCATGGCCCTACCAATGGCATGCCGTTATACGGGCCGAATCGCGGGGCGGCTGCGAACATAGCGCCCTTGGCAATCTATGTAGTCCGCAGGCGCTTCTTGATCCCTACAAACCATGTGTGTCCCTATACGCACTCTCCCCAAATGGGCTTGCGACGACACACAACGACGAGTAGTGGCCACTTCGTCGCCGGCAGACCTGAAACAAACTTGGTTAGCCATATAAAATACATATATAAATACTTGGCGCTGTTCTTTTCGCCTGGGCGGACACTCTTATCTTTTCGCCCTAACTTTGTGTCATTCGGTTTTTCTTTTCCGGCCGGCGCAGCGGCGTAGCTATTTTCGCCTTACCTTAACTTGGTGGCGTCGTTCTTTTCGCCAGTACAATTGTATTAGTGTGCTCTTTTTAGTGCAGTTCCAATTAAAATTCCATTCCAACATTAACATACAGATTCAATTTTCATACAACAAACACAGCAGTGACAGGAAATCAATATAAGAATTATAATTAAATAATAATAACGGTTAGCAGTGCTAATCACAATTAGCAGTGCAACACAATTCGGATTCAATAATTATAAATTAATAAATTACAGTATACAATTAAATTCAATAACAATTTAGACAATTACAAAAGATTAATTCGATTCATTTAAATTCAACAGATTACGTTACGTTATGGCAATGGCAATGTGCCGGTCGCTAGCGACCTCCACCCCAGTCACGTCAGTCACATGTGACCGGTCAAGAGCCGCCTCCTCCCGCTCCAGTTTGCTCCGGGCAGCGTGCCAGGAGTGCGCGTATTCCCGTAGCCGGTCAAAGTTCGCCGGTGAACTTACGAGATCAGTGTAGTAAACCGGGCCGACCTCCGCGCGGCTGATCCCATTCATCATCTTGCACCTAGCTTCCTCGTACAGGGGGCAGACCCACAGCGCATGGTGCAGGTCTTCCTCTTCCATACCGCAGTAACATACGCTCGTCTCACATAATGTCATATCATTCAACCGCTTCCTAAAACACCCATGTCCCGTGAGAATCTGGGACAGCTGGTGGTCCGGCACGACCCAGTGTGACCTGATTCGTGCCGCCACATCCGGGAAAAAACGGAACAGCTCCCGTCCTTTCTATTCATTCGTCCACCTCTTGTCCCAAGCATCCATCGCCTCATCCCAAATCTCTCGCTTGCGTCGGGCCAACTCCCGTCTCCGCAGGCCCAGCTCAACCTGTGCTTCGGCCGCGCACTGGCGCTCCTCATCAAACCGCCCTGCACGGATCACCTCCAGGTCCGCCGGGAGAACGCCGGCCAATACTGCCAGCGCAGCCGTACTGGTAGACCTGTACGCCTTCGTCAGCAGTATCAGGCTCGCCATCCGACACACACTTGGCGTACACCGCAGTTACTTCCGCGGGTACGACGTTCCATACATTCTTCACTATTTGCGCGCTGATTCCGTCCAGTCCCGGTGCTGTGTTGGGCAAGCTCCTAATGATGCCCCCCAAACTGTCACGTGACAGAGGAGGCGCAGCCTGGCCCGACGGGATGAGCGAGGCAGCGACACGTACCTGCCTATGATATGGCGTGTCCCCGGACGGGTCATCATCCGGACACAGCGCACGCAGGAGACCGGTCGCCGCCTCACCCACAGTGCTGGCAAAGCCCTCCGCCAGTTTTGTGCCGTTAAAGACCCGGGAGGGTGGCCTGAGCCTGCCACTAGCGGCACGGTAGGCCAACCCCCACGGGTCAGCGTTGCCCGCGTCGGCAATCCTCCTAAAATGCGCAAGCTCCGCCTCCTCCATTGCCTTTCGATATCGCGCCCGTACGTCATGAAAGTCAGCTCTCAGTCGCTCTTCTCTTAATCCCCCGCCCTTTCGCGATCCCTGCCACTTACACCTTGCTCTGCCATTCGCTTTCCGGAGCTTCTCAAGCTCCGGGTTCCACCATTCGTACCCCGCGTCCTTTGGTGGTCCCTTCACACCCAGAACCTGACACGCGGTGTTCACAATAACTTTCGTAAAGTCCCTGCAGACAAAGGACGCTGGCCTGCCAAAGTTAAGCCCACCCATTCGTTCGTGGATGGCCTGCTGGAAGCGCGGCCAGTCCACCTCATGATCCCGAAAGCGCACCGGCTCCTTGTCCGGCCCCGCGCAGTGGCGACTCCTGGTTGCATCCACCTGGAAGGCAATGAGGCGGTGATCGCTGCAGCTGGCCCCATCTAGGACCACCCATTTCTTAACGGCGACGCTCCTGGTGCTGAGGGTCAAGTCGATGTTGGACTCACCGTTAGGGCCACTGAAGGTGAAGGGCTGGCCCTCCACGTTGTTGACGGTGAGCCCATACGCAGCGATGAGCGCCTCTAACGCCACCCGCCTGTATTCTGCCGTGTGACCGCGGCCAGTGTAGTGGCGCGGCGCACTGTGCCACAAAGGCGAGTGGGTGTTCGCGTCAGCACCAATAAGCACGCGCTTCCCGCGCAGCGCAGTCAGGATGCCCTCCAGGTGGTGCAGATGGCGGTCGATGGGCTCGCCAAACTGGAAGTAGGCAGACACGACGTGCAGGTCACACTCCCCCAGGTGGACCACGAGGCAGTGGTCGGTGGACAAGTGCTGCAGCACCTCGCAGGCCATGTCGCGCCGATGTAAGTAGATGCCCGCCTTGGAGGACGGGCCATGCTGAAGGATGTTATCGGCCTGCGCGTACTGCTCCTGGAGGAGGACGACGTCGACTTCCAGCTGGCGGCACACCGCAGGGAGCTCCTTAGTCGCCAACACTGACCCAGCGAGATTCAGCTGTCCGATTTTAATGGAGGGCCTACCCATATTGGGTCATGGCTACGCCCCTCTGCTCCGCGTATACCCTAGCCGGGCACTCCCTGGAGGCGGTGCTGTGATCAGCCGCCCCCTTCTTCCCAAGCCGCTTGCAGGTGGCGCAGCAGCTCACAGTAGACGCGCACTCATGACGGCGATGGCCTGTCGCACCGCAGCGACCACACGTGGCCTCCGACGATCTGCAGAAGCGTTCAGAGTGTCCGTACTGTTGGCACTTCGTGCAGCAAGTGACGGTGATGAAGTCCGTCACCTCAACAGCCTGCCACCCAATGTACACGTGCCCCTTCTCCAAAAGTGCCCCTCGCAACGCCGCCGAGCATGCAAGCACGGCCATCGTGCCCTTAGCCCCGCCCCGCGACCGGTCCTTCTTAAAGGCGCCCTTAGCCTCTTTCCGCAGGCGTTCCAGCGGCCATTGCGGGTCCTCACGGAAATTCTGCTCATGCAGCGCGTCTATAATCTCCGCAAAGGGCGGGTCGCCGTCCAGCCTGTTCAGGCTCACCAGGGGTTGCCGCATTGCGGTATCCGCCACTCTGAGCTCTTCTGCTGGGTAGAACGCCATGGTTGGGCCAGACGTGTTCTTTATAGCGACCGGCTCAGCATGCCGGGGTAACCGCAGCGCCCTGGCGTACGACGCTGCTGATGGCTGCACCACCGCCTCCCCCTGCAACGCGCCTCCGCACCCCTCCTGCACCTTCCTTTCAGCCGCGCACATCCTGCCCTCCGCAGCCGCCAGACGCAGGGTGAGGTGGACGACCACCGCCGACAGCCGCTCCGTATGCAGACCAATCGCTGCTACATCGTCCTTATTCAGCTTCGAGGTCTTTGAGCGCACTGCCTCCATTATCCCGCGAGTCGAAGCCGTGGCTAACCCCGCCAGAGACTCCACGGGCGCCGTCGAGAGCGGGTCGACGTCTTCCAGCTGCATCTGCTGTTTCGCGCCGCCACCGTCCTTTTCGTGCTCCTGTTCCTTCTCCTTCTCCTTATCGGGCGGCGGGGGTGGGGGGAGGACCTCGTCAGCAGGCCACCAATTGGTGGCGCTTCCAAGCGCGCCGGCCGCTTTGCGACGCGGCGCCGCACAGCCTCCTGGACCTCTTCCGGAGAGGTCAATAACCTCTTCTCACTCCTATCGGCGGCGGGTGCAGAGCGGGGGGGTGGGGGGGGAGACCCCACGTCAAGCAGCATTGGCCCAGGCGTGCTGAATTGTTGCGGCCGAGTGCGCTGCAGGGACGTGCGCGGAGTAAATCCGCTTTCCGCACGTAACTCCGCCAGCACCCTCAACTCCTCCTCCTTTCGAGCCATCTCCTCCGACCTCTAGGGACACTCCCTCCAACCTTCCCATGGCCCTACCAACGGCATGCCGTTATACGGGCCGAATCGCGGGGCGGCTGCGGACACTGCGCCCTTGGCAATCTTTGTAGTCCGCAGGCGCTTCTTGATCCCTACAAACCATGTGTGTCCCTATGGCAACTCTCCCCAATGGGCTTGTACGACACACGACGAACAGAAGATGCGACTTCGTCGCCGGCAAACCTGTGAACAACCTTGTTAACCATATGTATATATACTTATATATGTAGATGCGAGGCGTATTTCTTTTCGCCTTAGTAGCGTATATTCTTTTTCATCTCTCATGCTCGGAAAGTAGTGTTTGTTTGATCCGAGTAGCGGGTGGAAAACGCTGCTTCCCTCTCTAGGGCGGGAAAAACTCATAGTAATTGCTTCCCGCCCTAGGGCGGGAATGAATTTTAAAAATAGAACTTTAGGTTAGGTAGTCTGCTACGAAACTTTTTACATGAAAAATATCGAATAGAATAAAAACAAAAAAGCTGCAGCAGTGTTTCCACTTACGTTTTTGGTTTTTCCCCAGTTTCTTAATGAATTATCCCTAAAATTCCCTAAAAAAATAAAAATTCCTTGGTTCAGGGAATTTTTCATTTTTATAGCATAAATACCTAGAAAACATTAATTATAAATCGAGAGAGACGAAACAAACCAGCTCTAGGTATAATGCGACTTATCGTCTTTAGCCACAGAAATAGTACTATTAACCTTAACAATAACATGGTAAACTAAAATTAGACGTATTACAATTATTACAAGTTTCAGGGAATCCCCTTTATTCAATCGGTGGTGCCATAGAGTAAAGTAGTACATCGGGTGCTGCCTAGTATAAACAATAGGGCTACCAAGTTCAAGTTCAATTTTTCCTTAAAATTCCCTAAATCGCTTCCTAAATAAAACATCCCTAAACCATGCTTATTATTGGCTATTTTTCCCAAAAAAAAGGGAGAAATCCCTAAAAGTGGAAACACTGGGCCCCGGTCTTGTGAGGTATTTTTTTAAAATTATAAACTGCTGTTTTATATAAACAGCCAGTGTGAATTAAAAAAAATACATAATGCGCGGGGCGGGCCGCAGCGGTGACGCAGTGTTCCATATTAAAAAAAAAACACAAATTGTTCTAACTTCTCAGTTCATTTTGAATAGATACTAATCATTTTAAACACTATGTTTTACTTTCCTTATATTCGAAATGAAAAGTAGAGTGTTTAACACGGGTGAAAGACATCAATTCCTACTCGGACTATAGCCGCCCTCGCTACGCTCGGGCGTCTAAATACCTCGTATGGGAATTGATTTCTTTCGACCCTTGTATAACAATCTACTATTTCATTCCTCATGCTCGGAAAGTAGTGTTTGTTTGATCCGAGTAGCGGGTGGAAAACGCTGCTTCCCTCTCTAGGGCGGGAAAAACTCATAGTAATTGTTTCCCGCCCTAGGGCGGGAATGAATTTTAAAAATAGAACTATTGGTTAGGTTCGTGACCTAACCAAAAGTTCTATTTTTAAAATTCTAAAAAAACTACGGCTACGAAACTTTTTACATGAAAAATATCGAATAGAATAAAACTAAAAAGGCTGTGGTGTTGTGAGTGTATAAACAGCCAGTGCGAATTAAAAAAAAAAAACCTATTAAACGAGACGGCTCGCGGCGGCAGTGTTTCCACTTTTAGGGATTTCTCCCTTTTTTAGGGAAAAATGACCAATAATAAACATGGTTTAGGGATATTTTATTTTGACAGGGATTTAGGGAATTTTAGGGAAAAAATGAACTTGAGTTGGTAGCCCTATTGTTTATAGTAGGCTGCACCCAATGTACTACTTTACTCTATGGTAGCACCGATTGGGGATTCCCTGAAACTCGTAATGAATATAATTCATCTAATTTTAGTTTACCATATTATTCTTAATTTTACTATTTCCGTGGTTAAAGATGACATCGGAAATTAGTCGCATTATGCCTAGAGTTGGTTTGTTTCGTCTCTCTCGATTAATAATGAATGTTTTGTAGGTATTTAATGCTATAAAAATGAAAAATTCCCTTAACCAAGGATTTTTTTTATTTTTAGAGAATTTTAGGGATAATTCATTATGAAACTGGGGATAAACCAAAAACGAAAGTGGAAACACTGCGCAGCGGTGACGCGGCGCGTTCCAAATTTAAAAAATTTCATAATTGTTCTAACTTCTCAGTTAATTTGAAATAGGTTGTTGGTAAATAGGTGGTTACATGTTATTTAATATCAATAAGTATTTTAGTTTACTATTTTATACTTTCCTTATATTCGAAATGAAAAGTAGAGTGTTTAACACGGGTGAAAGATATCAATTCCTACTCGGGACTATAGCCGCCCTCGCTGCGCTCGGGCGTCTAAATACCTCGTATGGGAATTGATTCCTTTCGACCCTTGTATAACAATCTACTATTCCGCCATAACTGTTACTTATTTATATCCTTTTCTTTTTTTTTTTTATTAGGTAGTTACTTTCTTTCTTTCTCTCTTTTTTGGTGGCGTCCTTCTTTTCGCCTTGGATTGTCTTTGTTTGGCTTATTTATTTATTTTAATGGCGTCATTCTTTTCGCCTGGTCATGGTGGCATCGTTCTTTTTGCCAATAGTCTCCTTTAGCATTATTAACATAGTACATCCTATTCTAAACATTATCATGTCAGTATAATATTAGATAGTGAATGTAGGCAGCAATCAACGAATTAATAATTTGATTCAATAATAGCAATCAATAATACAATAATAATAACAATTAAGAATATTTAGGTAGTGAATCAAAGAATTAATAAATTATAATTAGAACCAAAACAATAATAATAACAATCACGAACACAATAATAATAATAACACTCAGGAATAATCAAATCAATAATAACAATCAATAAACATAATAATAACAATCAAGAATACAATAATAACAATCAGGAAAATCAAATCATATAACAATAATATATTCAGTAAACACAATAATAACAATCAAGAATTACAATAATGACAATCAGGAATAATCGAATCATATATCAATAATAACAATCAAGAGTGCTCAAAGTATTAATAATTAACAATCAATAAATAAACAAAAAAAATAACCAGAATATTAATAATTAGCGACCAATGATAACAATAAAGACTATATCAGTTGGCATTACTGTCCGACAGCGTTGAGCAGTCGTTCGCTTCCTCACGCTCTAGCCTGCTCCTGGCGGCGTGCCAGGAGTGCGCGAAATCACGTAGCCGGCCAAAGTTCGCCGGTGAGCTTACGAGATCGGTGTAGTACACCGGGCCGACCTCCGCGCGTCTGATCCCATCCATCATCTTGCGCCTCGCTACCTCATACAGGGGGCAGACCCACAGCACGTGGTGCAGGTCTTCCTCTTCCATGCCGCAGTAACATTCGCTCACCTCGCATAATGTCATTTCATGCAACCGCTTCCTAAAACACCCATGTCCCGTGAGAATCTGGGACAGCTGGTGGTCCGGCACGACCCAGTGTGACCTGACTCGCGCCGCCACGTCCGGGAAGAAACGGAACAGCTCCCGTCCTTTCTCCTCACTCATCCATCTCTTTTGCCATTGATCCATCGCCTCATCCCTAATCTCATGCCTACGCCGTGCCAGCTCCCGTCTCCGCAAGCCCAGCTCGACCTGTGCCTCAGCCGCGCACTGGCGCTCCTCATCAAACCGCCCTGCACGGATAACCTCCAGGTCCGCCGGGAGGACACCGGCCAACACTGCCAGCGCAGCCGTACTGGTAGACCTGTACGCCTTCGTCAGCAGTATCAGACTAGTCCTCTGGCACCTGAGCAACGCGCTGCGAACAACGTGGAGTGTCGCCCTCTTGTACCAACAAGCAGCAGCATACGTTATCGTGGCGACGAAAGTGCCCCTGTAGAGGACGCGCAGTCCGGGGTATCGAATGCCCCAGGAGGATGCCGACACTCTTGACATCTTCCCAAAACATTTGGCCGCGCGCTCCCCTATCGATGCCGCATGCTGCGCAAATGACTGATTTGCGTCGAGTACCACCCCCAGCACCGTGGTCGAGGAGACACTCCTGACTGAATCCCCGGCTAACTTGACCGTGGGGGGCCGCTGGAATTTCCTCCTGATTGTCATCATGGATGAATTTGCAGGGGAGAATCCCAGTCTGTTCCTGGCACCCCAAGTCGCAACCAAGTCCAATGTTACCTTGGCCGCCGCCTCAATCCCAGAGCGAGATTGGGACTCAATCAGGATGGTCACATCGTCCGCGTATGCGACCATACGGACGCCGTCAGGCAGTGGTAGCCGAAGCAGATCGTCCAGGAGCAGGTTCCATAGAGGTGGACCAAGGACAGACCCTTGAGGGCAGCCCATTGTGGACACCTTCCACTCCACCCGGTCCCCGATAAACAACCCGACTCGTCGGCGAACAAAGTAGTCCGCCAGCATCTCAAATATGTTGGGCGGACACCCTCCCCGCTTGACTTTCGTCAGGATCATCGGCCACCAGGCGTTGTCGAAGGCGCCCGCAATGTCCAGAAATATGGCCTGCACATACTTGCCCGAGCCCTCCCTCGCGGCGCGCAGGATATCGTTGAGCGCCGTGACGGTTGACTTACCCGTAGAAAACCCGTGCTGAGCGGCAGAGATCTGGTTTCCGATCGTGGGAGCACACTTCAAGATAACGCGTTCCAAAACTTTGCCGAGCACAGGTAGTAGCGTGATCGGCCTGTAGGCCTTAGGGTCAGATAGCGGTTTGCCGTTGCCCTTCGGCAGGACGAGCAGCCGGCCCTCCTTCCACACATCCGGAAACACACCATCCGTCACACACTTGGCGTACACCGCGGTGACTTCCGCGGGCACGACACTCCAGACATTCCTCACGATTCGTGCGCTGATCCCGTCAATTCCCGGTGCTGTATTGGGCATGCTCCTGATGATGCCCCCCAGACTGTCACGTGACAGAGGAGGCGCAGCCTGGCCTGACGGGGTGAGCGAGGCAGCGACACGGACCTGCCTGTGGTACGGTATGTTCCGAGATGGATCATCGTCCGGGCACAGCGCCCGCAGGAGACCGGTCGCTGCGTCGCCCACAGTGTTGGAAAAACCCTCCGCCAGTTTCATCCCGTTAATGACCTGGGAGGGTGGCCTGATCCTGCCGCTAGCGGCACGGTAAGCCAGCCCCCACGGGTCGGCGTTGCCAGTGTCGGCTATGGCCCGGAAGTGCGCAAGCTCCGCCTCCTCCATTGCCTTACGGTATCGCGCTCTCACACCATGAAATTCATCCCTCAGTCGCTCCTCTCTTGGCCCCCCGGCCTTTCGCGAACCCTGCCATTTACACCTCGCCTTACCATTTGCTTTTCTGAGCTTCTCGAGCTCCGGACTCCACCATTCATACCCCGCGTCCTTTGGTGAACCTTTCACACCTAGTACCTGACACGCTGTATTCATTACAACTTCCGTGAAATCCCTGCAAACAAAGGACGCTGGCTTACCGAAGTCAAGCCTTCCCATTCGTGCGTGGATAGCCTGCTGGAAGCGCGGCCAGTCCACTTCTCGATCCCGGAAACGCACCGGCTCCTTGTCCGACTTGCGCTGTGTGTGGTCCTGGTTGCATCCACCTGGAAGGTAATAAGGCGGTGGTCGCTGCTGCTGGCCCCGTCTCGCACCTCCCAGTGCTTTGTGCTGACGCTCCTGGTGGTAAGGGTTACGTCTATGTTGGACTCACCGTTCGGGCCACTGAAAGTGTAGGGCTGGCCCTCCACGTTATTAACGGTGAGCCCATGCGTTGCTATAAAAGCTTCCAACGCCACCCGCCTGTATTCTGCCGCGTGGCCACGACCAGTATAGTGGCGCGGCGCACTATGCCACATAGGCGAGTGGGTATTGGCGTCAGCACAAATAAGCATGCGCTTCCCTCGCAGTGCATCCATTATACCCTCCAGGTGGTGCAGGTGGCGATCAATTGGCTCGCTGTACTGGAAGTACGCGGAGACCACGTGCAGGTCACACTCCTCCAGGTGGACCAAGGCAGTGGTCGGTGGAGAGGTGGTGCAGCACCGCGCAGGCCGTGCCGCGTCGGTGTATGTAGACGCCCGCCTTAGCAGACGGGCTATGCTGCAGGATGTTGTTGTCGGCCTGCGCGTACTGTTCCTGGAGGAGGACGATGTCTAGTTTGAGCTGGCGGCACACCGCAGGGAGCTCCCTCGTTGCCACCGCTGACCCGGCGAGGTTGAGCTGCCCAATCTTCGTGGCCGTCCTATCCATAGTTCGTCATGGCCACGCTCCTTTGCTCCGCATGTATCCTCGCCGGGCAATCCCTGGCGGCAGTCTGGTGTCCCGCCGCTCCCTTTTTGCCGAGGCGCTTGCACGTGGCGCAGCATGCGTCGTTGGCCGTGCACGCCTCCCTGCGGTGGCCGGTTGCGCCGCAGCGGCCGCACGTGATCTCCGCCGATCTGCAGGTGCGCTCCGGGTGGCCGTATTGCTGGCACTTGCTGCAGCATGTCACATTTATGAAGTCCGTGACTTCAACGGCTTCCCAACCCACATAGACCCGCCCTTTCCCAAGCAGCGAGGCACGCAGCGCCGTCGAGCACTCAAACATCGCAGCCGTAGCCTTGGCTGCGCCCCTCGACCGGTCTTTCTTGAAGGCGCCTCTCAGTTCCTTGCGCATGCGCTCGAGCGGCCATTGTGGGTCCTCCCTATAGTTTTGCTCATGCAGTGCCTTTATAATTTCCTCAAAGGACGGGTCGCCGTCCAGCCTGTTAAGGCAAATGAGTGGGAGCCGCACCTTAGGTTCGGCCACCCTGAGCGTTGTTGGGATCGCCGCCCGAAGCCTACTCGCCGCCGCGTCCGTGGTTGTTTGGACAACGACCCCCGCATTGCCCACCTTGCGCACTTTCGTAACTTGCACCCATAATTTTGCGGGGTCCACCGTCTTCTTATGTTCCGCCTTGGTGTCGTCAGCCGTTTTAATGGCGCCATTTTCATCAGCCGGGTAAAGTGCCATGGACGGGCCGGTCGTGTTCCTGATCAGTACCGGCTCCGAGTGCCGCGGCAGGCGGAGCGCCGAGGAATACAATGCCGCAGGGGCGGGTTGCACCGCCGATGCCGGCAGTTGCGCGCTCTCCTCCGCCCTTCGCTCCGCAGCACCCACCCGGTTCTCCGCAGCCGCCAGACGCAAGGTCAGGTGGACGATTACCGCCGACAGCCTCTCCGTGTGGAGACCAATAGCCGCCACCTCGTCCTTATTTAATTTGGAGGTCTTGGACCGGACTGCCTCCATAATCCCACGCGTGGACGCCGTCGCAAGCCCTGCCAGGGACTCGACTGGAGCCGTCGATAGCGGGTCAACCGCGTCCGGAAGTAGCGCGCCAGATCCGTCCTTCTCCTTCTCCTGATCCATCTCCTTCTCCCTTTCCTTCGCTTTTGGGGCGGGTGGGTCACCCGAGAGTAGACCACCAATTGGTGGAACGTCCGCGCGCGGCGTCTTCTTCCCCAGTCTGCGCCTCACAGCCTCCCGCACTTCCTCGGGGGAACTCAGAACCCTCTTTTCGCTCCTTTCAGCGGCGGGTGCGGGGGGGGTAGCCAAGTCCGTCGCCAGCTCCATGGGGGTAGGCGTGCTGAACCCATGCGGCGGAGTGCGCTTCAGAGACACTCGCGGGGTAAACCCGCTCTCCGCGCGCATCTCCGCCAACACCCTTAGCTCCTCCTCCTTACGCGCCATCTCCTCCTCAACCAGTTCATTCGAGAGGCGCAAGGCCTCATCGTCATCCGCCATTCACGAAACGTTATTAAACGCACACCAGGAGTTCACAAAATGCACTGTGTTTTTACAAAAAAAGTTTACAAAGATTTTCTAAGTCCTACACTTCACGTCTAGTGGCCACCGATGACACCGAGTTGCCCAGTGACATATACAGGTAGTCGCCTGCACCAGTGTTGGCGACCGGCGACACACCTATATGCCGAAAATAGTCTAAGTCCCAAGGCTTGGGGAAACCTTTGGGACTTGCACAACTTGACGAGAAAACACAGGAAAAGTCCACGGAAAAATCGGAAAATTCGGAAATTCCGGAAAACACAAAAAAGTCCACTGAGACGAAAGTACTTACACAGTAAAGGTCCACAGGTGTCACGGAAAATCCGGAGACTTGGAAAATCCGGAAAATCCGGAAAAATTCCGGAAGCACGCAAAAACGTCACCGTACACAACTGTCACTGTCACTTCGTGTCACTATCACCAGAACACAAGCGTCAATCTCGCAAACGTCACTGTCGCACACGTCACTGTCAGACTGACACTGACAGATGACAGGCCGGGGCCACGCCCACCCGAAACGTCACTGTCGCTCACAAGTGTCACTGCCTCCACCACACACCTCTAGGGACACTCCCTCCAACCTTCCCATGGCCCTACCAACGGCATGCCGTTATACGGGCCGAATCGCGGGGCGGCTGCGGACACTGCACCCTTGGCAATCTTTGTAGTCCGCAGGCGCTTCTTGATCCCTACAAACCATGTGTGTCCCTATGGCAACTCTCCCTAATGGGCTTGTACGACCCACGACGAACAGAAGATGCGACTTCGTCGCCGGCAAACCTGTGAACAACCTTGTTAACCATATGTATATATACTTATATATGTAGATGCGAGGCGTATTTCTTTTCGCCTTAGTAGCGTATATTCTTTTCCGCCATAACTATTACTTATTTATTTATTTATTTATTTATTTATTAATGTCCTTTTCTTTTTTTTCTTTTTTTATTAGGTAGTTACTTTCTTTCTTTCTCTCTTTTTTTGGTGGCGTCCTTCTTTTCGCCTTGGATTGTCTTTGTTTGGCTTATTTATTTTAATGGCGTCATTCTTTTCGCCTGGTCATGGTGGCATCGTTCTTTTTGCCAATAGTCTCTTTATCATTATTACTAGAGTACATCCTATTCTAAACATTATCCTGTCAGTATAACATTAGATAGTGAATGTAGGCAGCAATCAACGAATTAATAATAGATCCAATAATAGCAGTCAATAAATACAAAAATAATAACAATCAAGAATATTTAGGTAGTGAATCAAAGAATTAATAAATTAAAATTAGTACCAATAACAACAATCAATAAATACAATAATAATAACAATCAAGAATTCAATAATAATAATAACACTCAGGAATAATCAAATCATAGAACAATAATAACAATCAATAACAAACAATAATAACAATCAGTAATACAGTAATAACAATCAGGAATAATCAAATCATGTAACCAATAAAACAATCAAGAATACTCAAGGTATTAATAATTAATAAAAATCAATAAATAAACAAAAATAGTCAAAGTATTAATAATCAAGGGCCAGTAAAATCAATAGAAACTGTCAGTTGGCATTACTGTCCGACAGCGTTGAGCAGTCGTTCGCTTCTTCACGCTCTAGCCTGCTCCTGGCGGCGTGCCAGGAGTGCGCGAAATCACGTAGCCGGCCAAAGTTCGCCGGTGAGCTTACGAGATCGGTGTAGTACACCGGACCGACCTCCGCGCGGCTGATCCCGTTCATCATCTTGCGCCTCGCTACCTCATACAGGGGGCAGACCCACAGCACGTGGTGCAGGTCTTCCTCTTCCATACCGCAATAACATTCGCTCACCTCGCATAACGTCATATCGTGCAGCCGCTTCCTAAAACACCCATGTCCCGTGAGAATCTGGGACAGCTGGTGGTCCGGCACGACCCAGTGTGACCTGACTCGCGCCACCACGTCCGGGAAGAAACGGAACAGCTCCCGTCCTTTCTCCTCACTCACCCATCTCTTTTGCCATTGATCCATCGCCTCATCCCTAATCTCCCGCCTACGCCGGGCCAGCTCCCGTCTCCGCAAGCCCAGCTCGACCTGTGCCGCAGCCGCGCACTGGCGCTCCTCATCAAACCGCCCTGCACGGATCACCTCCAGGTCCGCCGGGAGGACGCCGGCCAACACTGCCAGCGCAGCCGTACTGGTAGACCTGTACGCCTTCGTCAGCAGTATCAGACTCGTCCTCTGGCACCTGAGCAACGCGCTGCGAACAACGTGGAGTGTCGCCCTCCTGTACCAACAAGCAGCAGCATACGTTATCGTGGCGACGAAAGTGCCCCTGTAGAGGATGCGCAGTCCGGGATATCGAATGCCCCAGGAAGATGCCGACACTCTTGACATCTTCCCGAAGCATTTGGCCGCGCGCTCCCCTATCGATGCCGCATGCTGCACAAAAGACTGATTTGCGTCGAGTACCACCCCCAGCACCGTGGTCGAGGTGACACTCCTGACTGAATCCCCGGCTAGCTTGACAGTGGGGGCCCGCTGGAATTTCCCCCTGATTGTCATCATGGATGACTTTGCAGGGGAGAATCCCAGCCTGTTCCTGGCACTCCAAGTCGCGACCAGGTCCAATGTTTCCTTGGCCGCCGCCTCAATCCCTGAGCGAGATTGGGACTCAATCAGGATGGTCACATCGTCCGCGTATGCGACCATACGGACGCCGTCAGGCAGTGGTAGCCGAAGCAGATCGTCCAGGAGCAGGTTCCATAGAGGTGGACCCAGGACGGACCCCTGAGGGCAGCCCATGGTGGACACCTTCCACTCCACCCGGTCCCCGATAAACAACCCGACTCGTCGGCGAGCAAAGTAGTCCGCCAGCATCTCGAAGATGTTGGGCGGACACCCCCCCCGCTTGACTTTCGTCAGGATCATCGGCCACCAGGCGTTGTCGAAGGCGCCCGCGATGTCCAAGAATATGGCCTGCACATACTTGCCCGAGCCCTCCCTCGCGGCGCGCAGGATATCGTTGAGCGCCGTGACGGTTGACTTACCCGTAGAGAACCCGTGCTGAGCGGCAGAGATCTGGTTGCCGATCGTGGGAGCACACTTCAAGATGACGCGTTCCAAAACTTTGCCGAGCACAGGTAGTAGCGTGATCGGCCTGTAGGCCTTAGGGTCGGTAAGCGGTTTGCCATTTCCCTTCGGCAGGACGAGCAGCCGGCCCTCCTTCCACACATCCGGAAACACACCGTCCGACACACACTTGGCGTACACCGCGGTGACTTCCGCGGGTACGACACTCCAGACATTCCTCACTATTCGCGCGCTGATCCCGTCAATTCCCGGTGCTGTATTGGGCAAACTCCTGATGATGCCCCCCAGACTGTCACGTGACAGAGGAGGCGCAGCCCGCCCTGACGGGGTGAGCGAGGCAGCGACGCGGACCTGCCTGTGGTATGGTGTGTCCCGGGATGGGTCATCATCCGGGCATAGCGCTTGCAGGAGACCGGTCGCTGCGTCGCCCACAGAGTTGGAAAAACCCTCCGCCAGTTTCACCCCGTTAATGACCTGGGAGGGCGGCCTGATCCTGCCGCTAGCGGCCCGGTACGCCAGCCCCCACGGGTCAGCGTTGCCTGTGTCGGCAATGGCCCGGAAATGCGCAAGCTCCGCCTCCTCCATTGCCTTTCGGTATCGCGCTCTCACATCATGAAATTCATCCCTCAGTCGCTCCTCTCTTGGCCCCCCGGCCTTTCGTGAACCCTGCCATTTACACCTCGCCTTACCATTTGCTTTTCTGAGCTTCTGGAGCTCCGGACTCCACCATTCATACCCCGCGTCCTTTGGTGAACCTTTCACACCTAGTACCTGACACGCTGTATTCATTACAACTTCCGTGAATTCCCTGCAAACAAAGGACGCTGGCTTACCGAAGTCAAGCCTTCCCATTCGTGCGTGGATAGCCTGCTGGAAGCGCGGCCAGTCCACTCCCCGATCCCGGAAGCGCACCGGCTCCTTGTCCGGGGCGGCGCTGTGTGTGGTCCTGGTTGCATCCACCTGGAAGGTAATAAGGCGGTGGTCGCTGCTGCTGGCCCCGTCTCGCACCTCCCAGTGCTTTGTGCTGACGCTCCTGGTGGTAAGGGTTACGTCTATGTTGGACTCACCGTTCGGGCCACTGAAAGTGTAGGGCTGGCCCTCCACGTTATTAACGGTGAGCCCATGCGTTGCTATAAAAGCTTCCAACGCCACCCACCTGTATTCTGCCGCGTGGCCACGACCAGTATAGTGGCGCGGCGCACTATGCCACATAGGCGAGTGGGTATTGGCGTCAGCACAAATAAGCATGCGCTTCCCTCGCAGTGCATCCATTATACCCTCCAGGTGGTGCAGGTGGCGATCAATTGGCTCGCTGTACTGGAAGTACGCGGAGACCACGTGCAGGTCACACTCCTCCAGGTGGACCACAAGGCAGTGGTCGGTGGAGAGGTGGTGCAGCACCGCGCAGGCCGTGCCGCGTCGGTGTATGTAGACGCCCGCCTTAGCAGACGGGCTATGCTGCAGGATGTTGTTGTCGGCCTGCGCGTACTGTTCCTGGAGGAGGACGATGTCTAGTTTGAGCTGGCGGCACACCGCAGGGAGCTCCCTCGTTGCCACCGCTGACCCTCTAGGGACACTCCCTCCAACCTTCCCATGGCCCTACCAACGGCATGCCGTTATACGGGCCGAATCGCGGGGCGGCTGCGGACACTGCGCCCTTGGCAATCTTTGTAGTCCGCAGGCGCTTCTTGATCCCTACAAACCATGTGTGTCCCTACACGCACTCTCCCCAAATGGGCTTGCAACACACACAACGACGAGTAGTGGCGACTTCGTCGCCGGCGGAACCTGAAACAACCGTTTATTAGCCAATATATAAATATATAGATATAGACGTTATTCTTTTCGCCTTTGCAGCGTACGTTCTTTTACGCCTGTTTGTTACCTGTTTCTTTGTTTTTTAATTATTTATTTCTTTTTCTTTTATTTTCTTTTATTTTATTTGGCGGCGTCTTTCTTTTCGCCCTGTATTCGCGTGGTTGGAATTTATGGCGTAATTCTTTTCGCCTGGTGACAGTGGCATTAGTCTTTTTGCCAGGATGGTACCATTCTTTTACCAAATGTTCAATGCCTGTCTACTTTAGCGTCGTTACTATATTAGGTCCTATCCTAAGCATTATCATACAATATAACATTAGGCAGTGACTATAAGCAACAATCAATCAATATTAATAATTAATAGTATCATTCAATAATAACAACAGCAATAATAACAATGGTAATAACAATTGATAAGGAAATAACGAGCGATTTAAAAACAACTTGGTGAGGATAACAATTAATAACAATTAATAACAATGAATAACAATTAATAGCGATACAGTAAATAACAATCAATAACAATATAATGAGCAATTCAGTGATTTATGGCAATGGCAATGCGCCGGTCACTAGCGACCTCCACGCCAGTCACGTCAGTCGCGTGTGACCGGTCAAGAACCCCCTCCTCCCGCTCTAGTTTGCTCCGGGCAGCGTGCCAGGAGTGCGCGAAATCACGTAGCCGGCCAAAGTTCGCCGGTGAGCTTACGAGATCGGTGTAGTACACCGGGCCGACCTCCGCGCGGCAGATCCCATCCATCATCTTGCGCCTCGCTACCTCATACAGGGGGCAGACCCACAGCACGTGGTGCAGGTCTTCCTCTTCCATACCGCAATAACATTCGCTCACCTCGCATAGCGTCATATCATACAACCGCTTCCTAAAACACCCATGTCCCGTGAGAATCTGGGACAGCTGGTGGTCCGGCACGACCCAGTGTGACCTGACTCGCACCACCACGTCCGGGAAGAAACGGAACAGCTCCCGTCCTTTCTCCTCACTCACCCATCTCTTTTGCCATTGATCCATCGCCTCATCCCTAATCTCCTGCCTACGCCGGGCCAGCTCCCGTCTCCGCAAGCCCAGCTCGACCTGTGCCTCAGCCGCGCACTGGCGCTCCTCATCAAACCGCCCTGCACGGATAACCTCCAGGTCCGCCGGGAGGACACCGGCCAACACTGCCAGCGCAGCCGTACTGGTAGACCTGTACGCCTTCGTCAGCAGTATCAGACTAGTCCTCTGGCACCTGAGCAACGCGCTGCGAACAACGTGGAGTGTCGCCCTCTTGTACCAACAAGCAGCAGCATACGTTATCGTGGCGACGAAAGTGCCCCTGTAGAGGACGCGCAGTCCGGGATATCGAATGCCCCAGGAGGATGCCGACACTCTTGACATCTTCCCAAAATATTTGGCCGCGCGCTCCCCTATCGATGCCGCATGCTGCGCAAATGACTGATTTGCGTCGAGTACCACCCCCAGCACCGTGGTCGAGGTGACACTCCTGACTGAATCCCCGGCTAACTTGACCGTGGGGGGCCGCTGGAATTTCCCCCTGATCGTCATCATGGATGACTTTGCAGGGGAGAATCCCAGTCTGTTCCTGGCACCCCAAGTCGCAACCAAGTCCAATGTTACCTTGGCCGCCGCCTCAATCCCAGAGCGAGATTGGGACTCAATCAGGATGGTCACATCGTCCGCGTATGCGACCATACGGACGCCGTCAGGCAGTGGTAGCCGAAGCAGATCGTCCAGGAGCAGGTTCCATAGAGGTGGACCAAGGACAGACCCTTGAGGGCAGCCCATTGTGGACACCTTCCACTCCACCCGGTCCCCGATAAACAACCCGACTCGTCGGCGAACAAAGTAGTCCGCCAGCATCTCAAAGATGTTGGGCGGACACCCTCCCCGCTTGACTTTCGTCAGGATCATCGGCCACCAGGCGTTGTCGAAGGCGCCCGCAATGTCCAGAAATATGGCCTGCACATACTTGCCCGAGCCCTCCCTCGCGGCGCGCAGGATATCGTTGAGCGCCGTGACGGTTGACTTACCCGTAGAAAACCCGTGCTGAGCGGCAGAGATCTGGTTGCCGATCGTGGGAGCACACTTCAAGATTACGCGTTCCAAAACTTTGCCGAGCACAGGTAGTAGCGTGATCGGCCTGTAGGCCTTAGGGTCGGTAAGCGGTTTGCCATTTCCCTTCGGCAGGACGAGCAGCCGGCCCTCCTTCCACACATCCGGAAACACACCGTCCGACACACACTTGGCGTACACCGCGGTGACTTCCGCGGGTACGACACTCCAGACATTCCTCACTATTCGCGCGCTGATCCCGTCAATTCCCGGTGCTGTATTGGGCAAACTCCTGATGATGCCCCCCAGACTGTCACGCGACAGAGGAGGCGCAGCCTGGCCTGACGGGGTGAGCGAGGCAGCGACGCGGACCTGCCTGTGGTATGGTGTGTCCCGGGATGGGTCATCATCCGGGCACAGCGCTTGCAAGAGACCGGTCGCCGCGTCGCCCACAGAGTTGGAAAAACCCTCCGCCAGTTTCATCCCATTAATGACCTGGGAGGGCGGCCCTCTAGGGACACTCCCTCCAACCTTCCCATGGCCCTACCAACGGCATGCCGTTATACGGGCCGAATCGCGGGGCGGCTGCGGACATAGCGCCCTTGGCAATCTTTGTAGTAGGCCCTCTAGGGACACTCCCTCCAACCTTCCCATGGCCCTACCAACGGCATGCCGTTATACGGGCCGAATCGCGGGGCGGCTGCGGACACTGCACCCTTGGCAATCTTTGTAGTCCGCAGGCGCTTCTTGATCCCTACAAACCATGTGTGTCCCTAGTAGCAATTCTCCCAAATGGGTATGCACAACACACAGCCAGAAGAGACGACCTCGCCGTCGGCGCGCCTGAAACAATGGTTGTTAGTCCACGGCGTCAGTCTTTTCGCCCGAGCATTGGTCTTTTTGCTCGCTCTCTCTGCCTCAAGCCCAACTTGTGGCGCCTTTCTTTTCGCCATTCTTTTCAAAAAAAAATTAAAACCTGGTGGCGTCTGTTTTTTTCGCCTAGTGGCGCTTGTCTTTTCGCCCGGTGGCGTCTTTCTTTGCCCTCTAGGGACACTCCCTCCAACCTTCCCATGGCCCTACCAACGGCATGCCGTTATACGGGCCGAATCGCGGGGCGGCTGCGGACACTGCGCCCTTGGCAATCTTTGTAGTCCGCAGGCGCTTCTTGATCCCTACAAACCATGTGTGTCCCTATAAGCACTCTCCCCAAATGGGCTTGCACGACACACTACACTCGTCGACCTCGTCGTCGGCGCGCCTGTAACAACTGGGTTAGCCATATAAATACACATATAAATACTTATATAAATACTTATATAAATACTTGGCGCTGTTTTTTTCGCCTGGGCGGACACTCATTTTTTCGCCCTAGCTTGTGTCATTCGTGTCTTTTTTCTTTCTGGCCGGCGTAGCTCTTTTCGCCTTACCTTATTGGCGTCGTTCTTTTCGCCTTACCTTGGTGGCGTCGTTCTTTTCGCCAGTACGGTTGCATTAGTGTGCTCTTTTTGGTGCAGTTCCAATTGAAATTTCCATTACAGCATTAACATATAGATTCAATTTTCATACAACAAACAATAATTCACAATAATTTACAATTAATAATTAAGTTGGCAGTGCTAATAGCAATTAGCAGAGCAACACAATTCGGATAAATTAATTAATTATAGGATAAACTTCAATTACAATTACATTTAGACAATTACACAAGATTGATTCGACATAGATATAAATTAATGCGAGTCGATGCCGTGGCTAGCCCCGCCAAAGACTCCACGGGCGCCGTCGAGAGCGGGTCGACGTCCTCCAGCTGCATCTGCTGTTTCGCGCCGCCACCGTCCTTTTCGTTCTCCAGTTCCTTCGCTTTTGGGGCGGGTGGGTCGCCCGAGAGTAGGCCACCAATTGGTGGAACGTCCGCGCGCGGCGTCTTCCTCCCCAGTCGGCGCCTCACAGCCTCCCGCACTTCCTCGGGGGAGCTCAGCACCCTCTTTTCGCTCCTTTCAGCGGCGGGTGCGGGGGGGGTAGCCAAGTCCACTGCTAGCTCCATGGCGGTAGGCGTGCTGAACCCATGCGGCGGAGTGCGCTTCAGGGAGACTCGCGGGGTAAACCCGCTCTCCGCGCGGATCTCCGCCAACACCCTCAGCTCCTCCTCCTTACGCGCCATCTCCTCCTCAACAAGTTCGTTTGAGAGGCGCAAGGCCTCCTCATCGTCCGCCATTCACGAAACGTTAGTAAACGCACACCAGGAGTTCGCAAAAATCCACTGAGTTTTAACAAAAAGTTAGGCTTGGGGAAACCTTTGGGACTTGCACAACTTGACGAGAACACAGGAAAAGTCCACGGAAAAACCGGAAAATTTGGAAATGCCGTAAAACACAAAAAGTCCACTGAGACGAAAAGTACTTACACAGTAAAGGTCCACAGGTGTCACGGAAAATCCGGAGACTCGGAAAATCCGGAAAATCCGGAAAATCCGGAAAAATTCCGGAAGCACGCAAAAACGTCACCGTACACAACTGTCACTGTCACTTCGTGTCACTATCACCAGAACACAAGCGTCAATCTCGCAAACGTCACTGTCGCACACGTCACTGTCAGATTGACACTGACAGATGACAGGCCGGGGCCACGCCCACCCGAAACGTCACTGTCGCACACAAGTGTCACTGTCACTGTCACACGTCACTTTGACGGGAAACGTCACTGTCGTAAGTGTCACTGCCACACACTGGGGGGGGGGTAAATGTCACTGTCACTAGCACCCGTCACCACACTGACAGAAGACGTCAGGCGAGGACGGGCACCACCCGCAAAACACTCGCGCTCGCTCAGTATCCAATATGGCCGCGGGCCCTAATGGATACTTGCCCACGCGAGAGCAGGAGCCACCGATTCACTGCACCGACCAATGGGGGCGCAGGCACCACCCACGAATACTCGCGCTCGGTCTAACGCCAAGATGGCCGCGGCGATATATGGGCAAACGCACAAGAGGAAACGAGAGGGACCGAGAAACGCTGAGAGCCAATCACAAAAAAGATTGAAAAATAAACGTCCGCACGTCCGCACTCCACGAGAGCCGACGACGAAGCCCTCTAGGGACAGTAGGAATCTCGTTAAATCATTCATGCGCGTCACTAATTAGATGAAGAGGCATCAGGCTATTTTTAGTTCAGCATTTTGACTTTGGCCATTAGTGTATATCATTACAGATTAACGTGTACAGATTCCCACGTGCTGTGACAGGAGTCCCACGTCCCACTACCTTCACCAAACTGCCGAGATTACGCCGGAGGGATGTTGGGCGAGGTCGAAGATTGTCGGTTACAATCGGTAAAGAAGCCATTGGCGGGAGTTTCGACCACTGGGCCCGGCGACGACCCGAGACCACAGGAGTCCGACCGCTTGCTCCCCAACTCCAATCTCCAGATTTAATCTTGTCCAGTTCATGTGCGAACCTCTCAGAACCAAAAACGGAATGCCGGCCAGCACTCCCTCATCGAGCCCGACCATCCTTATGAGCTCCTTATACGAAGCGAGGCTCCATACTCCTCTTCAGGAAATAATGCAGGAGGTCGAGTAGACGCTCTGTTTGCAAGGCAGTCCCAGTATGCCAGCGACCTTTTCGCCGAGCTCATCGTGATTCCCGTATTTATTCGTTTCCCACGATGAAGCTCGTCAAGAGGCCGCTGACCCGAAATTATCTATGCATCCACAATAACTCCCATCTCATTCCTGGAGGCGATGATGTCGGGCTTTCTGTGGCCAAACGTGGTCCTGACCTTCACCACCGTCCACCCCTTGTCCATCATGGCAGAGCCGCCGACATCTGCTACGTAGGTAATTATGGCGCTTAATACGGCCGCCGTGCGTTCTGTGACACTGCTGGATGATGTGAGCCGTCGTCTCCTTAACCATGCAACCTGCACGGCAGTTCAATTCCGACGCATCACCAGTCCTGCGCCCCCGCGTATTGCGTACTCTCGACGGGAGCGCGTCAATGTGAGTGTGCACGGACTGCACGAAGTTCTGGCCAGTATATTTCACGCTGCGCTCCCGCATCGACTTAGTGGATGCAGGAACGCGTGAACTCTCCCGCAACTGGAGACCGTCCACCGGTGAATTTTCAGGACCCGGAGCCGACCTGTTATCCACTCGGGACGCCTTCACCGCCTCAGAAGTAAAAGGCGTCCAGAGCTGCGAGTAATATCGGTTGCCCCCGGACAGTTCCGACCGTTGTAATGAGTTCAAAACTTCCGGGGTGAGCCCCGGGGCGTCAGACACAGCCTCCATCACTGGTCACCAATAGGCCTTCAGCTCAGCAAGGCTATGTCTTACACCCCGAGCTTGCCCGTCTATCACTTCAGCAGCACATCTGGACCTACAGGTCTTATACAGCTCCTGCACCCTCGCGTACTCCATTCTTCGCCGCTTTCGCCCAGACAGTCTGGCATTAGCAGTTTGGGTCTTGGTGTTTTCTGGAGAATAACTTTTGCGCCTAGGCCGCCCCCGCCTTCCCCCGCCCTGCGCCCCCCGCGTCGTCCTCGCCTCGGCATCTCTCAGAAGACCCTCGACAATTCCGACGTGATCCAGCGCATGGGGCAGGTTCTGGCTTTGCAAGCTAACGGAGACCGGCACGTCTTGAGAGGGGGTCTCAGCAATATGGATTAGCTTGTCTAGTGTCGAACTTTCGGTAGTGCTGGCGATTTCGGTGCCCCTGTTTGGCTTTGCCTCCCCTGGGGTACCCGGAGTCCTATCCAAATCGGCCAGACACACTTGTACCCGGCTCTTGTAGGATTCCTTCCTCCGGAACCCCTTTATCGCCTCAAAGGAGCGCCTTAAATATGGCTACTCCCGCTTTAGGTCTTGGTTAATAGTACTAGCGCTACCTCCAGCTCTAACAAGACGCGCCTCCGTCTGAGCCAACAGTTCCCCCTTCCTTCGCGCTATCACCGCTTCACCTGCGGTGGGGCGGCTGCGGCGTTTGCCGTCACCGGGTGGGCGCGCCGCCTGTGCACACCCAAACCCGTTTTGGTCCGGAATGACCTGCTACACTCCGGACAAGTCCAATCGCGTGCCCCCCGCCCCGACTGAGGCGAAGATCAAGCGTCCGGACACAAAGGTTTAAGGGTCGACGCCTCCGGCTCCTGCTGGTTACCGGAGGTTCGACCGACCATACATTTTTCTTGTATTGTCGAAAGCAACCTTACCTGTTGTAGTAGGGTGGCTAGCCCGTCCACAGGTGCACTGACAGCTCTCGTAAACCCCAGCAGTACGAGCGCTCAATTTCTGGGATCTGGGGAATCTCTGGGGACCTGTCCCAGAGCCAAACCTGGATATACACGGCTCCACTAGCGTGTCCGCGCACCTTGACCTGGTGTTATGATCAAGGTCTCCAGGCTCGCCGTACCCCTGGACCATTGTAATTACTTCCTCTGGTCAATGCGGGGTGGTACGAGTACGTGCTATCTACATCTCTCCATCGTTGGAAGGGTCTACTCACTGCCTGGTTGGGCGAGAGAAGATTTTAACAGACTGTCCCTGCTAACCAGTCTGTTTGTTCGTGGGTCCCCTCCCCTCCCCCCCCCCATTTGCACCGCACTCACAAAACAGTCCGTAAATTCAGGTAGGTTACCACTGCCCGGCCCGACTGAGGCGAAGATCGAGCACACCACATTACTTCCTGCTCGGGCAGTCCTATTGTTATACATTCAATTAATTCCATTACATATAAATTTTTCATTACATATTATTATTGGCAGCAATCCCAGGGTTTACACCTTCTATGCCCGCCTTGGACTCTGGCCCGCACTGGATGGTCCTGGTATCGCAAAACTGCTCCTGGACCAGTGCAAGGTGTTTGAGAAGTTAAGTTGAAGACAGCTAGAGTGACTACAAACCACGGTTTTTACAAATCCTCTTTGTACATCCAAACATAGGTCCGCAGCATTCAGAGGAGCTTCAAATACGCCGCCACGCACAGTTAGCCTTTCTCCACCAGTAAGAGTCCTGAGAACAAAAAAGCATTATTTGAATATCTTAAAGAAATATTTCATGACGATACAGCAATCCATATCTAATATATAAAATTCTCGTGTCACGGTGTTTGTTGCCAAACTCCTCCGAAACGGCTAGACAAATTTTTATAAAAAAAATTGCGTATATTCGATAGGTCTGAGAATAGGACGTAAACTATTTTTCGTACACCTAAGTGATAAGGGAAGTCCACGCCAATTTATTTTTTTGTTTTTTTGGTCAAATTATTTTATAGTAATTTTTTTATGATTTGACAATAAACAATACATACAACCCCAAATTTTCATCCTTCTACCACCAACTCCTATTTTTTAGTAGCGATATTAGTACTTTAATCATTTTTTGATCAGTTACCACTCGATCAGTCTGTTATTCCCATCAGGCGTCTACCGGTGTAGATAGGGTAGATAGGTAGGTAGGATAGGTAGGTAGGTCGGGCAGGGTAGGGTAGGTAGGTAGGGCGGACAGGGTAGGGCAATTAGGTAGGGCAGGGTAGGTAGATAGGAAGATAGGTGAAGGTAGGTAGGTAGGGTAGATAGGTAGGTAGGGTAGGTAGGTAGGTCGGTCAGGGTAGGGTAGGGTAGGGAGGTAGGGTAGGGAGGTAGGGTAGGGAGGTAGGGTAGGGAGGTAGGGTAGGGAGGTAGGGTAGGGAGGTAGGGTAGGGAGGTAGGGTAGGGAGGTAGGGTAGGGAGGTAGGGTAGGGAGGTAGGGTAGGGAGGTAAGGCAGGGTAGGTAGGTCGGGCAGTGTAGGTAGGTAGGTAGGTCGGGCAGGGTAGGGTAATTAGGTAGGGCAGGGTAAGTAGATAGGATAATAGGTGAAGGTAGGTAGGTAGGGTACTGTGAGCACTACGGCTCACTTGTACCGGGATTAAGCTAAATCAAACACGTATTAGCTTCGAATACCATAATTATTCCTAGAAACGGAAACTACATTTACAATATAATATTTTACGACGAGCCGCCTGACAGCCGGGGGCTGACTATCTATTATTTTATCCTATTCTAATTATGAACTCAATGCTTGTTTCCTCTAACTGCCATTAATATGCGCACACAAAGGTTGCATCTCAAACCAAATGGAATAAAGCCTCTACAGTACCTATCCTACCTAGGGTAATTAGGTAGGGCAGGGTAGATAGATAGGAAGATAGGTGAAGGTAGGTAGGTAGGTCGGTCAGGGTAGGGTATCCCGGTAGGGCAGGGTAGGTAGGTAGGTCGGGCAGTATAGGGTAGGTAGGTAGGGCAAAATCAAATCTAATTCAAAATTCAAATCTTGAATTTTGAATTTGAAGGGCAGGGTAGGTAGATAGGTAGGTGCGCCGTAGATAAGTACTTACTGCTACCCGTGCGAAGCCGGGGAGGGCAGCTAGTGAATGTATAAAAAACTAGCTGACCCTTGCCCACTTGCCCTACTGGCGGTGAATATAAATATATAGCCTATGACACTCACAAATAACGTGGCTTTCTATTGGTAAAATAATTTTCAAAATCGGTTCCAGAGATTACCCCCAACAAACTCACAAACTTTACCTCTTTATAATATTAGTATAGATTTAGTTTAAAAAACATGCGGGGCAGTCCACAACAACACACACAACAATCCACATCTCTTTCAAAAATTGTCGGCAGTCAGAAAGAATCCAATACGGACTCAATACGTAAATCAATTGTGTCAAGTAAAATGTAAAACCGCACTAATGCAAAATAGTTATTTGTTATACAAGAGTGCAAAGTTGCTTTTTAACCGCGTGTTCAATTTTGATGACCGAGCAAGCGAAGGATTCTAAAATTGAATCACGAGCGCAGCGAGTGATTCAAAATTAGAAGCCTGAGCGTTAGCGAGGGAATCAAAAGAGCACGAGGTGAAAAATCTTTGCACTCGAGTGCAACACGTAACTTTTCATTCCACCTCAGCGAGGAAATGACTAAATGCAAAAAAAAAAACGTTTACAATCACAAGATAGGTACACTTTTATTTCAGTTTAGGTATTAATTACTACATTATAACAGGTAAGTATTACAGAATAATCTTTAAATTATAACAAAATAATACTAAGGTATAATTAAGAAAATTTTAAAGTAACGTTGCTACAGTTATTTAAATTGAGTGTAATATTTTTGTTTGGTACTGTAATATTGGTGTTAGTCACTTGTGTACTGTTTTTCGGTAAACTATCTGTCATACTTAATAGTTGTACCGATTCATCGGATTCCCTTGGCGTGAATGTTGGAGAGAGAGGGAGATGGTTAGGTGTTTCATAACGGCTTATTTTTGATGTAGAAGGGCCAGTCCAAGGATCCGATTGAGGCTCTTTCAGTGTAATGGCTCCTACGATGCCTTCACATATTTTAGACTTATTTTGGATGGAATCCTCTATGTATCCCTCTACAACTGCATTGGACTTCCAGCCTCCGTGGCGCTTAAGGGACAGGAGATCAGCTCCGGAATCAGCCAAAAGTGTGGCTGAAGTTCGTCGGAAACAATGACCCGTGTACAACAGGGGTTCTGGAAGTTCAAGAAATGTTGCTATTTCTCGTGGGATACTGCCAATTTTATTAGTACCCATAGGCTGTCTAACACACTTTCCATTGCGATACTGTAGAAAAAATCGATTGATTGGAGTGTTAGGCGGGCGTAAGGCTTGATATTTCTCAACAATCGTTACGTATTCCTTGCGAATGACGAAGTTGCGGTCTCTTTTTGTCTTTGTATTAGGTAAATTAATTAATAGTAAGTCATCTGAATGTTTCTCAATGTTTTTGACATTAAGTTGTGTTAGTTCATTAGTTCGACATGCTCCGTTTATTCCAATAATAAGAACAACCTGTAACGTAAAGAGTATTGTAGTAGATAAATGAATAAAATTGATATGAACGCATAATTATGCCTATCAACATCTACTAAGTATACTATTTAATTGAGATTAATATACTTAAGTAGATACTGAATGTGCAACTGACTTACTTTTGCCGCCAAATATACGGAATCGGGTGCTTCGTTAAGAAACTTTTCAATATCAGATACTGTGAAAACCTTCGATTTTTTTGGTTGATGACCAGATGAGGCTCTTTTTAAAAATGCCACTAATTTAGGATAGGTATCGATATGTTTGTCTTTTTTCATCTTTATTGTTGCTTTTAGCATCGAATACGTACTCCATAGAGTGCTTGCTTTCTTGTTCTCGGATAATTCTATAAAATATGCCAGCAAAACGTTTTCTGAGAAAGTTTTGGCTCCTTTTGCTAGTCGCCACGTGTTGAACATATCGTACTGTTTTAAATACTTCTCGCGTGATTGTTGAGGGAGAAAGCTCATTTGCGCATTATTAACAGTTTCAGTCAATTCTGTTGGCGTCAAGCAAACTTCCTCGTCGCTAGAATCACTCATTTTAGTTTTTTCACTTGTTTTCAAGTTTCTTGTTTTTAATAAAAGGTTTAACAATGACGTGAAAAAATGCCGCGTAAAGAACCGCGTACAAAGCAAATTGAAATAAAATCTGTCAAGTGCGAGTCGGACTCGCACACGAAGGGTTCCATACCATGTCGTACAAGATTTAACACTATGAATTTTTGTAATACTTTCGTAAAGGTAACAACAGAGGCGCTATAAAAAAACAAAGATTTGTAAAGAAATTGTCTAATTTTAATGAGAAAATGTTGTTGTGTTAAAATATAGGTGTAGGAGTATATTTCATTTATTTTAAGAGAAAAATATTAAGTTAACTTTATCCAGTAACATGCATTAACTAAAGTCAAAGTTATTTATTTGCTACTAACATAGTATTGGTAGGTATAAATAGGTATATATGGTAGGTAAGCAGGTAGATATGTAGGGTAGGTAGGGTAGGTTAGGTACCTACCTACCCTGGTAAGAAGGGTAGGGTAGGTAATTAGGTAGAAATAGGTAATTAGGAAAGGTAGATGCGCCGTAGATAAGTAGGTACTTAGTGCTAACCGTGCGAAGCCAGGCCGGGTAAAGCTAGTTACTTATAAATAAAAGGATTTCTCTTGCTACATCAGACTATATTGTACAAAATAGAATGTAAGTAGTACGCCAAATTTTAATTTTAACTGTGCGTTTGCACTGGCGAAACATTCACAACAAAACATGTTGGAATCTCTATTTTCTGTCAATTTTTCATACAATGTTTGACAGGAACTAGAGATTTCAACATGTTTTGTCCATCGAGATATAAGTACTAACGTACTAGAGAAGACACCGTAAATTCGAACTTTGTCTCGTTCAACTGCGGCGATCGCGCCGCAGTTTAGACCTTTTTGCCGAGAATAAATACACTTCCGCAGCAAATCTAGCGCTGTGGTAAATTAGTTATCAAGTAGGCAGAAGAAGCAGACTGTGTCTCATCTGCGGGTACGGATATCTATGAGAATCTCCTTGCACCGCGCATGCACCGCAGTTGTCAAACTTGACATCCGAGGGACACATTTTCTAGTTTACATTGATCTCAATGGTTTTGTCGTGATGTTTCGCCAGTGCAAACGCACGGGTCAATACAGGTATTTATTTACGTTATTTTTGATAGTCATACAGAAATCTATTATTTCTTACTTATTATTTTTACACATCCCATCGGACTATGAGAGTGAGGGAAGAGAGAGTGCACTCGTGTCTGCGCACACACTTGTGCACTATAATATCTCCCGCGCCGAATGCCAGTCTCCGTTGAGATTGGCCGCCATGACCGAATATTTTTACACCAATAATTTTTCTCAATATGAAATTGTATCCACAACGGTTTAAGCTAGGTAACTGAATAGTACACTGTATGTGCCAGCATTCATTTCAATGTTACTGAATATATTGTCTATTGGAGTGTAGTTTTGACACGAGGTACACACATCAAAACCGTCTAGGGATACTTTGAAAAAAGTCGATAAAGTTCTTAAACTCAAAAAATACTGGCCGGTTTTAAAATCTTGTGAAGAAAGTTTATTTTGTAGACCTTTTTGGATGATCGAAATTTAAATGATCGAAATAGTATATGCTGCCATGATAATAGGTACTTACTAATTCCATGTCATTACTCCGACTATTAAATAGTTATCTGTGGAATTTATATCGCATAATATTAGCATGAAATACAAAATTATTACTTTAAGTTGCAGAAAATCGCCCATATTATATAAAATACGTTATGAATCGGCGTTTTTAGTATTTGTTGATTATAAACAGTATATGTTACATGATACACACAAGTTTCAAATTCCTAATTTGTTTAGTTGTTGAGATAGAGCTCGTACAAAAATGGTCTAAAACAGACAACTTCTACGGCCCCCTAATTCATCATTTTTGAAGATAAAAACAAATAAAAATTATATTTATTCTCTACTCGATGAGCTCTAGAAAATGATACCCCACATGCCAGGGTCAGATAATTTTTTTTTCAAAATTTAATTTTATTGTATGGCGACCCCCCTTTATTTTTTAATTTTATTATTTGTTGCTCTTACGGCAATAGAAATACAATTCAATACAATTCAATACAATTTATTCAAAAATAAAAATTGGTAAAATACAGTATAAATCTTAGAAATAATGTAGGTAATACAAAAGTATGATGCCTGTACTAGGATAAACCTGTATCACAGGCGGCAAAAGTTCTTACGATTACTATGTGGACAACTGATTTCATGAACAATATTTAGCATAAGTTTTAAGAATAGTGACATAATTAGTTAATTTAGCATGTTATAATCTACTTAAATACTAATAATTAAAGTAAATGATTTCTATATTAAGGGAAAATACATAGTTGTTAGCACTTGTTACACGATTATGATTATGTTAGCAATGTTATTATATAACTAGATTGAAACAAATACTGCATAAATCACTTTCAAGGCTACGTTAGATTTTTGAAGCGGTCGGCTAATATGCTTAGACAGCGACAAATCGAAGGTAAGTAGGACAGTGCAGTGGCCAGGTATATTGTTGAGTCAGCAACAAGCGGTATGACGCACTAGGTGCCCTCATAATCGATGGAATTTATGTATCGGTATTCTGATATTTTCCTAGCAGGACATTCAGCGTCTCCCGTTTTGTGATCACTGGGCTTTTTAAAGCGTAAGCAAGTTGCACATTTCGGAATTTCGGCTTTCTTCGTGCATTCTGACATCGAATGGCATGGAAATGCTCAATCTGTGAAATTTTCAACTGCCTACCTATTACGGTTCATGAGATAGAGCTCGCTGACAGACAGACGGACAGCGGAGGCTTATGAATAGGGTTCCGTTTGTCACCCTTCGGGTACGGAACCCTAAAAAGAACACCAAGAAGGTTCCGAGTCTGAGTTTTTAAAAAAATTAAAAAAAAGTTGTATGATATATTCGGCACCATAGAGGTAGCAGTAAATAGGTTTAATGTTTTTTTTAATTCACAAACTTAGTGCACACGATGTTCTAAATTCAATTTACTTTATCCTCTAGCGAATAAAAACGGCTTTTCCACTCAGATATTGAAGATTAAAAATACTCTTTCCGAGATGGTGGGATGAAAAAGTTTTTTCATCCCACCATCTGTTTAGTAGTTTGTGAATTAAAAAAAACATTAAACCTATTTACTGCTACCTCTATGGTGCCGAATATATCATACAACTTTTTTTTAATTTTTTTAAAAACTCAGACTCGGAACCTTCTTGGTGTTCTTTTTTCAATTTGCTTTGTACGCGGTTCTTTACGCGGCATTTTTTCACGTCATTGTTAAACCTTTTATTAAAAACAAGAAACTTGAAAACAAGTGAAAAAACTAAAATGAGTGATTCTAGCGACGAGGAAGTTTGCTTGACGCCAACAGAATTGACTGAAACTGTTAATAATGCGCAAATGAGCTTTCTCCCTCAACAATCACGCGAGAAGTATTTAAAACAGTACGATATGTTCAACACGTGGCGACTAGCAAAAGGAGCCAAAACTTTCTCAGAAAACGTTTTGCTGGCATATTTTATAGAATTATCCGAGAACAAGAAAGCAAGCACTCTATGGAGTACGTATTCGATGTTAAAAGCAACAATAAAGATGAAAAAAGACAAACATATCGATACCTATCCTAAATTAGTGGCATTTTTAAAAAGAGCCTCATCTGGTCACCAACCAAAAAAATCGAAGGTTTTCACAGTATCTGATATTGAAAAGTTTCTTAACGAAGCACCCGATTCCGTATATTTGGCGGCAAAAGTAAGTCAGTTGCACATTCAGTATCTACTTAAGTATATTAATCTCAATTAAATAGTATACTTAGTAGATGTTGATAGGCATAATTATGCGTTCATATCAATTTTATTCATTTATCTACTACAATACTCTTTACGTTACAGGTTGTTCTTATTATTGGAATAAACGGAGCATGTCGAACTAATGAACTAACACAACTTAATGTCAAAAACATTGAGAAACATTCAGATGACTTACTATTAATTAATTTACCTAATACAAAGACAAAAAGAGACCGCAACTTCGTCATTCGCAAGGAATACGTAACGATTGTTGAGAAATATCAAGCCTTACGCCCGCCTAACACTCCAATCAATCGATTTTTTCTACAGTATCGCAATGGAAAGTGTGTTAGACAGCCTATGGGTACTAATAAAATTGGCAGTATCCCACGAGAAATAGCAACATTTCTTGAACTTCCAGAACCCCTGTTGTACACGGGTCATTGTTTCCGACGAACTTCAGCCACACTTTTGGCTGATTCCGGAGCTGATCTCCTGTCCCTTAAGCGCCACGGAGGCTGGAAGTCCAATGCAGTTGTAGAGGGATACATAGAGGATTCCATCCAAAATAAGTCTAAAATATGTGAAGGCATCGTAGGAGCCATTACACTGAAAGAGCCTCAATCGGATCCTTGGACTGGCCCTTCTACATCAAAAATAAGCCGGTATGAAACACCTAACCATCTCCCTCTCTCTCCAACATTCACGCCAAGGGAATCCGATGAATCGGTACAACTATTAAGTATGACAGATAGTTTACCGAAAAACAGTACACAAGTGACTAACACCAATATTACAGTACCAAACAAAAATATTACACTCAATTTAAATAACTGTAGCAACGTTACTTTAAAATTTTCTTAATTATACCTTAGTATTATTTTGTTATAATTTAAAGATTATTCTGTAATACTTACCTGTTATAATGTAGTAATTAATACCTAAACTGAAATAAAAGTGTACCTATCTTGTGATTGTAAACGTTTTTTTTTTTGCATTTAGTCATTTCCTCGCTGAGGTGGAATGAAAAGTTACGTGTTGCACTCGAGTGCAAAGATTTTTCACCTCGTGCTCTTTTGATTCCCTCGCTAACGCTCAGGCTTCTAATTTTGAATCACTCGCTGCGCTCGTGATTCAATTTTAGAATCCTTCGCTTGCTCTGTCATCAAAATTGAACACGCGGTTAAAAAGCAACTTTGCACTCTTGTATAACAAATAACTATTATACCATTCCCCCTCTAAAAAGCTTATTTTATTCACTGAAAACAGTGAATAAAAAGCTCTTTTAATCACTATTTTGGTGTTTGAATTTAGAACACACCAATGTATTCGACCTCTATCTCAATGCTATACAACCTCCTTAACACTTTCGACTCCACCCATTTTCATAGAACTCATAACTCGTCATTCCGCCAAAGTCTATGACTTTTATTATTCGTAGTTGGAAGTGAAACCTCCGGGAGGTTTCACTTCCAACGTTCGCGAGGGCTCCCGGCATCCCATACCCAAGTAGATGAACCCTCCAGGAGGGCTCCCGATACTGAGCGTCTACATTTAAAATGAGCCCTCCACGACGGCTCCCGGCATTCCATATCCAAATAGGTGAACCCTCCAGGAGGGCTCCCGACACTGAACGTCTACATTTAAAATGAGCCCTCCGCGAGGGCTCCCGACATCCCATATCCCAGAAGGTGAACCCTCCAGGAGGGCTCCCGACACTGAATGTCTACATTTAAAATGAGCCCTCCGCGAGGGCTCCCGACATCCCATATCGAAGTAGGTGAACCCTCCAGGAGGGCTCCCGACACTGAATGTCTACATTTAAAATGAGCCCTCCGCGAGGGCTCCCGACATCCCATATCCAAGTAGGTGAACCCTCCAGGAGGGCTCCCGACACTGAATGTCTACATTTGAAATGAGCCCTCCAGGAGGGCTCCCGACACTGAACGTGTTAACCTTTTATTAAATGTCTATTTTCGCTTAAATCTTTCTTTTTCTCGTAGTCATGGTATAAAGTATAGTATGCAACTCTTGAATAAAACGGATTTATATCGAGGGCCATGAATCACTCGCGTCGCTCAGGATTCTAACACTTGAATCACTCGCTGCGCTCGTGATTCAATCATCATGAATCACTCCCTACGGTCGTGATTCAGTCGTTAGAATCCTTCACTTGATCGTGATTCATCTATGGCCCTCGCTTTAAATCCGTCCTTTATTCATTAGTTGCATAATATACTGTGGGAGTCAAACATACAACATTGAGCATAAGCGACTGAACCGCATGGCGCGCGGACCAACACTGAATGCTGCGAGCCCAAGCGGTCGCTTAAATATAATTGCGTTCCTCGTCGGCGCGTCATCGGACATACTCACGCGCTGGTTACTTTCAATCTACTGAGCAGCTCACCGATCGCCACTAGTTTTATATTAAGCGTGCTTAACGCTGATTGGCTGACCACATTCTTAGCCAACCGATCAGCCAATAGGATTTAAGTAGTTTTAGGATTTTTGTATAAATATTAGTGTGGAAATAAAATCATTATCATTCCCAAACCGAGTATTTTACTGAACAGCCCAAGTAGTGCCCTTATTTGGTGACCCCGACGTGATGACGTTGGACGAGTTTGACGACGCCGTATCAGAAAACTGCGCAAAGGAAGTCTCTGCTATTGCACTGCAAGCGAAGATACCACAATTCTGGCGAGCACAACCAAGGCTGTGGTTTGCTCAATTTGAAGCCGTGATATCACCATACAAGACAAGCGATGAACAAAAATACAACTTAGTCATTGCAGTCCTGGAGAGGAAAGACATCGAACAGATAAGCGATATCATCTTTAAGCCACCCGAGTCGGGAAGATACACCGCCCTGAAGAATCGTTTGCTGTCGGTGTACGAAGAGTCCGAGTCCCGTCAATTCCAGAAGCTTTTGAGCGGACTAGAGTTAGGAGACCAAAAGCCTACACAGCTCCTGAGGGTGATGCGAGAGCTGGCTGGAGAAAATGTACCCGATAACGCACTCAAAATTTTATGGATGGGTCACTTACCTTCCCAAGTTCGTGCCGTACTATCCGTTAACACGGAATCTCCACTCGATACCCAAGCGATGATGGCGGATAAGATGATGGAGCATACAGAACACACTATTGCGGAGGTTAGCCAATCCACACCTGCTCCAAGCACCAGTACCGGCCCAGATATACAGTTTCAAGTACTGACAAAACAACTCGAGAAGCTGACCCTTGAAATTGCCGCACTGAGGAAGGAGAACGTGAGTCATCGTCGTCCATTTCGTCGTAGCAATTTCCGTTCAAGATCACGGTCCCGCTCAAGAACAGGTTCAGGAAAGAGACCAGGGGATCCAGACTGGGAGTGTTATTATCATCACCGATTCGGAGACAGGGCTAAGAAGTGTGAACCACCATGTGCAAGGAAGCCGTCGGAAAACTGAAGACCACATCGGCTGTGGCGGGCGTCGGTGTAACAAAAATTAATAACCGCCTATGTATAACTGATCTAAATTCGAGAGAACGATTTCTAGTCGACACTGGTGCAGACTTATCGGTGCTAGCCGTTAAAACTAAGCAAACACCGATAGAAACACCTTTTAAATTATTCGCCGCAAACAATACACCGATTAAAACATATGGCGAAAAAACGATACAAATAAATCTCGGACTCCGACGCAACTTCAAGTGGACTTTTATAATAGCGGATGTGAAGACGTCAATTCTTGGTGCCGATTTCCTTAAACATCACCGACTTCTTGTGGACCTACACAACAAGAAACTAGTAGACAGTCTGACCGAGCTTTCAGTTAACACGATGACGGTAAATACTACACAGGATACTACACTATATGTAGTCGAACCAGGACACCGTTACCATGCACTTCTACAAGAATTCACCGAAGTCCTAAAACCTATGACGCCTACGAAGGAAATCAAGCATAATGTGAAGCATCATATCGAGACTACCGGCCCCCCACTCTTCGCAAGACCCCGTCCATTGCCGCCGATCAAATACAACGCAGCCAAAGCCGAGTTTGAAGCAATGATGTCAATGGGCATATGTCAACCATCCAAAAGTCCGTGGGCCAGCCCGATGCACGTTGTATCAAAAAAAGATGGAAGCCTTCGCATATGTGGGGATTATCGTCGCCTGAACACAGTAACGCTTCCAGACCGTTACCCAATACCAAGGCTTCAAGACTTCACCTACCAATTAAATGGCATGAAGATATACTCGAAAATAGATCTGAAGAAAGCATTTTTTTGGATTCCGATTGCTGAAAACGATGTACAAAAGACGGCAATAACGACACCTTTCGGTCTTTTTGAGTTTCGTTGTATGCCATTCGGTCTACGAAATGCGCCACAAACCTTTCAACGATTTATGCACGAAGTCTTGAGAAACCTGGACCACTGCTGCTACTGCTTTATCGATGACGTACTTATCTACTCAAAAACCCCAGAGGAGCATGATGAACATTTGCGACTTGTTTTGAAACGTTTGTCGAACTACGGAATCGGAATCAATTTAGAAAAGTGCCTATTTGGTCAAAAGAAGCTAAACTTCCTAGGCTACGAAGTTACAGAAAAGGGTATCACGCCCACTGCTGAGCGCATTCAAACAATCTCCAACTACCCGAAACCAGAAAATGTTCAAGAACTTCGACGTTTCCTTGGAATGGTAAATTTTTACCACGATTGTTTACCAAAGCAAGCTAAGACTCAAATAGAATTGAATAAGCTCCTTCATAATAAAAAGAAGAACGACAAAACACCTATCATCTGGAACCAGACACTAGACGACGCTTTCAATAATTGCCGTCAAAGCATATTGGAAGCTGTACAATTAACACACCCTGTGCAAGTTGCCCCACTATGCATCATGACAGACGCCTCAAACCTGAGTGTAGGAGCAGTCTTACATCAGAAAATAAATAACGTATGGAAACCGCTATCTTTCTTCTCAAAGAAGCTCAGTGATACCCAATCAAGATACAGCGTATACGATCGCGAGTTATTAGCTGTCTATATGGCTGTCAAACATTTTAGAAGATTGATTGAAGGAAATGATGTCGTCGTGTACACGGACCACAAGCCCCTGACTTACGCCATGGCCAAATCAGCAAACGCAAGCGACACTCCAAAACGGGAAAGGCAACTCCACTTTATTAGTCAATTCTGCAGCAAGATTGAGTACATACACGGAAAGGACAATGTTGTTGCGGACGCACTATCTCGCATAACTGCAATTGACTGCCCTTCCGTCATCGATTTCAATAATCTGGCAGACGAACAAACACGAGACAAAGATTTACCGGACCTGTTGAAACAACAAAATCTCCAATTTATAAAAATATCACTGCCTGGAATAAAGAATCAAATCTACTGCGAAAATACAACAAAAACACCACGTCCATATTTACCGAAATCTTTTCGTGAGACTGCCTTCAAAGCACTACACGAAATGAGTCATCCCGGAATCCGCACGACAAGAAAAATTATTACCGAAAAGTATTTCTGGCCAGCAATGAACAGAGACGTTTCTGAATGGTCGCGATGCTGCATTACGTGTCAACGTGTTAAAATTCACCGACATACGAAAACTCCATTCATACAGTTTCCCGAGTCCAGAAGATTTGAACACATACATGTTGACATTGTTGGACCACTTACTCCATCAGAAGGTTACCGATACTTGGTCACAATTGTCGATCGATGTTCCAGATGGCCTGAGGCAGTGCCAGTCAGCGACATAAGCGCGGAAACCGTCGCTCGAGTCTTATACGATACATGGATTACTCGCTTCGGTTGCCCACTGCGTATTTCTACTGATCAAGGACGGCAGTTTGAATCATCATTATTTCAAAAACTATTGAACAAACTGGGTGTATCAAGAATCCGCACTACTGCCTACCATCCGCAATCAAACGGTCTCGTAGAAAGATTTCACCGTACCCTCAAGACAGCATTAACCGCAAGAGGGAATAAACAACAATGGGTTCAAGAATTATCAACCGTACTATTTGGATTACGCACGGTCATTCATAAGGAAACAAACTACAGTCCCGCAACAATGATTTATGGCACCTCATTAAGATTACCTGCAGATGTTTTTTCACCGGCGAAGATAGATAACGAAGACCCGTTATTGTTACGTCATCTAACAGAATCAATGGCATCGCTTAATGAGTCATGCGCACGTGCGCCCGTTCGTCAACAACGCACGACCTTTGTACCGAAGCAGCTGTCGACATGCACTCATGTATTTATACGCGTAGATTGTGCAAAGAAATCATTAACGATGCCGTACGAAGGCCCCTACGAAGTTATTGAGAAACATGACAAGTACTTCAAGATACGCCTGCCCAACCGAGAATCAGTGGTATCACTAGACAGACTGAAGCCAGCCTACATGCTGCCAGCGGCCACAGAAGAAGAGGTGGAAGAAAACCCTTACGTTACCCGTTCCGGCAGGATCGTTAAACCTACCAAACATGTACGGTTTTCTTGAAGGGGGATACTGTGGGAGTCAAACATACAACATTGAGCATAAGCGACTGAACCGCATGGCGCGCGGACCAACACTGAATGCTGCGAGCCCAAGCGGTCGCTTAAATATAATTGCGTTCCTCGTCGGCGCGTCATCGGACATACTCACGCGCTGGTTACTTTCAATCTACTGAGCAGCTCACCGATCGCCACTAGTTTTATATTAAGCGTGCTTAACGCTGATTGGCTGACCACATTCTTAGCCAACCGATCAGCCAATAGGATTTAAGTAGTTTTAGGATTTTTGTATAAATATTAGTGTGGAAATAAAATCATTATCATTCCCAAACCGAGTATTTTACTGAACAGCCCAAGTAGTGCCCTTAATACTATTTTGGTATTGCCCCCCGCATTTATAATAGAGTACCTAATGCTATTAAAAATATGACTGTTTTAAAATTCAAAAGGGCACTAAGTTAATTCATAAAAGTTACTACACAATTGACGACTTCCTTAATGATGAATCACTGACTGATTGACATGCTAATTATGCTAATAATCTATTTGACATTTTACTATTGCACGACTCTTAATGCGAAGCATTAGAGTGTGCTCTACGATCGAATAGTAGATTGTTTACTAAGGGAGCAAACAAGTATTTTTAAGGCGAGAGTGTTTCTTTGAATCCAAAGCGGAGCGAAGGATTCTAGAGTAGAATCCCGAGCGTAGCGAGGGATTCTAAAGTAGAATCCTGAGCGCAGCGAGGGATTCAAAGTACATCACTCGAGCTTAAAATAGTGTTGCTCCCGAGGTGAACACTCTACTTTTTATCACCCTCTATGAGAAAACAAACGTGTGCGGTCCGACCCCATCAGGAACGAATTTCCTACTCACTGATTTACACAAAATAAAAAAATTATGAAAATAATAAAAAATCGCAGTCGCCATGTTGGATTCACATTTTGACCTCACTATCGGGTTTACCACCCTCGAAAACTATGAAAACGATACCCATGAAGATTTTTTTTTTAAATTTTCGCATCCACCATCTTGGATTTAAATTTTGACCTCACTATCGGCATTACCACCGTCAAAAACTGCGAAAACGATACCCATGACAAAAAAATTGAAAATTTTCGCATCCGCCATCTTGGATTTTAATTTTGACCTCACTAGCGGCTTTATCACCCTCGAAAACTATGAAAACGATACCCATGACGAAAAATTTGAAAACTTTCGCGTCCGCCATCTTGGATTTAAATTTTGACCTCACTATCGGCTTTACCACAGTCGTAAACGAAAAAAAAAATACGAATCCGCCATCTTGGATTTTAATTTTGATCAAATTCACACTTTCGTTCTTGCCAGCCTGTTACTTATTCATACAATGTTCGTGATCGATCTCTTTAGTGAATAGAACTTTTACTAACAATTTCCACATTCCAAATTCAAATCACTTTTAGTCCCTAGGGATTAAAACGCTATTTTGGTCCCTGTTTACGAGGATTAAACTACGTCTTTTTGAATAGATGTGATAAAAAAAAAATTTTTTCACTTCTCTTGCTCAAAAAATCCGTCATTGTAGCGTACCAGAGCGAAGATAAAATAGCATTTCATCCTCTAGGGGCTAAAGTATTTTTTTTTTTATTTTTGTCTGTTTCCAACGAACCTACCACCCAAAGACGAAAAAGTCTTTGTTCTTAGGTAGGATTGGTAGGATTGGTAGGATAGGTAGGATAGGTAGGATAGGTAGGATATGTAGGATAGGTAGGATAGGTAGGATAGGTGAGATAGGTGAGATAGGTGAGATAGGTGAGATAGGTGTGATAGGTGAGATAGGTCAGATAGGTGAGATAGGTGAGATAGGTGAGATAGGTGAGATAGGTGAGATAGGTGAGATAGGTGAGATAGGTGAGATAGGTGAGATAGGTGAGATAGGTGAGATAGGTGAGATAGGTGAGATAGGTGAGATAGGTGAGATAGGTGAGATAGGTGAGATAGGTGAGATAGGTGAGATAGGTGAGATAGGTGAGATAGGTGAGATAGGTGAGATAGGTGAGATAGGTGAGATAGGTGAGACAGGTGAGACAGGTGAGACAGGTGAGACAGGTGAGATAGGTAAGATAGGTAAGATAGGTAGGATAGGTAGGATAGGTAAGATAGGTAAGATAGGTAAGATAGGTAAGATAGGTAAGATAGGTAAGATAGGTATATTTATGATTTTTCTCCAATTATTATAAATTGCATTATATTGGTGACCTTAATATAATTTACAACAGTGAAAATGTCATCATCTAGTGAGAATGGAGACCCTAATTTGCAGATGGAAGAGAAAGGAAAATAAATAATTTTTAATAATTATTTATTATTTTATTTACTATTTTATTTTCTCGCAATCGTAGTGAAAAGTAGAGTGTAACACACGGCGCTAAAAACCCATTATACCTCGGTTTCTGTTTACTCCCTCGCTAAAGCTCGGGAGTAAAACTACCTCGTTATAATGGGTCATTTTAGCTCCTTGTATAACAATCTACTATTATCCCATCTATTCAAAAAGACGTAGTTTAATCCTCGTAAACAGGGACCAAAATAGCGTTTTAATCCCTAGGGACTAAAAGTGATTTGAATTTGGAATGTGGAAATTGTTAGTAAAAGTTCTATTCACCAAAGAGATCGATCACGAACATTGTATGAATAAGTAACAGGCTGGCAAGAGAGAAAGTGTGAATTTGATCAAAATTAAAATCCAAGATGGCAGATTCGTTTTTTTTTTTTTCATAGTTTTTGACTGTGGTAAAGCCGGTAGTGAGGTCAAAATTAAAATCCAAGATGGCGGATGCGAAAATTTTCAAATTTTTCGTCATGGGTATCGTTTTCGTAGTTTTTGACGGTGGTAAAGCCGATAGTGAGGTCAATATGTAAATCCAAGATGGCGGACGCGAAAGTTTTCAAATTTTTCGTCATGGGTATCGTTTTCATAGTTTTCGAGGGTAATAAAGCCGCTAGTGAAGTCAAAATTTAAATCCAAGATGGCGGATGCGAACATTTTCAAATTTTTCGTCATGGGTATCGTTTTCGTAGTTTTTGACGGTGGTAAAGCCGATAGTGAGGTCAAAATTTAAATCCAAGATGGTGGATGCGAAAATTTAAAAAAAAATCGTCATGGGTATCGTTTTCATAGTTTTCGAGGGTGGTAAACCCGATAGTGAGGTCAAAATGTGAATCCAACATGGCGACTGCGATTTTTTTATTTTCATAATTTTTTTATTTTGTGTAAATCAGTGAGTAGGAAATTTGTTCCTGATGGGGGTCGGACCGCACACGTTTGTTTTCTCATAGAGGGTGATAAAAAGTAGAGTGTTCACCTCGGGAGCAACACTATTTTAAACTCGAGTGATGTACTTTGAATCCTTCGCTCCGCTTTGGATTCAAAGAAACACTCTCGCCTTAAAAATAATTGTTTGCTCCCTTAGTAAACAATCTACTATTTTGCCCCATTTCTGTAACTGTTTTTATTGTTACACTCCTGCTAGTACACAGAACCTACTTAATTTATATACCATTGTATAGATGATTAAATGGAGATTAATACTGTACTTTTTAGGGTTCCGTACCCGAAGGGTGACAAACGGAACCCTATTCATAAGCCTCCGCTGTCCGTCTGTCTGTCAGCGAGCTCTATCTCATGAACCGTAATAGGTAGGCAGTTGAAAATTTCACAGATTGAGCATTTCTATTGCCGTAAGAGCAACAAATAATAAAATTAAAAAATAAAGGGGGGTCGCCATACAATAAAATTAAATTTTGAAAAAAAAAATATCTGACCCAGGCATGTGCGGTATCATTTTCTAGAGCTCATCGAGTAGAGAATAAATATAATTTTTATTTGTTTTTATCTTCAAAAATGATGAATTAGGGGGCCGTAGAAGTTGTCTGTTTTAGACCATTTTTGTACGAGCTCTATCTCAACAACTAAACAAATTAGGAATTTGAAACTTGTGTGTATCATGTAACATATACTGTTTATAATCAACAAATACTAAAAACGCCGATTCATAACGTATTTTATATAATATGGGCGATTTTCTGCAACTTAAAGTAATAATTTTGTATTTCATGCTAATATTAAGCGATATAAATTCCACAGATAACTATTTAATAGTCGGAGTAATGACATGGAATTAGTAAGTACCTACTATCATGGCAGCATATACTATTTCGATCATTTAAATTTCGATCATCCAAAAAGGTCTACAAAATAAACTTTCTTCACAAGATTTTAAAACCGGCCAGTATTTTTTGAGTTTAAGAACTTTATCGACTTTTTTCAAAGTATCCCTAGACGGTGTTGATGTGTGTACCTCATGTTAAAACTACACTCCAATAGACAATATATTCAGTAACATTGAAATGAATGCTGGCACATACAGTGTACTATTCAGTTACCTAGCTTAAACCGTTGTGGATACAATTTCATATTGAGAAAAATTATTGGTGTAAAAATATTCGGTCAAGGCGGCCAATCTCAACGGAGACTGGCCTTCGGCGCGGGAGATATTATAGTGCACAAGTGTGTGCGCAGACACGAGTGCACTCTCTCTTCCCTCACTCTCATAGTCCGATGGGATGTGTAAAAATAATAAGTAAGAAATAATAGATTTCTGTATGACTATCAAAAATAACGTAAATAAATACCTGTATTGAATTGACCCGTGCGTTTGCACTGGCGAAACATCACGACAAAACATGTTGAAATCTCTAGTTCCTGTCAAACATTGTATGAAAAATTTACAGAAAATAGAGATTCCAACATGTTTTGTTGTGAATGTTTCGCCAGTGCAAACGCACAGTTACTTATAATTAAAATTTGGCGTACTACTTACATTCTATTTTGTACAATATAGTCTGATGTAGCAAGAGAAATCCTTTTATTTATAAGTAACTAGCTTTACCCGGCCTGGCTTCGCACGGTTAGCACTAAGTACTTATCTACGGCGCATCTACCTTTCCTAATTACCTATTTCTACCTAATTACCTACCCTACCTACCTACCCTACCCTTCTTACCAGGGTAGGTAGGTACCTAACCTACCCTACCTACCCTACATATCTACCTGCTTACCTACCATATATACCTATTTATACCTACTAATACTATGTTAGTAGCAAATAAATAACTTTGACTTTAGTTAATGCATGTTACTGAATAAAGTTAACTTAATATTTTTCTCTTAAAATAAATGAAATATACTCCTACACCTATATTTTAACACAACAACATTTTCTCATTAAAATTAGACAATTTCTTTACAAATCTTTGTTTTTTTATAGCGCCTCTGTTGTTACCTTTACGAAAGTATTACAAAAATTCATAGTGTTAAATCTTGTACGACATGGTATGGAACCCTTCGTGTGCTAGTCCGACTCGCACTTGACAGATTTTATTTTAATTTCTTTTTCGTTTATGAATGAGTGTTATGTATGAGGCGTGCACTTTTGGATTTTCCAAACTATTTTATTTTTTATTACTGAAACCTTGTTGACATTTTTATATTAATTTGACATTTACTGTAATTCGAACGATTTGACATTAATGTATAAATGTATTGTTGTAATTTCCTAATTGATAAAACTATAATGTCTTTAATTTGTGAAAAATAAACGTGATTTGCATGCCCATGTGACGGTAGAACGTGGAGGACTTTCATAATAAAACATCAATGTAAAAATTACCCATGTTTGCAAAGAATAAATTATTTGATTTGATTTGATTTTTTGATTTGCAGTCTTTGGAGACTGCCGATGGAAGTGAAAACTAAGTAACGCCATCTAACGAAAATGTCAGGAATTTATGTGGCTTGCTGTCAGTACAAGAACGAAAGCTGTAGCTCCATTAAAACAATTCCAAAAAAATAAAACAGAGTGCCCTGTCAACTCTCCCTACGTCTTACGAATTTTCGATCGGGCCACGTGACCTGACGCCTGACGCGAGTTTAACATTTTTACCCATACCAAAAAGTGATCAACGGGCCTAAAGAAGTTTTCACTGCAATAAAACAGAGTGCGCTGTCAACAAAATCTACTCTCCCACCGTCTTACGAATTTTCGATCAGGTCACGTGTCCTGACGCTTGACGCGAGTTTAACATTTTGCACGACTCGTAATGCGAAGCATTAGAGTGTGCTCTACGATCGAAAAATTATTTTTGCCCCATTTCTCTCATCATCATTTCTCATAATCTCATTTCACTTCTTGGTGCTTCTCAGTTCAATAGTGTGGTGAATGACAAAGGTAAAATACTTGACTTAATTATATCTAACAACACATGTATAGTTTCCCGTTCCACAACTACACTACTACCTATTGACATTTACCACCCTGCTTTAACCTGCGAGACCTGCTTGGATATTAAATTTTCCCCTTTGACAATGATTCCCTTACACAAATATAATTTTCATAAAGCTAATTTTGACAACATTAACCGTAACATACAACAAATGAGTTGGATTAACTTGCTTAGCTCTAAAAATTCTGAAGAAGCACTGGCTACTTTCTACGAGGAGTTAGATAATATTATTAAACAAGACACTCCTTTGGCTCGTGCCAGATCAGTTAGTTATCCTATCTGGTTCTCAAGGAGTCTTATAACTATCTCGAAAAAGAAACTCAAGGCGTGGGTTAAGTGGAAGAAATTTCATAACATTTCGGATTACAATACATTTGCTAATTACAGGACACAATTTAAGGATGCGTGTCTAAAGTGTTTCAACTCGTACATTAGGTCTGTGGAGGATAGCTTGTCTAAAAACATTAAGCACTTCTGGACATACATTTCGAATCGGAAAGAGAAACCTGGGATACCCGCTAAACTTCAATACAAAAACTCTGAATCTAATGATCCGATTTCTGTCTGCAATATGTTTTCTAATTTCTTCTACTCCGTTTTTGAACCTGCTTCACCGTCGTTGCCTCAATGGAAGCCCCCGCTTGACAATACGCTACACGATACTTTGATCTGTGATTTATCTTTTAGTGAAGATAAAATACTGAAAGAGCTAAAATCTCTTGATGCATCAAAGGGACCTGGACCAGATGGACTTTCTCCTTATTTCTTGAAAAACGTCGCCGTTTCTATCTGCAAGCCTCTTTTTATTATTTATAATAAATGCATGTCGGAAGGTGTGGTGCCCAAACTGTGGAAAGATGCCTTTGTTGTGCCTGTACACAAAGGTGGATCAAGACGAAATGTTGAACACTATCGTCCTATTTCTATCTTGTCTGCCTTGTCGAAGCTCTTTGAGAGGTTAGTGCACAATGAAATATATCCTATTCTACATAATATTATTAATCAACAACAGCACGGTTTTGTTAAACGGCGGTCTACAATCACTAATCTCTTACTATTCTCAAGCTTTTTATTTGATAATGTTGACAGTCGCGTACAAGTGGATGCAGTGTTTACAGACTTCTGCAAGGCTTTTGACAAGGTAGATCATGAAATGTTACTCAATAAATTGGCATTTAATGGAATCCGTGGTAACCTACTGAGGTGGTTTGCTTCCTACATCACTAACCGTAGTCAGAGAGTTGTAATTAACGGTCATTCTTCTTGCATCGCGGAGGTCACTTCTGGTGTACCACAAGGTTCTATTCTTGGTCCTCTTTTATTTGTTTTATATATTAACGACATCAATCAGTGTTTTCTTAATGCCAAATTTCTCTTATATGCCGATGATCTTAAGGTATACAGAACAATACGCGATGTAAGTGACTGCATTCTGTTACAACAAGACTTGGATAGACTATCGAACTACTGTCGTAGAAATAAGTTACAGCTTAGTTTACCTAAATGTAATTTTCTACACTACACAAAAAATAAGAACATCGTAAATTATACATACACACTGTGCGATGTTCCCCTAACAAAAGTGGACTCTGTCCGCGATCTCGGCATTATCCTTGACTCCAAGCTTTGCTTAGACTTGCATATTAGCAAAATAGTTAAAAAAGCGTACCAACTTTATGGATTTGTTATGCGCTCGACATTAGATTTTAAGAAGCCTTCGTCATATATTTGCCTATATAAATCTCTTGTACGCTCTCAACTGGAGTATGCCGTGTCCGTATGGAGTCCATATTATAGGAAATACATTGAGGCGATTGAGTGTGTTCAACAGAAATTCCTACGTGCTATGCATTTTAGATGCTTCGGATATTATTTGCCATATCAGGATTTACTTAATAAGTACAAACTCACAACACTTGAAAATAGACGTAAGTACTTAGAGACCGTGAATCTTTATAACATTGTTAGTAACAAATTTGACTGCATTGAGTTAACCAACATGTTATGCTATGTTGTCCCTAGAACAGTGTACAAGCGAAAGGTGCGCGCTGGCAGTCTATTTTCCACGCGTACTTGCCATTCTAACACCGGTTTGCGCTCACCTGTTCGCAGAATGATAGATGCCTACAATGGGACTTTTGAACATATTGACATTTTTGCATGTTCTCCCAGTATCTTCAAAGGTCTTATACTCAAGGAACTCTCTTGATCTATGTTTAATATATCGATGAACATGATAGTTAAATTTAGTTTTTTATATTTTTATGTATTATTTTATTACCCTAGCGTTTAATTTACTGTTTATTATATTCAACAGTTTATCTGTGAACAGCGCTGTGGGCTACAATATTGTAAAATGTTATGTGTATCTCTTTTTCTATATTGTATATTGTAGCTGTTTGTTGTTCCTTTTTGAATAAAAAAATAAAATAAAATAAAATTTCTGTAACTGTTTTTATTGTTACACTCCTGCTAGTACACAGAACAATCAATTCCCATTGACCTAGAATATGGAACCTAGAGTTTGACAGTTGTGCGACAGTGACAAGAATAACGCTAAGCCAAAGTTAATGCTAACTGTAAAGTTTTTAAACTCCGGTCAGTGATTTTGTTAGTTCGACTTTTGGCCACTAGTTTGGCCGGGGGTTGTTGCGGTGACGGGTCGTGGCGGCTGACCATGGAAGATGGCACCGCCACTCGGCGTGCGGAGGAAATAAGCCACGCCCATCAAACTACTATTTATTTTAGAGATACGGCCTTAAGAGGCGTCTTATGGATTTTCAAAATATTTGTACTTACCTCTAGGGTCATGGCCTACGGGCATTGGATATGGCTTTCCAACTGTGTGAGTGGCGTGTGTCTGATTCCTCCCCGTTTTAGGTCCGGTCTGTGTCATTGTCACCGGACGAATGGTAGTCCTCAGTCATCTGGAACGCATTTGCTATCTTTCTGAAACTGCAGTATCTAGGTAGGACAATAAATATAATTCAATAAAGTGTCGGAAGGACAATTTTATTTATTACTAGCTTTTTCCCGCAGCTTGGTTCGCGAGGAAATCATAAATTATCCCATGGAAACGTACTACCAGAATAAAAAGTATCCTATGAGTTAATCCAGGATATAAACTATCTGTCTGCATCATCCAAATCCTATTAGTACCTAGCATACATAACATAATGATTGAATACTATCGTGAATTCATGCATGCCTAGTACCTACTTTTTGTTAGGTTACTGCTCAAAAATTGTGCACAACGATCTTGAATTCATACAAGCCTAGTCTTTTTTGTTGAGTAGTCAACTCATGACGTCAGAGGTCAGCAACGAGATGCCTCAACTAAGAAAACAACAGGTTGCACTCCGGGAGTGCCGGCAGAAGTGAAATTCATTAGTTAGTAGTTATTCATATTGATTAGTAGTAGTACCTATATTTATTTATTTGCAAAATAGACTATCTTTTGAAAGTCAAAGACTATTTATTTTGATATTTACTTTGTCGGTTGCTAGGCAACGGATCTTACGGTACGTTCTGACGCCTGTTTAAAATTTTTACCCATCCCAAAAAAAGTGCACAATGCCGCTAAAGAGGTTTTCGCTTCAAAAAGAAACATGCGGGGCAGTCTTTGGAGACTGCCGATGGAAGTGACAACTAAGTAACGCCATCTAACGAAAATGTCAGGAATTTATATGGCTTGCTGTCAGTACAAGAACGAAAACTGTAGCTCCATTAAAACAATTCCAAATAAAAACTTTTAACAAAAAAATTAAAACCGACTGCCAAAAAAAATACTACAAAGTGAAAAATAACTTTAATTTCGGAAGTCGGTGTCTTTAGTTTTGAATTTTTTGTTTTTTGCCACCGACTTCCGAAATTAAAGTAATTTTTCACTTTGTAGTATTTTTTTTGGAAGTCGGTTTTAATTTTTTTGTTAAAAGTTTTTATTTTCCACTTTTTAGTTGTGGTACCTACCCCACATAATTTCGAATATTTGCTATTCATAAACTAATTGCGAAAAAATATGTATTGAAGCTAACTCAAAAAATATGCAAGCAAACTTAATAAAATTTATATGGGACCACCTCGGGAGCATACCCATTCAAACAAAAAAAATAATTCAAAATCGGTCCACAACTGACGGAGAAACCGGCGTACATACATTAAAAAAAATATATATATATAAAGTCGAGCATAGAACCTCCTCCTTTTTGGAAGTCGGTTAAAAAATAAAACAGGAGTGCGCTGTCAACTAATTCTACTCTCCCTCCGTTTTACGAATTTTCGATCAGGTCACATGTCCTGACGCCTGACGCCTGCTGCGGGTTTAACATTTTTTACCCATCCCAAATAGTGCTCAACGCGCCTAAAGAAGTTTTCACTTCAAAAAATCCATACTAATATTATAAATTCGAAAGTAACTCTGTCTGTCTGTCTGTCTGTCTGTCTGTATGTTACCTTTTCACGGCTAAACCACTGAACGGATTTCGATGAAATTTGGCAAGGAGATAGATGGCATCCTAGAGAAGGACATAGGGTACTTTTTGTCTCAAAAATAACCCCCAAGGGGGTGATATAAGGGATGAAAGTTTGTATGGGAAACTCAATATTTCTAAGTTGGGGATATGGAAATTCAAATTTATGCTTTTGGTAAGAAATAAAGAATTACGCTTTTCAGCGTTTTTGTAAAATCATCCCCCAAAGGGGTAAAATAGGGGTTGATTTTAAAATTCACATGTATTATTGATTATTTTTGTTGTCTCTTATTTTTAAGAGATTTAAGGTGTGGTTCCAGTGAGTCGGAACCGGATGCGGCACAGTTCACGGTGAGTCGGAACTGTCTGCGGTGATTGTGGCGATTGTGGTGATTGTGGTTCCAGTGAGTCGGAACCGAGTGCCGCACAGTTCACAGTGAGTTGGAACTGTCTGCAGTGATTGCGGCGATTGTGGTGATTGTGTTGATTGTGGTGATTGCGGTGATTGAGCTGATTGAGGTGATTGCGGTGATTGAGCTGATTGTGGTGATTGAGGTGATTGTGGTGATTTCGGTGTTTTCGGTGATTGAGGTGATTGCGGTGATTTCGGTGATATCGGTGATTATTTTTGTTGTCTCTTATTTTTAAGAGATTTAAGGTGTGGTTCCAGTGAGTCGGAACCGGGTGCGGCACAGTTCACGGTGAGTCGGAACTGTCTGCGGTGATTGTGGCGATTGTGGTGATTGTGGTTCCAGTAAGTCGGAACCGGGTGCCGCACAGTTCACAGTGAGTTGGAACTGTCTGCGGTGATTGCGGCGATTTTGGTGATTGTGGTGATTGCGGTGATTGAGCTGATTGAGGTGATTGCGGTGATTGCGGTGATTGCGGTGATTGAGGTGATTTCAGTGATTGCGGTGATTTCGGTGTTTTCGGTGATTGAGGTGATTGCGATGATTTCGGTGATTATTTTTGTTGTCTCTTATTTTTAAGAGATTTAAGGTGTGGTTCCAGTGAGTCGGAACCGGGTGCGGCACAGTTCACGGTGAGTCGGAACTGTCTGCGGTGATTGTGGCGATTGTGGTGATTGTGCTACCAGTGAGTCGGAACCGGGTGCCGCACAGTTCACAGTGAGTTGGAACTGTCTGCGGTGATTGAGGTGATTGCGGTGATTGCGGTGATTGCGGTGATTGAGGTGATTTCGGTGATTCCCCAGTGAGTCGGGGTGATGAGTCTAAGGGTGTTGACCAGGAATGCGCGTTCGCTGCATGCTGGTGGTCAGGATACCCGCTGAGCCGTGGGTGCTGGCTGGCTGTGTAACTCGCCTCACGAAAGCTTGCGGGATTGATGATGATGACGTCACGCTGAAGTAGTTGCACGAAGGCTGCGTTGACGTTCAGTCTCAGGGTCACCAATTTAGTGGTATGAGGAACAGGGTGTAAAGTTCACTCATCCACCATAGAAAAGGGAGGATCCTCCGACAAGACGGGTGTTATGTCGGGCGGGCAACTGCTCATAACTTGATTTCGGATAGTCTTATCTATGTCGTTCGCGTGGTAAATTCTAACTGCGCGATGCAGGATTTGTGTGACATCATGTCTTTCATGCGTAGTTCGTATGTGGCGGTGTAACCGCTACAAACATTACCTCCTTACTAATAAACGTTGTATAGCGTCTGTATAGTTAAACATATAGTATAGTTACAAAGCTTTGTCTTCTTCTTTCGAATGTCAAATTACTGACGACTGAAAAAGATCATTTTTTCATTTTGAGGTACGCAACCCTAAAATGTGCCTGTTACTTTTTCATGCCGTAAGGGCTGAACGGATTTAGTTGAAAGGCGTATGGTCTTTTAACTAAATCCGTATAGGCCATGATCTGGGTTAGGATAGAGGATAATCTGAATCCCGGTAGTACGGTCCTGTGGGATATTTTCCGACCTTTACGCGGGCGAAGCCGCGGGTAAAAGCTAGTATATTATATAGATGAGCATTTGGGATCCATTCTAGGAATTTCAACTACAAACTGAAAGCAAATGACTTAATATTATCAAAATAATATGAACAAGTGCGGCCCGCCTCTTCCTCATTTTGCCACCAAGTGGCCCTCGCCTGCTAAAATGTTTGCCGACCTCTGCTTTAGAGGTAACATTTGATAATTTAAACACTTTTGACCTTTTATGGAACTACGTTTCACTAAAAGATTCTGTAATTCTTTAGGGTTGTTAGTGCTAGATTTACCTCCACAATCTTTACCCATTGTGAACTCAAACCGTGCCAACATTGTAAATGTTATTCAATCCGATTGGAATTTTATGTTCCGAATGTTATGATTCATTTACAGGTTTTTGATTCCAAGTAGGTTTGATTATGGCAATATACAGACACAAACTAGGTGGTGATAATGTAAAAAACAAAAAAAACAGCTCACGCTCCTCACCTGATGTCACCTGAGGCCGGCCCGGCGCAGCTGTGGGTAGGGCTCCGCTCCGATCACACGGTGACACGGTCGGCGACCCGAAGTTGCGGTACACGGAGAAATCGGCCTGAAATGTTCGGCGAGTTGGGTATGCTTATAGTAATAGCTATAAGTCTGTTTGGAAACACGGATAAAAGCTATGGTAATATCATAAGAAAATATAGCTTACTATTATATTGGTATTGACAGTTACGCAATAGTTAACAGTTAGACGTTAGACTAGTCTAACCTGCAATAGTCAAACGTTAACGAATAGATAGTACGAATTTACTTTAATGCGTATGGTGCATATACAGACACCAATGCAGTCTTGTAGAAGCTATTCTAACTATTAAGTATTGAATAGCTTTATTAAGGGCTTTCTAACCCTTGTATAAAAGGTAAGGTAAGGTTGGTTTAGTAGGTAACAAGGAATTGTGGGCACTTAGTTGCATTGGCCGAGGCTGCGGTACGATGCTGAATAATGATCGCTTACCGGTGGCTGCAAAGGCTGGTACACCTCCAGGGACCCCGGGTATCTTGCTTGATTTAGATGAAAAGTAGCTGCGGCATAATGGCTGCACTGGCACCGCGTGGTCGAAATGATCGAACTTGTTCTTCGCCAAAATTGCAGTTTTATCGTCGGTCGCCAGATGATGGGGCTTCAATGATCCTCAATTAAACTCCCGTATCGAGGTATGGTTGTTTTATTTTGGATAAACCGATTTTACAAAGAAAATATACGGAGCGTACAAGTTCGCGATGACGATGAAAATTTTAACTAAAATAATTATTTGTGACGGTATATGCAAAACAAAAACCTGTACGGCGCCTGGCCTTTTAGAATAGCAAAGGCGACACGCACACGCACTGAACGCATAATTTACATGCAGGCGTAAACAATAATAATAGTAAAATTGTATTTATTTCTAAAAGGTTCAGACTTAATCCTAGTGGCAGGAAACGACACTACTGGTAGTGCGGCTGGTAGTGTCATTGCCAACAAATGGTATAATCTATGCTGCAGAAATCTGTAGACAATAATTGTTGACCCCTGCCTCTTAATCTAATAGCTTTGAATGTGACTGCAGTTTTCTAGTTAATTTTTTATAGTAAATCGTGCAGCTGCACTCGGAAAGCACCATTTAGTGAAGTGGAACTGATGATGAAGAGCACAGATGGCCACCGGAACTACTCAATAATAACATTTCACGGGTTGCGATTCGATTAATTTGGTTGCCAAACTATTTATGCCCGTCACAATGCATATAAGTGGAGTTAATAGTGAAGTACCAGAAGAACTCCTCAACAATGAACGTCCCTGCATCGGGAAAAGCAATATTTTATAGAAGGTGATGAGCAGTTGATATCAGGCTATTGTATCTTAGATATATTACAAACTGACTCACTAAAAAGCAAGAAATAAAAACGTTTTTACAAATATTAAAAAACCGACTTCCAAAAAAACCCGAAATTTAAGTTATTTTTAACCGACTTCCAAAAGGAGGAGGTTCTCAATTCGTCTGTATGTTTTTTTTTTTTTTTTTTTTTTTTTTTTTTTTTTTTGTATGTTTGTTACGCGATTTCTCCGTCAATTATGGACCGATTTTGAAAATAGTTTTTTTGTTTGAAAGGGTATGCTCCCGAGGTGGTCCCATATTAATTTTATTAACTTTACTTAGATAGTTTTTGAGTTAGCTTCAATAATACGTATTTTTCCCACTTAGTTTATATGGATGATATAATGATAACTTCCAATCACTGTTATTTTAGCAGGTTAGTGGTATTCGAATTTGTATGGGGTAGGTACCACAACTAAAAAGTGCAAAATAAAAACTTTTTACAAAAAAAGAACAACCGACTTCCAAAAAAGACACTACAAAGTCAAAAATAACTTTAATTTCGGAAGTCGGTGGCAAAAAACGAAAGTTCAAAACCAAATACACCGACTTCCGAAATTAAAGTTATTTTTGACTTTGTAGTGTCTTTTTTGGAAGTCGGTTGTTCTTTTTTTGTAAAAAGTTTTTATTCACTTTGTAGTGTTTTGGAAGTCGGTTGTTTGTTTCAAATTCAAATTCAAAAGTCATTTATTCAAACTAGGCTGAGAATCAGCACTTTTCGAACGTCAAAATTACATAAGACAGTCCCCCAAAAACGCCCGCCCTTCACCACTTCCTAGTGCTTTTGCTGGAGAGAAGAAGTGGCGCAACAAACTGTCCAGCAGCACAGCTGTCTGAGTTTGTTTGAGTTTTATATGCTCGAGAGGGAAATAATAACACACGACACGTTCGGTTGTTTACAATTTTATTGCAAAATATATACATGTACAAAAGTTATCGATCGAATACATATAATATAATAGAAAATTAATACATACTGTTGAGAGAATGACTGAAAGGAGACACAAAACGTATTTACAAGGCAGATCTGAGTGGAGGGGTCGCCCAGGAGGACATAATGTTTATCAAAATGACAGGTGCGAAGTACTCGCAACCGGCGAGCGTGTGTGACCAGATGTATGAACGTAAAAGACGCAAAAAGAGTATGTAAGGGTTGTAGCAGGTGGCCCCATGGGAAGCAGGCGCGAGTTCATGTATGTGTATGTAGAGTACATCCTGTGTGGAGACGTCATGTAGGTACACGTGTTCGGGAATAATAGAATATAAGTTGCGAGGCTTCCACCTTCTATAGACGAAAGCATACATTATAAATGCTTATGTCTATACAGGGTGGAATTTTTTAACCTCACCTGCAGGGAAAGTACTCTAAATACTGGAGACAGCAAATATTAGTCAAAGGAAACATTACTTTGTTTTTTTAAAGAAACAAATCTGCATTCAAAGATTTTCGAAAACTCGCATGCCACACTCGAGAATCGAACCCGTTTAAATCCGAAAAAAATGTGCCCTGTACATTTATGGCATAAATCGATAGGGTCAATCATAAGGATCAAATCTCTCTAACAAATATGATACATTAAATTAAAGGAAAACCATTAAATCTTAACTTATAAGAATTGAACGAGAAAAAGGGTAAACTAACTAATTAGTTGCTTGAAATGAGCTCCATTTTGTTGGCTGGATGGGATTCTACAGCAAGATGATGGTCCGGCGCCTACACACCTACCTAAAAGTAGAGGGTGTTATTTTTCCCGGTTTGATTCCCGACGGCAAGTGAATTTTCGAAAAACTTTAAATGTAGATTTGTTTCTTTAAAAAAAACAAAAAACCCGACTGCAAAAACACATAACTGAAAAGAGAAAAACAAGCATTATAATCTATAGATTTTTGGTATCGCAGGCGGGGACAAACAAAAGTTAGGTACACCATATTTCCGGTTATTATTGTTATATTATTATTGTCCCCGCCTGCGATATCAAAATTCTATAGATTATAATGCTTGTTTTTCTCTTTTCAGTTATGTGTTTTTGCAGTCGGGTTTTTTGTTTTTTGAATAATTTTCTTTATTTAAAGTTTTTTAGTTTAATTAATATATCTTAATTTGGAATTGACTCATTACCAGCTTTTATTTGATACCAATATTGTTGAAATTTATTTTAAAAAAAACTTCCCCTCCATTTTTTTTGTACTTGCAGATGCAATACATAAATATTATATAGCCTATGTCACTTCTACGTTTAAGACGAATCTAACGACACCTCTTATGTTAAAATCCATCAAGCCGTTTAGGCTACAGAGCGTGCCAAAGAAATAGACATACATACATACATACATACATACATACATACTCTCGAAAAACATTACCCTCCTTCTGGGGCAGTCGGGTAAAAAACAAAGGAATATTTCCTTTGACTAAAATTTGCTATCTCCAGTATTTAGAGTACTTTCCCTGCAGGTGAGGTTCAAAAATTCCACCCTGTAATTAATATGTGAAGCAAAAACTTTGTACCCCTTTTTACGAAAATTAAGCGGACTGTTTGGCACGGTTAAAGTTTTGGAGAAGGAGTGCAGAAACCTAATATTTTTATATAATTTGCATTAGAAATAAATTAAATGAATAAATAAAACATTACACAGACAACCATGCGTTTGACTCAAGATACCTACCTTAAAATAATGACAAGTAACATGGAATTCGTATGTACTATACAACTTAAAATTTAAATGAATTATGGTCGACCACTAGTTATAATTATAACGTGACAGCATCAATGTCAATCAACATCACTGAACTATGTCGGGGTCAGCTTCCAGTCTAACCGGTTGCAGCTGAATACCAGTATGTTACATGGAGTGACTGCCTATCTGACCTCCACGACCAGTTACTGAGTAACACGCTACCACACGGTAAGGCAGGTAACTCCATGTCTTGAACTATACTTACAAGGTTTCATTACTTAAACTAGATGGCGCTACGTGCCAATCATTTGTAACGACAGTAATCGATGCGTGTGGAGTCATTTGATGGATGTTATTATAAGCTGTGATACTAAATACCTATAACATTAGCATAATCAGTCTACAAGGTTCCCACTGCTGGGACACAGGCCTCCTCTCTGTGAGAGGGAGTGGGCCTTATTTAAACCACGCGGGCCCAGTGCGGGTTGGTAGATGTCACATGTCTTCGAATTTTTGAAGTGAAAACTTCTTTAGCGGCGTTGTGCACTTTTTTTGGGATGGGTAAAAAGGGTTAAACTCGCGTCAGGACACCGCGTCAGGGTCAGGACACGTGACCTGATCGAAAATTCGTAAGACAGAGTAGAATTTGTTGACAGCGCACTCTGTTTTATTTTTATTTGAAATTGTTTTAATGGAGCTACAGCTTTCGTTCTTGTACTGACAGCAAGACACATAAATTCTTGACATTTTCGTTAGATGGCGTTACTTAGTTTTCACTTCCATCGGCAGTCCCAGACTGCCCTGTTTTTTTTTTCTAGGACATGTTTTCCTTCACCGTTTTGAAAGCAGCGGTGATGAAATTATTCGTATTTTTTTTAAAGGTACGATATTTACTATACTCGACAACACTGGTCAGGTTAGATAGGAGCTGTAACCAACCAAGTTAGTCGCAGTTACTTGTCTATTAAGTATTTTAGGACCCAAAGTAGGAATTATGAGTGTTCAATAATATTTTTAGGAGCTCAAAATTATGAGTGTTCAATAATATTTTTAGGAGCTCAAAATTATGAGTGTTCAATAATATTTTTAGGAGCTCAAAATTATGAGTGTTCAATAATATTTTTAGGAGCTCAAAATGGGAATTATTAGAAGTTCGATTAACTGTCGCATCAGTGACCGAGGCGAACACACAAGTTAGTGACGTCGTTGTACTTATCAACATTACTAAATTTACGGTTTGCTAGAAGAGCGGTGCCGCCACATAGCGTCCGGACGTTATGTAACGGTCACCGCTCTTCTACGAAACCGCAGCTGAAGGTCAGATCTCGTGAACGTTCTAGAGAGGCCTTTTGATTTCAGAAAGGATTTCGTACTAGGCCTTTAAAATGTATTGTAGGTTATACCAACAAAATTAACAATTTTTACATCAATTATTTACAAAATGTTTTTTGCATCTGAGATCGCATTCGAGCTGCGTTCATATCCTTATATTATTTGTCTGTGTGTGAGTGTCAGTCTATGACTGAGGAGCAGCGTGCTCGGACGCGGACGTAGAATCGTGCGCGGGCGCAGGCTGGTAGTTGTCGGTCCTCATGTCGTTGATGCCCAGCTCCTCGTTCTGCTCGAACGTGCGCTCGTAGCGCGTTACCTTCAGACCTACAACATTTAGTAATACAAGAGTTATTATTTTTTCCTTTAACGGGGCAGCTCTTGGCCTGCATCTCACCTGAGGGTAAGTGATGATCAGGCCGAAGGTGGAAGCGAGCTTCACCCGGAATCCTCAACCACAGAGGAACTGGTTATCTTATCTCTAACTGCCGAAACACAACAATGCTGTTAACATTGTTGTTATGGCGACAGACTTAGATAAGATTGTGGTAGCTAGCCAGGCGGACTTAGAACAAGCCCTACCACCAACCGAATATAGTAGATTACGGGACGGGGGTTCGAACCCAAGGCACGCACCTCTCGTTATTATAACGTGAGGAAACCAGTATGCCTTTTTTTTTTTGGGAAATCATCAAATGACTTCTCCCGCTCTGGGCGGAGCGGAAGGGCGTGTCAGACTCTTACTGACTAAAACCCACCCGTGTTCCTTCCCTTGCCTTGCCAGGGGCCACGGTTTCCCCTTGGGACTACCCGCAACCCCGGCAGGCATCGGCCCTAACGGACCCCGTCAGTTTTGCTGATATCTCTTTGAAGGTGTGATACTCCCTGGCCGCGCCACAGTGGAAAATTAAAAAAACATGTTTCTAGATTAATTGTACCATAAATGTACTATACGGTACGTGTAATGAAAATAATTGTACCTCAACGAATAATGAAATATAATGAAGAATTGGTGGCGCGGCCGCGCCACCACGGTTTTCATAAACTACTAGGCGCACCCGGATATAGTAAACACTAAATAGTTTGGAAATTCCAAAAGTGCACGCCTCATAACACGCATTAATAAACGAAAAAGAAATTCAAAACATAGTTTCTAACAAAAATTAACAATTTATCACTTTTCATGAAGTATGTTTTGACTGCTGTTTTACCATCAATATGGGTAAATTTCTAACCTCGCAATCCTTACGTAATGTCAAAGACTATTTATTTATTTAGATATTTACGTTGTGGGTTGCTAGGCAACACGTTCAGTCAAGGTTGAAAATATTTCGATAAAGATATTATATTTTTGTTAGTATTTTATTAATTATAATTAAACTACTTTGAATAAAAGACCCATTTTCAATAGGGTTCCTTCTATGGCCGAAACCAATGTATTAAAAAAAAATTGACTCAATTAATTGATTTTATCGCAAGCTACAATGTTTTCAAGCTTCATAAATTGACGGACAGGAATTTTTTTTCAACTATTTTGATGTTTTTTTCATTTCTGCTGCATTAAATCAATTAGTAAAAAGTACAGTATTAATCTCCATTTAATCATCTATACAATGGTATATAAATTAAGTAGGTTCTGTGTACTAGCAGGAGTGTAACGATAAAAACAGTTGCAGAAATGGGGCAAAAAATATTTTTCGATCGTAGAGCACACTCTAATGCTCCGCATTATGAGTCGTGCAATAATTGTACCGGAATTGTTCTTTTCGGTACGCTATAAAGAGATTCGAAAATTTTATTACTTTAGAAATTATAGCCTTGCGTTGGTGGCGCGGCCAGGGAGTATCCTCCCTGGCCGCGCCCCCATGAAATATTAAGCGTACCCGGACATGGTATACACTAATTAATTGTACCGGAATTGTTCTCTTCCGTACGTTATAAAAAGATTCGAAATTTTTATTAGTTTAGAAATTATAGCCTTGCGTTGGTGGCGCGGCCAGGGAGTATCCTCCCTGGCCGCGCCACCATGAAATATTAGGCGTACCCGGACATGGTATACACTAATTAATTGTACCGGAATTGTTCTTTTCCGTACACTATTAAGAGATTCGAAAATGTTAATAACTTTAGAGAAAACATCAAATCAAGAGAGTTGCGGGTCTTTGTACCTACTTACTAGATGTGGCCTTCAAATTAGAAGTACAGGGAATTATCTCGGCGAGATGATTGCATAGAAGTGCTAGAAATATGCAACATAATACGAATTTAGATTCATAACAAGAATAATTGACTTTCAAGAAGATAAAAAGTTGGTAGGTACTTTTTATTAGGTACGGTCAGCAAGGAAAGTTGTTAACACTGCAAATTTTTATACATGGCATCTAATAACACTGCTAATTTTTATACATGACATCTAAAATGTCACAAAATTATTGAATACGCTGCTTTTCAGCATTTCTTAGAAATATTACATTTATTCTTTTCATTTTTTTTTTGTAACGCGCTCGAATATTTAATTTTCGCAGCCAGGACTCAAAGCCGGTTTATTTTGTGAAAAAGCACTATTTTTGTACTGAGCAACAGTGTTGCTGACAAGGATCGAATATTGCAAGGAATATTAGGTGTCAAATCAAAGGAAGCGCCAGTTTTTGTAATTTTCATTAGTTCACAAATAACGAAAAATTTTAAAAACAAACCAAATTCCTTTGATTTGAACATTGTTTTTTCGCAGAATTTAGTCCTTAGCAGCTACATACGCTGTCGGTTCATATAATAGTGGATAGTAGATAGTATAAACAGGATGCTTTTTGTTTAAAAAAAAACTGGTTTCGATTCCTGGCTCAGGCAGAAGCTGAAATAATTAGGCCTGAGCCAGGCTCTTTTTTTTTCTAATAACGCATTTTTAATTTTTTCTCCAAAATTGAGTTCATGGGTCCTTTGACCACTTTGCTCTAGGTCCTAACCATAGTTTAGGATTTCTCTCTCGGAACTGTATAAAGTTTCGTTAATGGCCGCCGAAAACAATAGGCACCAATTTTGGTCATTTATTATTGGGTTCTTAATTATTGGGGTTCTTTCTTTCCATTCACATTTCGAAAAAACCGATGACCTGGTTAGAAATTTTACCCATATTGATGGGTAAAAAAAGCAGTCAAAACATAATGAAAAGTGTTTAAATAAATTGTTTATTTTTGTTAGACTATATTTAAAAAATAAATAAATATACTACTACTACTAATGAATATTGTATTTAACTGTAGTGGTTACACCACGACATACAAACTACGCAGCAAAGACATGACGTCACACAATTCCTGCATCGCGCAGTTAGAGTTTACCGAGCGAAAAACATAGATAAGACTATCCGAAATCAACATATGGGCAGTTGCCCGCCAGACATAAAAACCCGTCTGGTTGGAGGATCCTCCCTTTTCTATGGTGGATGAGTGAACTTTACACCCTGTTCCTCATACCCCTAAATAACCACATAAAGCAATTCGTGCGAAATTATTTTCTAACCATTCCAAAATATTAAAAATGCACAGCGTAACGCTGTGTATTTTTGAATATTTTGGAATGGTTGTTGGCTGTTCAAGTTTTCACTTCTGCCGGCACTCCCGGAGTGAAACCCGTTGTTTTTTTTTTCAATTATCCGTAATTTGTGAACAAATGAAAATTACAAAAACTGGCGCTTCCTTTGATTTGACACATAATATTCCTTGCAATACTTGATCCTTGTCAGCAACACTGTTGCTCAGAAAAAAATAGTGCTTTTTCACAAAAAAAATCGGCTTTGATTCCTGGCTGCGAAAATTAAATATTCGAGCGCGTTACTAAAAAAAAAAAAGAATAAATGTAATTTTTGTAAGAAATGCTGAAAAGCAGTGTATTTAATAATTTTGTGTAATATAAGATGTCATATAAAAAAAATTGCAGTGTTAACGACTTCCGTCGCTGACCGTACCTAATAAAAAGTACCTACGAACTTCTTATCTTCTTCTTGAGTCAATTATTCTTGTTATGAATCTAGATTCGTATTGTGTTGCATATTTGTAGCACTTCTATGCAATCATCTCACCGAGATAATTCCCTGTACTTCTAATTTGAAGGCCACATCTAGTAAATACGTACAAAGATTAGCAACTCTCTTGATTTGATGTTTTCTCTAAAGTTATTAAAATTTTCGAATCTTTTTATAGCGTACGGAAGAGAACAATTCCGGTACAATTAATTAGTGTATACCATGTCCGGGTACGCTTAATATTTCTTGGTGGCGCGGCCAGGGAGGATACTCCCTGGCCGCGCCACCAACGCAAGGCTATAATTTCTAAAGTAATTAAATTTTCGAATCTCTTTATAGCGTACCGAAAAGAACAATTCCGGTACAATTATTTAGTGTATACCATGTCCGAGAACGCTTAATATTTCTTGGTGGCGCGGCCAGGGAGGATACTCCCTGGCCGCGCCACCAACGCAAGGCTATAATTTCTAAAGTAATTAAATTTTCGAATCTCTTTATAGCGTACCGAAAAGAACAATTCCGGTACAATTATTTAGTGTATACTATATCCGGGTGCGCCTAGTAGTTTATGAAAACCGTGGTGGCGCGGCCAGGGAGGATACTCCCTGGCCGCGCCACCAATTCTTCATTATATTTCATTATTCGTTGAGGTACAATTATTTTCATTACACGTACCGTATAGTACATTTATGGTACAATTAATCTAGAAACATGTTTTTTTAATTTTCCACTGTGGCGCGGCCAGGGAGTATCACACCTTTGAAGCGCGCGTGGAACACGACGCGCCGTCGACCCGGGCCTGGTCCTTATCGGACGGAGAGCTAAATCAGCATGCCTGAGAGATATTTCTAGAAGGCATGTAAAGCCAAGTCAGAGGCCCATGGGCGGTTGTAAAACTCTGACATCAGGTTAGTCACTAACCACACGAAAATAAGGAGACTGCGGGGATAAAACAGTGTCTTATGTAACGGGCGCTTTATTGAATGCTGAATGCAACGAAGTACTCAAGTCACTCTGAGTTCACTATTGAGCGAAGACTAGAATCCTGAGTGACACCAGAAGGCCAATTCTCGTACATAAAAAAAACTTTTTCACAAAAAAAACAACCGACTTCCACTATAAAGTGAAAAATAACTAAAATTTCGGAAGTCGGTGGCAAAAACAAAATACAAAACCAAAGACACGGATATTCGTTATACGCCACCGACTTCCGAAATTTTAGTTATTTTTCACTTTATAGTGGAAGTCGGTTGTTTTTTTTGTGAAAAAGTTTTTTTTTCTCGCTTTTTAGTGGGTCGGTTTGTAATTAATCTAAGTTACAATAGCCTAATATCAACTGCTCATCACCTTTTACTAAATATTGCTTTTCCCGATGCAGGGACGTTCATTGTTGAGGAGTTCTTCTGGTACTTCGCCATCAGCTCCTCTTCACCCTATTCATTGTGACGGGCATAAATTGCTTGGCAACCATATTAATGTAATCGAATCGCAAGTTCGCAACCCGTGAAATACGTATTATTGAGTAGTTCCGGTGGCCATCTGTGGTCTTCATCATCAGTTCCACTTCACTAAATGGTGCTTTCCGAGAGCAAATTCATGAGTTACTATAAAAAATACCTCAATCGCTATAGGTGTGCCTATAATATTTCAAGAGTTCCCTCGACTTCTCCAGGATTCCATCATCCAATCCTGACTTGATGACAATGGGACCAACTAGAAAGTATACCCTTTCGAACAAAAAAAGAATTTTTGAAATCGGTCCAGCCGTCTTCGAGTAATCGGGGAACATACATAAAAAAAAAAAAAAAAAAAAAAAAAAAAAAAAAAAAAAAAAAAAAAAAAAACATTCCGACGAATTGAGAACCTCCTCCTTTTTTTGAAGTCGGTTAAAAACGTTCACATTCAAGTCGCAATCTGTCAAACTTATCAAAAATTTTGATAAATTGATTGTGTTTTTGACAGATTGCGAATGAGATGCGAATGCGAACGTTCTTAAAAATTACGGGAATTGCCCCTCTGGAGTCTGCAGGATACCCAACTCCCTCACCAACTTACAGCACAATGAATAGTTTCTAGATAGATGATGAACAGGTCTGGTGATGGAGTAGGAAAGAGAATTGAGGAAATGTTTGTGTCGGGGGATTTTAAAGTGAAAACTTCTTTAGCGGCGTTGTGCACTTTTTTTGGAGTAGGTAAAAAATTTTAAACTCGCGTCAGGACACGTGACCTGATCGAAAATTCGTAAGACGGAGGGAGAGTAGAATTTGTTGACAGCGCACTCTGTTTTATTGTTTTGGAATTGCTTTAATGGAGCTACAGCTTTCGTTCTTGTAATGACAGCAAGCCACATGAATTCCTGACATTTTCGATAGATGGCGTTACGTTGTATCAAAAAGTTACTTAGTTTTCACTTCTATCGGCAGTCTCCAAAAACTGCGGGATGTTTTTGGAACGAAGTTCCCTTTCGCGCGTTGCAAAAGGAGGCTAGACGGAAAAAATTGGGACCAAAAGTTGTAACGACACTTTTTATTTTTTATTATAACGCCATCTGTGAGCGACCACAGGTACTAATTAGTGGCATGCCTTTCTGAGGTTCATTTTTTATCATAACGCCATCTGTGAGCGACCACAGGTACTAATTAGTGGCATGTCTTTGTGAGGTTCATTTTTTATTAAAACGCCATCTGTGAGCGACCACAGGTACTAATTAGTGGCATGTCTTTGTGAGGTTCATTTTTTATTAAAACGCCATCTGTGAGCGACCACATGTACTAATTAGTGGCATGTCTTTGTGAGGTTCATTTTTTATTAAAACGCCATCTGTGAGCGACCACAGGTACTAATTAGTGACATGCCTTTGTGAGGTACTAACTTCGTTCCATCCGGGTGTCCCTTGACACCTCTCAGCTTTTTTTTTTATATTTAAATATAATTTTGCTTGTGCACTAGTTATACTGAGCTGCACGTGTCGGGGTGTGTTGTGTAGTATTGTGTGTGATATATTTACCGTCGTCAGGCTCGTTGGGGTCGTCGGCGAGGCTCTGCACGTAGGAGTTCCCGGCGGGGTCGTCCAGGATGACCGTGACGGCGCGCGAGCCATGCAGCACCTCCTCCACGCGACTCACGAAGCTGCCGCAACCAGCACACGGGTTATTGCACATACAGAGATACGAGGACAACTTGCGACCGCTGAATAGTAAGAGTAGTGGTGACTGGGACCATTCATTATGAGTGGGACGAGTCGCGGATGGAGCTATTGCCCGGGCAACACGAAGCTACTTTTTGAAGCTAGGATAGCAAGACAGTGCTAGCAAACTAGTCACTCTAGCCTCGTGTGTGCAGATGTAGCGGTTACACCGCCACATACGAACTACGCAGCAAAGATATTATGACGTCACACAAATCCTGCATCGCGCAGTTAGAGTTTACCGCGCGAACGACATAGATAAGACTATCCGAAATCAATTTACGTCTGGTCGGAAGATCCTCCCTTTTCTATGGTGGATGAGTGAACTTTACACCCTGTTCCTCATACCTCTAAACAGAACTATCCTCATTTTTTGGCGAGTACGCTAATGAGATTTTTTAATAGAATGGGGTTCTATTTTGTGGATCTATTAGCCCCCCTGCACTGATTTTACTATCCTGACTTGTGTAGCTATGGAGAAGAACGGACAGAAATTAAAATATTGTTACAAAATCCTACTAATATTATAAACTAGAGCTTCTGCCCGCGACTTCGTCCGCGTGGAATAGTTACTTTGGGCTAACGCTAAAAAAACCCCCCGATTTTGAAACATTCTTCAATGGTACTCCGCTCCTATTGGTCTTAGCGTGATGATATATAGCCTATAGCCTTACTTGATAAATGGGCTATCTAACACTGAAATAATTCTTCAAATCGGACCAGTAGTTTCGGAGCCTATTCGGTACAAACAAACAAACAAAAAATCTTTCTTCTTTATAATATTAGTATTAAGTATTATAAATATGAAAGTTTGTATATTTGTCACTCAATCACGCAAAAACGGCTAAACAGATTTGGATGAAATTTGGCACACAGATTATAACCTGGATTCACATATAGGATACTTTTTATCCCGGCAGTACGTTCCCGTGGGATAATTTCCGACTTCCACGCGGGGCGAAAGTTAGTATAAATATAATAACTGGGCTCACTCACTCGTCGAGCCGGTACCGGTTGACGCCGGGCGCGTCGCCGATGGCGCCGGGGCAGTCGCGCAGCTGCGCCACCGTGGCGCTGATGAGGCCCTCGGCCGTCGTGAAGCGCCCGCCGAGAGCCCGGCCTCCTACCTCCAGGTCCAGCTCGGGTATCTCCATGCTGCATGTTTCTGACTGCAAGTGTTGCTTGCGGTTAGATTCAATGTTTATAAAGCTTAATGTTGTAGGAGGATCTTTTGGCGCGTGGCCATATCGGAATTAGAGCCGCCATTTTGATCTATATCTATAAAAAAACGTGTGCAGTCGGGGGACCCCCGTCAAAAACGAAGTTCCTACTCAAGTCTGATTTAAAACAAAATAACCCTCTATCCTGGGTTTACATCTTAATGTCAGCATCGGCTTTAGCACCCTCGAAAACTATGAAAACGACACAAATGACGTAAAATTTTAAAAATTTCGCCGTCATCTTGGATTTTTATTAACACTTTTTAGCGTGACAATTTCTGAAAGATTACAAGCCACGTTAAAGGACTTCGTTTCAATAAACCTCCTTGCCCCCAACTCCCCTCGATCCCGTGAGCTCCTCCATCTTATCGAGTCAGCTCGTCTGAACGTGTTGCCGCTCCAACCGACTCAACATAACACTGCCGACGATGACATTTGGGCTCGACCTGATGCTCACCTCAAATCCTCCCCTCGTTTCCTCCCATGGTCAGTCAACATGACGCTCCTAGCTTTTCTAATCACGATATGATTTTCCTTTCATATATCCTGAAACCTCCCAAACCCAAGGTTCTGTACAGGCGTTGTTTTGCGCGGATGAATGTGGAGAAACTCAAGGAAGATACTGTGGTCGATTAAGAAGTTTTTATTTTAAAATTTGTTTAAAAATTAATATATTTGAGGTACCGTTAGAAAAGCTTTTTCGCCCTTCATTGTGCGTGGTCCGACACGCACTTGGCCAGTTTTTAATTTACTTATTTGTCACCCAAAAGTGACCCCATTCAAAACTCATGAATTTACGTTACACGCCCATGTTTGGTTCACAGAAATACATACGAGTACCAAGTTTCAAATTAAATGGCCTATTAGATCCGGAGCAAATTGTCTGTGACAGACGGACAGACCGACAGACACACGAGTGATCCTTAACGGTTCCGATTTTTCATTCGGACGTAGGGAACCGTTAAAAAGTTGTTGTGTTGTATTATCGTGTTTAGATATCGATTCCCAACACGTCTGCGGAGTTTCACTAGCTAATTGAATGTGCCCTCTAAGACGGAACATTAGTGCAACAAACCTTGAGCACGTCGCGTGAGAAGTCGTCTTTGCTGGCGATGCGCAGCTCGAAGCGCACGCCCTTGTCCTCGATGCCGCCGCCCGACTTCACCTGTAACACGTAATCTATATATATAGTGTAGTATGTAACCCATACAAGCGCACACACAGGCACACACAACCTGCGCACTCAAGAGGGCCTCAGTCCCAGCTGTTCAACGTTATAGACGAGGGTCTGTTCCAAGAATATTTGACGAAAATATAAACATTTACAATTTGAGTGCTTCGATTTGATTGTTTGAATACCCGTAATTCTAATTTATATCACCTTATAGATGTTTTTCATTTTACAATTTAATTTTATAACCTAACTAGTAGGGCCCCGCGGTTTCACCCACATGCGTCTCGATCCCGTGGGAATATCGGAATAAAAAGTATCCCATGTCCTAACAGAGAACATGGTCTACCCTCGTGCCAAATTTCATCCAAATCCATTCAGTGGTTTTAACCTGAAACCGTAACAAACAAACAAATTCACTTTTGCGTTTATAATATTAGTTAGGATTACAATTACAAATTAATCATGTTATTCAAACAATAATTGTCGGAAAACGTGGAGGAATTATTCATCATTTCAACTATAAAGTTAAAACCTTCTTTAGGCTGCCTGTCCACTGGAGCGGAGAGGAGAGGAGAGGAGCGGAGATGTGCCAAAACTAACCAATAGGATTGCATTAATGGAGCGGAGTTTTGATTCTATTGGTTAATATTGACACATCTCCGCTCCTCTCCTCTCCTCTCCGCTCCGGTGGACAGGCAGCCTAATACAGATGAATTTTCCCGTTTCCTTTAAATGAGTGACCGCGCAAGAATTGAACCTGAACAGTTTGTTTACACTTTCATCTGATAATTTTAGGACAAACTATATCTTGTTTACATTCTCATCAAATACTTTTAGAACTTACTATATCTACCTTAATTATGTAATATTGTGTTATGCTATGTTACCTCGTTGGTGCGGTGTCCGCAGAAGTCGCACGTGGTGCTCATGATGACGACCTCCTTGAAGTGCGGGATGTCTGCCAACAACACACAGTACAGTACGTGTCGCGCCATACTACTAAGTACGTACACAAGCGACGGAACTCTATGAACAACGTAAACAATGTGGTTGATAACTACGATTTATGAATATACAGATATCCCAAAAAAGTGAGTAAGAAAAGTAAAGCTCTTCGGGAATCATCGTCTGTCTTCGGAAATACGAACGCGCGATTAAGAGATCTACTATAGAGCTGTTACAACCATAGCATTACTTGCCTTTGTTGCATTATTATGATTACAAAATTATAGATTACCAACTCTATGCAATTCCAAAAAACTTTTCCAAAGTTTTGAGAGACAGATGACGATCTGCGACCGGAGTAGATAACCCGACAGACAGAAACATTCGTACAAACGCGCAATGATAGGTGCACGACTACAAAGCGCGGCAGTACTAAACGTAGAAGCTTTGCCTCTGTGGGGGGTTACTCTGTGGCGCGACGTTCGTGCTAATTCGGATACACGAAGATTACCGAGTCGCATACCTTTACTAGTTTTACTTGTAAATTCGAAAAAGCTATTGGGTACATCATCACTGTCGTAAGTATGGTAAAGCTTACAATACAGCCGGTGAACATGGCCGGTCCGAACTTCGCGCAGAAGGCTGCGCAATAACATTTTTTAGGAAACAAATGACATGAGGCGAGTGTGACTGAGAGAACATGCGAGAAAATTCAGAGACACAATACAAAAGTAATATTGGGATACCAAATAGCTTGTTCAACCGCACATCAGTGGTAACACTTGCTCTACGAAAATCATCCTTACTACTACGACTTACAGAAGAAATAGACTCGTAAGTAATTATTGTATAACTTGTTTTATTACCCCCGCCGGAAAAATAAAAGTGTTATAAGTTTAACGTGTGTATCTGTGTGTCTGTCTGAGCCATCGTACCCAAACGGCTGGATCGATTGTGACTTGATCGAGAATGTTCAAGAAAATCAGTTCAGCCGTTTGAAGATTATCAGCTCTTTTCTAGTTGATGAATGGATGTGAACATCTTCCACAGGTCTGATCGATTTGAAATTTTGTATTCTGTTACTTCAATGATATTAGAAGAACATAGTAACCCTGAACTGATGCTGCAACATCACCTGGAATTTGCAGGATACGCAACTCCCTTACCAACTAACAACACAAGTATCGTGTTTGGGCTCATGCTCTGCTTGCGCGATGCAGAATTTAGCGTGACGTCAGTGTGATGCATAGTTTCGCATGTGGCGATATAGATGTCGTTACCACTGACGTGCGGTTGCCCGTACTGGTATTAATCTAAACAGCGCTCTAGGCTTGAGGGAATAAGTATAGCGGTTGCTATTCATGTAATGCATAAGCCGAAAAAATTAGTGCCTGACATGTAAAACACCTCGACTGCAGATAGGTGTTGCTTTCAACTGTGAACAGATTTTTAAGCTATTGCATAGCTTCTATCGCGGGCCTTGAGCGTGGAGACCTAATCCAGAAATTTCGTAACGAAAATGACTGAGAAACAAAACACTCTAAATGTGTTTTGTATTGAAAATTATGTTTTTACTGTTTGACAACAAAGTTCAAATTTACTTAGACGAATGATCAACGAGAGTGTTGTATTGAAAATTATGTTTTACAGTTTGACAACAAAGTTCAAATTTACTTAGACGAATGATACGAGAGTGTTGTATTGAAAATTATGTTTACCTGTTTGACAATAAAGTTCAAATTTACTTAGACGAATGATCCTTGACTATTAATAGTTAAATTAAAACCTTTTTATTAGTTTGATGTTCCCGGTCATTACGTTGTGTCAAGTTTTAAAAACTGTAAATGTGAATAACAGTTCCTGTCAATGTCACCATTGTCACTCTTGTATTCGGGTTAATATTTTACAATGCCGAGAAATTTAAATATTCAAGAAAGAGCAGCTATTATTAATGAAGAAAGTCACGAAAAAATAGTGAAAGAAAATATAGATGTGTTATATTTAGAAGATATCAAGTCTCAAACTTATGTTTCTTATTTCAGTTACCATAAACCTATAGTTTCGTGAATAAAGAACGTTAACTAATTGATCATCGTCATAATTCTGGTCGCCGCCCCTTCCTTAGTGCTGCACAAAGAGCTGACATGAGACGATAATATGAAGATAACGATTTTGTGTCAACCAATTATTATGCTGAAATATATGAAGTTTGTCCAAGAGTAATAAGAAACGCCTTACACTCAATGGGATTGCATTATAGACAACACGCAAACTAAATTGACTGATGCTCATAAGCCAGCACGCTTGGAATATGCACGCATGCATTTGAACGACGATTGAAGTACGACAATATTTACCGACGAAAAATGCTTCAAATCGAGCCAACATGGGAGGCTACATATAAGGAGATATAACGGTACGAGGTATCTATACAGAAGACCCTGTAGTGCCCAATTTTAGTTCCGGACAAATTTCGGCTATATGGGGATAGATGTCAGCGGTGTATCAGTTACAACACTGCTTATTCAGTTATTCCTTATTTTCAGTTAAGATTGCAGGCTAATAATAAATCTCAATCGACATATTTTCACAGAAGTGATTGTTTGTTTTATTGAAATATATTTAACTCTAGCATTAAATTCGTTTGATTTCTGTGAACACAGGTATACACCAGTGATTTAAGTAGCACGGCGAGTTTTTACTCTTTCCTAAGTCAAAAGTAAAACTAGTAGTTCTGCGAACAGTAGACCTCGCGAGCACAAACTTTTTGGGAAAAATTAACCGCTTAGCTTGAGGCTTAAGTGCCTGCTACACGGTCGCAAACCGCGTCCCGACAGAGGTGACCTTAGGTTTACGACGAAACGTTGAAACAACTTTGCCGGTCGCCAACCAAGGCCATCTCGGTCGATTACAATATAAAAACTATGCAATAGCTTTACCGCGGCAGTCCCCGAGTGCCACAGGTCTTTTTTGTTTGTAGTATTTCCCGACCGAATTAAGGCGGCGCTTTTCGAAAGTTGGCAACATCGCAAATAGCTGTCAAATACTTAGCTGTTTGATTAATTTGAATAGAATAGAATAGAATATTCATTTATTTGCTCAGAACGTAGGTATTTACAATAAGGTGGTAACAATAATATAGCAATCCTTGTACATTCTACCATTTTGGCATGCAAACATTGATGCAGTGCATCATCAAACAAATTTAACATTGATACACAACTAAAATTTATCAACTAGGAAATCCGATACGGAGTAGTAACATTTATTTAATAGAAATGACGTTAGTTTCTTTTTGAAAGTTGTTACTGGTTCCTTTTTTATGGAATTAGGAATGTGGTTAAAAATTTCTGGTGCCATACCAAAAACACTTTTCTTTAACAAAGCAGTCCTATGTCCGCCTGTGCGTAACAAGTTTTGGTATTGAGATCGCAAAGTTACATCTCGGTATCTACTGTAGGATAAAGTTAAAAATAGATGTCGATTACATTTAACAAAAAGAGCAATTTCTAAAATGTAAAGGCACGGAAATGTCAATAAGTTATGACTTTTAAAAATTGGAACACAGCTGTCAGTAACTTTCAATCCAAATATTATTTGGTAATAGAATGTTCTGGAAATACGAAATGTTTGCTTTGTTTGTTTTTGTTTTTTTCATGTATACTGCACTAAAATCTTGATTATGAAATATTATGATAAAAAATCAATAAAACCAGGTAAATATTTGACAGCTATTTGCGACGTTGCCAACTGTAAGAAAGCAATCTGATTTGGTTTTTTTTTTGAAGTGAAAACTTGTTTAGCGGCGTTGTGCACTTTTTTTGGGATGGATAAAAAATGTTAAACTCGCGTCAGGATCTGATCGAAAATTCGTAAGACGGACGGCTTGTACTGACAGCAAGTCACATAAATTTCTGACATTTTCGTTAGATGGCGTTACATAGTTTTCACTTCTATCAGCAGTAACCAAAGGCTGCCCCGCATATTTTTTTGCTTATGGTATGAATAGTGCGTGCTTATATACTAACCAGTCATCTTCATGTTAGTTTCGCAGGGCGAGTCGCAGTCGGGGCAGTTGGTCCTGAACACCATGACCTCGTCGCCGGCCAGCTGGTCGTACGGCATGGCGCCGGGGTCAGCCGGCCCGAGCAGGTGGCCGGCCTGGCCGTTCACCTTCGGCTCGATGTGCTCCGCGGAGTCGTCGCTGTGACCGTCGTCTGCCTGCGCGGAACATAGGCACAGGTTTGTGTACTTTAGCTTGCACGGTTTGTATGAGTTATTGAAATGTAGACAGAACAACGTCTGTCGACTCAGTTAGTTCTTGAGGAAATATTAGTTATCACTTTTTAGGGTTCCGTAGCCAAATGGCAAAAAACGGAACCCTTATGGATTCGTCGTGTCTGTCTGTCCGTCCGTATGTCACAGCCACTTTTTTCCGAAACTATAAGAACTATACTGTTGAAACTTGGTAAGTAGATGTATTCTGTGAACCTCATTAAGATTTTCACACAAATACAGAAAAAAAAACAAAAAAAAATTGGGGGTTCTCCATACTTAGAACTGAAACTCAAATTTTTTTTTCATCAAACCCATACGTGTGGGGTATCTATGGATAGGTCTTCAAAAATTATATTGAGGTATCTAATATAATTTTTTTCTAAACTGAATAGTTTTAGAAGAACTTTTATAATGTTACTTGCTGCTACGGAACCCTGCATGGGCGAGTCCGACTCGCACTTGGCCGCTTTTTAGGGTTCCGTACCCGAAGGGTGACAAACGGAACCCTATTCATAAGCCTCCGCTGTCCGTCTGTCTGTCAGCGAGCTCTATCTTATGAACCGTAATAGGTAGGCAGTTGAAAATTTCACAGATTGAGCATTTCTATTGCCGCAAGAGCAACAAATAATAAAATTAAAAAATAAAGGGGGGTCGCCATACAATAAAATTAAATTTTGAAAAAAAAAATATCTGACCCTGGCATGTGGGGTATCATTTTCTAGAGCTCATCGAGTAGAGAATAAATATAATTTTTATTTGTTTTTATCTTCAAAAATGATGAATTAGGGGGCCGTAGAAGTTGCCTGTTTTAGACCATTTTTGTACGAGCTCTATCTCAACAACTAAACAAATTAGGAATTTGAAACTTGTGTGTATCATGTAACATATACTGTTTATAATCAACAAATACTAAAAACGCCGATTCATAACGTATTTTATATAATATGGGCGATTTTCTGCAACTTAAAGTAATAATTTTGTATTTCATGCTAATATTATGCGATATAAATTCCACAGATAACTATTTAATAGTCGGAGTAATGACATGGAATTAGTAAGTACCTACTATCATGGCAGCATATACTATTTCGATCATTTAAATTTCGATCATCCAAAAAGGTCTACAAAATAAACTTTCTTCACAAGATTTTAAAACCGGCCAGTATTTTTTGAGTTTAAGAACTTTATCGACTTTTTTCAAAGTATCCCTAGACGGTGTTGATGTGTGTACCTCGTGTTAAAACTACACTCCAATAGACAATATATTCAGTAACATTGAAATGAATGCTAGCACATACAGTGTACTATTCAGTTACCTAGCTTAAACCGTTGTGGATACAATTTCATATTGAGAAAAATTATTGGTGTAAAAATATTCGGTCATGGCGGCCAATCTCAACGGAGACTGGCCTTCGGCGCGGGAGATATTATAGTGCACAAGTGTGTGCGCAGACACGAGTGCACTCTCTCTTCCCTCACTCTCATAGTCCGATGGGATGCGTAAAAATAATAAGTAAAAAATAATAGATTTCTGTATGACTATCAAAAATAACGTAAATAAATACCTGTATTGACCCGTGCGTTTGCACTGGCGAAACATCACGACAAAACATGTTGAAATCTCTAGTTCCTGTCAAACATTGTATGAAAAATTGACAGAAAAAAGAAATTCCAACATGTTTTGTTGTGAATGTTTCGCCAGTGCAAACGCACAGTTATAATTAAAATTTGGCGTACTACTTACATTCTATTTTGTACAATATAGTCTGATGTAGCAAGAGAAATCCTTTTATTTATAAGTAACTAGCTTTACCCGGCCTGGCTTCGCACGGTTAGCACTAAGTACTTATCTACGGCGCATCTACCTTTCCTAATTACCTATTTCTACCTAATTACCTACCCTACCTACCTACCCTACCCTTCTTACCAGGGTAGGTAGGTACCTAACCTACCCTACCTACCCTACATATCTACCTGCTTACCTACCATATATACCTATTTATACCTACTAATACTATGTTAGTAGCAAATAAATAACTTTGACTTTAGTTAATGCATGTTACTGGATAAAGTTAACTTAATATTTTTCGCCGCGAGTGCCGCGCGAGATGCGGAGACGAGCGCACGCATTATACTTTATTGCTCGCGTTTTTCATATACCCACATAAGTATAATATTACGTTTATTGTTTTCGAACATTACGAAATAGTGAATATTGTTTTAAAATGTGACAATGTAGTGAAAATAAGTGAACAAAGAGACAATAATGACTAGTTCTAGTGAAAGCGAAACTCCAATAGTGGAGTCGAACTTAATTAATAATAGTGAAATACGGAAACTTGACTATCAAGTAACTTGTGAAACCTCGAAAGAAATCTTTACGAATGAAGATGGCTCATTCACAACACAGTGTAATACCTGCAACCACAGGAATAACATTAAAAACTTTCTGGATTGGACGAACGGACAATCTAAAATAAAAATCGTGAAATGCAAAAAATGCAACCATTCGAGTGTAATTAAAATCTGTATGTTTGTCAAACACAGGTTGACAGACCACAAATTTATACCAGACATCCACTACAAAATCTATTCGTGTGACAATACAGTAGCAAAAAGCATTACACATACCTGCGTGGTTTGTAAAAAACAACGCAACATTAAAGCAATCCCGCAAACGGAATTTACTGCGGTGGAGGAATATGTATGCAACTGCCTAAAGATAAATCAAGTGCAGATCAAATCAAACGAACTCAGTTTAAAACCCATAAAGAAAACAGTGCCACAAAATGTCAAAGTAAACAAGGAAAAAGATCGAACTTCTGATGCGTCATCACTACAATTACGCAACAGGTTCGAGAAACTTCTAGTCGAAGATCACCCTCACCGCGACGATAGTAGTCGCGAGCCACTCCCGCGCTCCCAGTCTGCTTCATCGCTCTGCGCACGTTCGCCTTGTGCTCGTAGCCAATCACTGAAGCGATCTAACCCGTATGACGAATCGGGTGGAGTTAAAAGCAAACGAGCCACCAGGCGATTAACACCGAAAAGCTCGGTCGAGAAAGAGACACCTCAATTGCCGGCAGTAGTAAAGGAGTCAAGAGCGTCTACACACGTTCCTCCGATATTAATAACGGACCCGAGTTACAAGTTTCGCGATAATAGGGATCCCAAGAAGATCACGAGCGATCAATTAGTGGCAGACCTGACGAAATTCCTAGACAAATATCATGGAACAATTCGTCGCAACCCTAGAAGTAAAATAGTAGATTGTTATACAAGGGTGGAAAGGAATCAATTCCCATACGAGGTATTTAGACGCCCGAGCGCAGCGAGGGCGGCTATAGTCCGAGTAGGAATTGATGTCTTTCACCCGTGTTAAACACTCTACTTTTCATTTCGAATATAAGGAAAGTAAAAAATAGTGTTTAAAATATTTATTGATATTGAATAACATGAGTAGTACCTATTTAAAATGAACTAACAAGTTAGAACAATTTGTAAAAATGTTTAAATATGGAACGCACCGCATCACCGCTGCGGGCCGTCCCGCGTATAAGATTTTTTTTTTATTCACACTGGCTGTTTATAATTATACTCACAAGACCGGAGCCCAGTGCTTCCACTTTAAGGGATTTCTCCCGTTTTTTAGGGAAAAAGGCTAATAATAAGCATGGTTTACTGATATTTTATTTTGGCAGGGATTTAGGGAAAAATTGAACTTGAGTTGGTAGCCCTATTGTTTAATTAGTAGGCAGAACCTAATGTACTACTTTACTCTATGGCACCACCGATTGATTAAAGGGGATTTCCTGAAACTTGTAATGATTGTTATTCGTCTAATTTTAGTTTACCATGTTAGGTATTGTTAATAGTACTATTTCCGTGGTTAAAGACGACATCAGAAATAAGTCGCATTATACCTACAGTTGGTTTGTTTCGTCTGTCTCGATTAATAATGAATGTTTTGTAGGTATTTAATGACATAAAAATGAAAAATTCCCTAAACCAAGGAATTTTTATATTTTTTAGGGAATTTTAGGGATAATTCATTAAGAAATTGGGGAAACCCAAAAACGTAAGTGGAAACACTGCCGCAGCTTTTATTTTTATTCTATTCGATATTTTTCTTAAAAAGTTAACCACAGATACTAATCTAACTAGATGACGCAAAAACGGAGTAAAATTACGATCAATGATCGTAATTTGAGATTTTCATTTAGCATTATCGGCACCGGAAATCCACCAAAATCTAGAAAAATGTCTTTTTAAGCCATATTGAGCTGTAAAGACTGTATAGAAAAATTGGCCGAGGCATTGGAAATGTTTTCTTTCATTGGTAAGTTTTGTTTTTAAATTGTGTGTGAAGAAGTGGCACGCTTGGTTTTCATAAAGATGGAGGGACTTGCGATATCTAGTTAGATTTATATCTGTGTTCGTAGCCGACTACCTAACCATAAGTTCTATTTTTTAAATTCATTCCCGCCCTAGGGCGGGAAGCAATTACTATGAGTCTTTCCCGCCCTAGAGCGGGAAGCAGCGTCTCCCACCCGCTACTCGGATCAAACAAACACTACTTTCCGAGCATGAGATATGAAAACATAATGATCTCGGCCACTGACTACATGAGCCGTTCAAACATGATCGAGGACATAAAAAAGATCAAACCCGATTTAATATTCATTGCACACAAACCAAAGGGTGAACAGATAAAAACCACAAAGGTCGTAATCCGCAACCCAACCATGGACTACGACCATGAAAGGCAACTTGACGAGATGGAAAGATGCATAGGTATCCGCCCAATCAACATCAAGAAGATTACATTTGATATACAACTATGTATATTCGATGGAAATTTTTCGTTTAACGAAATAGCCGAACTTATGAAAAGTACCAAAGAACACTTCTTCCATGCACCTAAGCTAATACCCGAAAGATATAAAGTGAATGCGGACCGAGTACTGCAGTGTAAAAACTGTTTCAGATTCAACCATGCAACCAGTGCATGCCATGCGCCGAAGAAAAGTCCCACAACTCAGATAAAGAACAAACAAGGCGAAATCGTAATGGTGTGCTCAAACTGTCTCGATGTTCAGCCAGAACAACATACTGCAACTCAACGAAAGTGCCCTCTATTCCAAAAGGCCATGGAAAGACAAAGAAAGATTTCGGAGGAAAAGGAGATGTCTAATCGTAGAAAAAATACGCATCCGAAAGTATCATATGCCCAGGCTGCCAATGACTCGCAATCCCACATGGGGGCAGTCATAGTAAAAGAAAAAGCACACAAGATAGCCATGTTGAAAGAGGTCCTCATGCAATGCTTTGAAACATTCTTCGAAAAGCTCGCCAATGTATTATAAAAACAGACGCGTTAAAAACCAACTAAAGATCCTGCACGCGTACAGGGTATGAGGAACAAATTTCAGGAAATAAAACACCTTACCCAGAAATATCATCCAGACGTCGCAGTACTGAATGAAACAAAAATCAATCTCACAAAAGAGAAATTCAACATACCAGGATACGATAAAATATTTGAAAGAAAAGCAGACCACCTAGGGACTACAATCTACATCAAAATAGGGCTGAAATGGTCTCAAATTAAACTCATCGAGACAATTGATGATGATGAACGCAACATAGAGGGATGTGCACTGCGCATATTCACTAATCACGCCACAGGTGAATACATAACACTCAAAGGCATATATGTCCCCATTCCAAATCAAACGGACTATGCTGATGAGTTCGAACAACTCCTGAGAGAAGAAAGCGCCATTGTAATTGGGGACATGAACCTCCGCATGACAGCACTCGGCCATTCGCGAAACCAAGGCCTAGGAATCATACTGAGAGAAATACACAACGAAAGTGACTGTAGAATAATCCACACAAATGTTCCATCTCGCCCGAACAGCCAAGGTAATAATATCTTAGATATAGCAGTGCTCATCTATGATCACATGGACATAGAGGTAAAATCATGCAAACAAATTGATTCAATTTCTTCTGATCACGCACCGTGGCTGCTCACGCTAAACCTAGAAAACGACTACGAAATCGAAATGACGCGCAATCTGAAAGCCATAAAGTCCAGCACAGAGAAACGCGAACAATTCGAATGCATGATAGCCTCTAAAATCGATTCTACTACGGAAATAAGCACTGACACAGACTGTGAAAACTACATAAAGCAAATTGAACGAGCTATCACCGAAACACTGGACTCATTCTGCCCGCTAAAACCTCTGGACATGAAAGACAGTCTTCCGGGAGAAATTAAAAATATTATTGAAGAAAGAAACTTAGCTAAACAAAAAGCGTGGCGTTTACGTTTTACCGACAGATCCCAAAGGCTGCGCGCAACCTATAACTCAATCAAACGCAACCTTGCAAAGAAACTTATAGAACACGAAGAACAAACATGGACCAAAATCCTAGAAAACAAGGAAAATAACAGAAAGAAAATGTGGAGCGTACAAAGAGCCATGAAAAAACCACCTCAGCGACTACCGATGATACCAAACTGCAAAACAGAGTTGGAAATCATAGACGAACTTGTCAACACGGCAATAGTCTCCAATTCGGACATAAACGATAAAGATACACACTCGGAAATACTCACGCCATTTCAACCCCTGGACTCAACATCCAAAACAGAGCTGAAACAAGCATTGAAAAAATTCAAAAATCACAAAGCCCCAGGCCCCGACGGAATTCGTGCGGACATTCTGAAGCTGGGTGGGGAAACAGTCATTGCAATGTTCAAACGTGTAATGGACTACATCATCAAGACAGGCTACTTCCCAAAACGATGGAAGGAAAGCACCTGTATATTTTTACACAAACAAGGCAAAGATTACACCCAACCAAAGTCGTACCGACCTATAAGCTTACTCAACATCATGGGCAAATGGGCAGAGAGAATAATTCTCTCACGACTGATGAAGGAATGCCAAGAACTAATTCCGGAGCACCAACATGGGTTTGTTCGACAACGAGGCACCGCCACTCAAATACTAAGAACAGGAAAGTACATCGCAGACGCCTTGAACAAAGGACATAGTGTTGCGATGATATCGACCGACCTCTCCAAAGCATTTGACTCGATCAATCATAAAGGTCTCATCAAGAAATTATATGACGGAGGAGCTCGTAACAACATCATCAAGATCATAGAGAATTATCTCTCGCACAGAACCACGAGAGGCAGATTTCGCACGACTACTGGAACAGAAAAACTAGTCCCTCACGGGGTGCCCCAGGGCTCGATCCTCGGGCCGGTTTTATTCAACCTGTATGTTTCAGACATACCAAGACAACGGATAGCAGGTCAAATGCTCTCACAATATGCAGACGACCTGTGTATTCTTAACGCAGCAGAACGCCCCGACCACGCGACCACACGGGCAGAATGGGCAGCGGACGAAATAATCGACTACTACGAGCGATGGGGATTGCAATGTAACGTCGAGAAAACTGAATGCATTATGTTCTCTAGCAAGAAACCAAGAGGAAGAAACCGCAACACAGGCTACAGAAATCACATCCGATTGAAAAGAGAGTGTATCGAGTACAAGAAACAAGTCAAATACCTAGGAGTAACGCTAGACAAAAACCTGTCAATGAATCATCACACAAAAGAAGTTGTCAAAAAGTTGAAACGAGTAAGAGGTGCGCTGAACTCCATCATCGGATACAGATCCAAAATTGGGGTAGACACTAAGCTACTCATTATACAAGCATGTTTGCTCCCGATCCTTGATTACGGCGTCGTGCAGTTACTACCGAGGTATAGCAAAAGCAACCTACTAAAAATCGAGCGCCAATACAGAATGGCGCTAAAAGCTGCTGGAGGTTTCGACCGACGATTAGATACGGACACACTGTGGGAGATGCTAAATCAAGACCCCTGGCACATCAGAGCCCACGACCTACATCGCGATATGATCACCAAACTCCAACAACTGGCGATCACCGGTCTAGAAGATCCCGGACCCGAATACACGCGATACGGCCACTATAACCCAGCTCTCTTCGCCCATAGAATAGGTGAAATTGAATATTTAAATAAAAAGGAGAGAGAAAAGCCGCTCCACAAGCGAACGGCCCTCCCCCGAGAGCGTAGGCTTTGACCCGTAGAGTCACGCTTAGATAGTCAGTAAATGCAGGTCCAGACTTGCTGGGATTATAAATCCACAAACCTTATTTTGTACTGTATATACACTAAAAATAAAATAAGGAAAGATGATAGAAATAGGTTGCAAAAGATCCCCCACAGGACAAAATGCGCTTAAAACTAAAGTCCATATCACTTTGTTAAATTTATTTCAATAAGTGACATGTCAAATATTCATAACCACGTAATAAAAAACAATATTCTATTCTATTCTATTCTATTCTATTCTACCCTACATATCTACCTGCTTACCTACCATATATACCTATTTATACCTACTAATACTATGTTAGTAGCAAATAAATAACTTTGACTTTAGTTAATGCATGTTACTGGATAAAGTTAACTTAATATTTTTCTCTTAAAATAAATGAAATATACTCCTACACCTATATTTTAACACAACAACATTTTCTCATTAAAATTAGACAATTTCTTTACAAATCTTTGTTTTTTTATAGCGCCTCTGTTGTTACCTTTACGAAAGTATTACAAAAATTCATAGTGTTAAATCTTGTACGACATGGTATGGAACCCTTCGTGTGCGAGTCCGACTCGCACTTGACAGATTTTATTAAATATTGTTGCTGTAACTGGGCGTGTACTCCTGTAACGTACCTCCTTGTGGCTGTAGATGCCGAGCGCGCGGTCCTGTACCTCGGAGCGCTCGAACTCCAGGCGCGTGACGCGCGGGTCGCGGCTCGGCGCCGCGGGGTTCTCCAGGAAAGTGTTGCCTGTCGGACGGACAACAGTTATTATTCAGGCAAAAAATATCCGGCTAAGTGCGTGTCGGACCACGCACAATGAAGTGTTCCGTAGTTGGGATGAATTTATCCCAAGAACAAACTTAACATTGTAGTTGAAAAACATGTCCCCCATACATTCCAACTGCAAATGTAATGTGTGCACAGTATTGGGAGATGTACCGTATTTTATGACCATAGACTTCATTTAGGTTTTTCTGTAATCTATAAGTATAAAACTACCCAAGCAAAGTTAATATTTATATGGGACCACCGCGCAAACTTGCTCTACCAATGACGTAAATCGTTTTGTTTTCTCCTTTTTTTGAAGTCTGTTAAAAAGGTCTTGGCTCACCGGTGACGTCAGTCAGCTCCAGGGTCCAGGGCACCTGTCCGTTCTGCAGCGCGGTCAGCTTCTCGATAAATTCCTGGATCTGCGAGGCCTCGTGCGGGTGCTCCGTGCGGCGCGCCACCTGGTCCTGGGCGAGGCCGCGGATGGCGCGCGACACGATGCCCTCGACCGTCGTCACCTCTGCAAGGAATGACGTGGAGTTCAGGGTAGTCGAAAAGGTTCGCTAGATTGTAGCAAAATGTGCGAGTCAACATGTGAGTAGTGAAAATGAAAACTTACAAGGTGAAACATACACGGCAATCGCCGCTTTCGCAGTAACCGAAATATTGATTACTAGAGCTTCTGCCCGCGACTTCGTCCGCGTGGAATAGTTACTTTGGGCTAACGCTAAAAAAAACCCCCCGATTTTGAAACATTCTTCATTGGTACTCCGCTCCTATTGGTCTTAGCGTGATGACATATAGCCTATAGCCTTACTCGATAAATGGGCTATCTAACACTGAAATAATTCTTCAAATCGGACCAGTAGTTTCGGAGCCTATTCGGTACAAACAAACAAACAATAAAATCTTTCCTCTTTATAATATTAGTATAGACTAGCTGCGCTCCGAGTTTTCTCCCGCATAAGTCCCCACGCGGGCGAACCCGCGGGCAAAAGCTAGTTTAGATATAAAACAGAAATCCGATCTTCTGACATATTATTTTTGAAGTGAAAACTTCTTTAGCGGCGTTGTGCACTTTTTTGGGATGGGTATAACATGTTAAACTCGCGTCAGGACGTGACCGTAAGATCCGTTGCCTAGCAACCGATAAAGTAAATATCAAAATAAATTGTCGTTGACATTACGTAAAGATTACGAGGCAAGAATGCATTTACGTAAAAAAAAAGCAGACAAGTTTTCACTTCTGCCGGCACTCCTGGAGTGCACCCGTTGTTATTTTTATTTTTTATTTTACCCTCAACGGGGAATCTCGGGTATTCTTGTTATTGAACATGTGCGTGGGCCGTACCTCCGTTCTGGCTCTTGGCAGGTATCTCGAACTCCAGCTCGGGTATCTTGACGCTGGTGTGGTCGCTCTTCACCACCTGCCGGTTCAGGTCCTCGGCGCACTGTACCTTCAGCGTCCAGCTGGAACAACAGGCTCACTGTCAGTCAAAATAATAATTCCAGCCTATTATTGTCCCAGACGCCTCTTCTCGTACAGAGAAGGCGCGAGCGACGGCGATTTCTGATCTAAATTAACAACTAGTTCAGTTTTCCTCACGATGTTTTCTCTCACCGATTTCCGTAATATCCAAGAACTCAGAAAATTCATTATAAGTATGGTCCATACTATACAAAGCAAACCCGTGACCAAAACAAGTGCATGGACCACGCACAGTATTAATTTTACCAGCCGCAAAAATAAGTTTGCATTTAATATTATTTCTCGAAAAACTTCTGAACGTAATTTTGAATTTGATAAGACTGTTCCCCGGCCCGCCCGCCCTTCACCACTTCCTAGTGCTGTCGCTGGGAAGAAGAAAAAAAACTGTCCAGCAGCACAACTGTCTGTTCAGTTATTAAGTTGGAAGTACTCACATGACGCCCTTCTCTGCGTAGGCGCCGCCGGGCTGAATCTCGTTGTTCTGGTATCCACACTCTTCGCAGGAGAACGACATTACCACCACATTCTTGTAGTACGGGATGCGCGTGAGCAGGATGCGCGTATTGCCCTGCAATCAACACAATATTAAACTGTTACTCATTCACTCACTGGGATCATTCATCTTGTAACATTTTGATAACAATCCATCATTATATCATAATCAGTCTATAATGTTCCCACTGCTGGGACACAGGCCTCCTCTCTTCGAGAGGGAGTGGGCTGAAATATACCACGCAGGCCTTTCGAAAATTGGAAGACATGTGACATCTACCATCACGCACTGATGGTAGATGTTACGTCTTCCAATTTTTGGTTCTAGGACATGGCCGTTTCCTCACGATGTTTTCCTTCACCGTTTTGAGAGCAGAGGTGATGTAAGTAAAAAGTTGTAAGTACTTGAACTAATTACATTTTATTATAGACGAGCGACCTGCCCATGCTTCACACAGGTTCTACGTCTTGACATAATAATTCCAGGATTTCATTATTATATTTAAGTTTAATATTAATGTTGATTTTGTATATAAGGAACCGATTTTTCGAAATACATTCATTCCATAGGAGATTATTAAGATGAGAGAATATTAATAATTTCGGGATAAAACTAAGGGGATAAAAGGGGTTGCTCGGTTATTCAGGGCGCATTTACATATGCCCAGTACTGTAACCAGTCTAGCAAAGGCGGTAAAGTGGTCGGTGGGTAGCCTTAGGGGAGTATTAAAGACACCAATAACAGATCAATTATAAGCCCTATTTGCATAGACAGTAAGGATGTCTATAGTACTAGCCTGTCAACTGGCACATAGCCGGTCGGTGGGATGGAATTAAAGACCTAAGACGACCAACCGACCAAGACTTTTATGACCAAAACATGTTGTTATGAACACGTTCGCTCTATGGGCGCAATGTTTACGTACGTTTGCGTGGCAGTTCATGCAGAGGGACTCGATCTCGGTCACCTCAGGATCCGCGTCTTCCTCGCCGCCGAACTCTCGGAACACCGGTTCTAGTGCTTCACTCGACATTATTGGAAATAAACAAATATTTTAGTTAATAGTAAAAAGCACAACGCACCAATGACTTATAAATGTCAATGCAACGCACTAGTTCGCCTCACGCACGTTTCTTTGACTGCTGTATGACAGTGACAGTGACAGTAGTGTGACACAATGAATTTGATGTGACAGCCAGCTGCGTCGGGTCGAAATATGCAATGAATGGAATAAAATTAAAGTGCCAATAATAATTTCGAACGTTTTCTGTATTTTCGGATAAGTCCTGCATATACATTTTCGCAATAATCATCATTTGCTAGCCTTTTTCCAACTATGTTGAGTGTGCGTCACTGCCTCAAGCACCAAGCATATTTGCCACCGTTCCAGTTCAGACTCTGACAGCATAGTTATTTTTAATTATTTGTATATTTCAGTTGATGTATACTATGCACTGTATTTATAAGATTCGTACTTGTAGCGTTGCTCTGGAAGCTCTCTGTAAGCGATAGTTGAAGAAAGCCCAATCATCCTAAAGATAAGAGTCAATTACCATTTTAAAGTATAGCTCAAGTGATCGAGAGGGAGTTTAATAGGGCAGTCGATAAAGCGAAGGTTACCGGCGCGGCGGCTCCCCGGTGCACGCTGAGCACATGATGTCATGACGAGTTATAAACACAACCTTGGAATAGCAACACACTCGTTGCGTCACCAATTTATTTCGGTCGATTTTGTCGCTTCTCTATTACCCGACCAAATTCAATACTACTTCTACAAACACAACTTTTGCAAACAGACGCACTATTTAATTCAGTGAGGTTATGACGAAAAGTTCCCGCTTGAAGTAGAATGCTATTTGAAATTGTATTTAGTCAACATTGAATCTCAGTGCGTGCTACTTGTGTGAACATATTTTGTAGATCGTAACAACACGTGAAGTGTGGCTAGTCTTTAAATAAGGAATTTATATTTACTTTTTAAAATCGTAAGTACATTTTTATATTATTCCCGCGTTTACGGATCTATTTCAGTAATAAAGATTGTACCTAAGCCAAGGTAGTAGGTAGGAACTATTTTAGCGGCTATACGAATCGTATAATATAATTATGACATCATTTACAAATATTCGCTAGATTTCAAACAAAAAATAGACTCATATGTAACCGAATGTTCACTTCCTGTAATATTATTATACCCGATTACGGCGAAAACCAAAATGAGGGTAATGTTTTAATTTAAAAGTAGGTACCTACCTATAATTAATGAGTACATAATGTAGGTAGTTTAGTCTACCTGCCTATAAATATTTATAAACCATTTATCTGCCAGGGCTGTGAACACTTCATAAATCTCTCAAGAAAATTATCAAATTACATAGTAACAGCTGTAAATAGTTACACACATTATTTATTGTAGGTACATACGTAATTTAGTCAAATGATCTAACAGATAATTTAAACACAGATTACTATTGTAGGTGCTTATATTTATTTATATGTTTAACCTTAGAATAATAACGCATGCGTTATTATTCTAAGTGTTTAACAATCATGATGTGATCCAATGACGTATTATAAATAGACGCGTCATGCATGAACATCACGGCACTCGAAAACAGCGTAAATACAGTAGTACTTAGACGCACAAAGAAAGGGAAAGAAAATTAAATGTCATCTACGGAATTCCTGTTGTTAGAGAGAGATAAATATATTTCTTTCATAACGTTGTCATTCTATGGTGCATGCTCATTGGCCGAACGTGTACAAAAGGAGGCATGTGGGGAATAAATGGACACTCTATTTTCTCTTGTTGATATAGGTAGTAGATTTACAGGTAAAATAATATTATTTTCGATCTAAATATGAATGCAGATTTCGTAAGAGTAATTACTGTTACTTAATTATTAAAACAAAATGTACTATTATAAATTTAAAAATCTTTATTAAAAAAATGTGAAACTTTTCACTCATAAGCCCATCTTTTGGTAATCTAATTATATTATATTGATCATCAGTTTTCGTAACACATAATATTATATTCAAATAATATAATTCATCAAAATAAAAACAATGTAGGTTTTATACACACTGATGTAAAATACCCCGTCTTCCCCTAACGGCACGTGACTTACTTCAGGCGCCAGACGCCATTAGAAGGCATCGAAAAACATAAAATAAAATAAATTTTTCTTGATACTTACGCATGAAATGATACTTTTTTATCTTTCAGAGTTGCAGTATAATTTTTACATTTCCTATACACACAGGACGGCATTTTTTTTTTGTTATTTGTAGGAAGTTATCCACACAAGTTATTTTAATATAACGTGCAGCCGCGGCACTGGTTGGTACGCGACTAAATCGAAGTCCGGTAATTACCTTGCATTCATCTTGCCACTACAGAGCGCGGGTAACGTATCTATAGTTTAAATATCATTGATGTGATCTACGATATTTACTGAGTAGGTAGGTACTCGCACGAGTTTCCGCGCTAAGTAAATAACAACGCGTTTAGGTAGGATCTAAATAGGTTTCTTATTTATTATTTACAGAGACTAGCTGAAGCGAATGTTTACATTATAAATAGGAAGGATTTGCTGCCAGTAACAACAGTCGATCGATTCCGTGAAAACTCAGGTGAAGTGAGCGTCAAGAGAGCTGGCAATAGTTTTGACAGCACTCTTCACATTTACACGGTTTAGATTGACATTAAGTCAATGCCTAGTGTCAGGTGGAATGACAGCTCACTTCACCCAAGTTTACTTGGTGAGATTATTACAGGGCTGATAGACGCACGAGCAAGTACGCGTACTTACAATTTTACGCGCGAAAAAACAATATTTCTTTCTTTTCTTTCTGTCTTTCTTACTTATGGCTCGGTGACCTTTCTCGCCCGTGTGTCATACTAAGTACTCGTACCCGAAAACCGCTGAGTAAGTTCGTCGGCGATCCACCAGGTTTGAAATTTTGCTCATAACCCGCATTTGTTCGTAGTTTCGTACGTCTGTGATCGCCGCGAGTCGCGAGACGCCATTTTACTTCGACATTTGTGTAATACTTGTTTAGTTTGGTTAAGAAAATTCGGCAATATCGCGATACAGTGTGAGCAAGCTTCACGTGTGTCACCGACGGCGAGCCGAGTAAGTTCGAAAAACCACGTCTTAACTTTACAGAATAGTCTAGTAGCTGTCGTTCATTATTATAATCCCTAGTAGTAGGTATCAGTACTATTTGATGATAACTTGGAATTATTTTATACGCTACGCTTGCCAGACGCATCGTGCTGTTAACAATTTCAAGTACTGTATAAAAAAGTGGAAACTGAAAACTGGTATTAGCGCCATCTTTATTCAACAGCATAGCACTACGGTGCGAACATGTCGGTGACGCCAACCCATAAGATTTTCCCCTACTATAAATCGTTCAACGCGCCCAAAGAAGTTTTCACTTAAAAAAATGAAAATGTAAATAGACCGTTGCTACACTTTCCTTTGACCCGGATGATTTCAAGAAGAAAATAGGCCACCTGTGGCTGTAACGTACAACTTTTGTTAGCGTATTGAAGCGGAACAGCGGAACACATTCACATTACTATAATAGCATCATAATATAGGCACAGGTAACCGATTTACGAGCGACCGTGACATTATGTGAAGTAGAACGACATTATTTATGTACCACACCACAACGTAAACAACGTCACAAGTTGTATGTGTATAGTACTAGCAAATAAAAGTAGATGGCAAGGTAATAATGGTTGTTTCTGTGATTTCTACTCCCTATGAATCGATTTTCATTTATTGACCCCGACATGAAAATTGAATTTTAGCGAACTTGTTTTAGCGCAATTGAACTTGTTATATTCGTAAATACCACTGATCATTTTTAACCGACTTCCAAAAGGAGGAGGTTCTCAATTCGTCTGTATGTTTTTTTTTTTTTTTGATTTTTTTTTTTGTATGTTTGTTACGCGATTTCTCCGTCAATTATGGACCGATTTTGAAAATTGTTTTTTTGTTTGAAAGGGTATGCTCCCGAGGTGGTCCCATATTAATTTTATTAACTTTACTTGGATAGTTTTTGAGTTAGCTTCAATAATACGTATTTTTCCCACTTAGTTTATATGGATGATATAATGATAACTTCCAATCACTGTTATTTTAGCAGGTTAGTGGTATTCGAATTTGTATGGGGTAGGTACCACAACTAAAAAGTGCAAAATAAAAACTTTTTACAAAAAAAGAACAACCGACTTCCAAAAAAGACACTACAAAGTCAAAAATAACTTTAATTTCGGAAGTCGGTGGCAAAAAACGAAAGTTCAAAACCAAATACACCGACTTCCGAAATTAAAGTTATTTTTGACTTTGTAGTGTCTTTTTTGGAAGTCGGTTGTTCTTTTTTTGTAAAAAGTTTTTATTGTTTTTAAATTATTACATAATTCACACAGTTCACACTTCGATTTCGTTATTTCGGCAGAACCTTTATAACAATGATATCAATATCATTGCCTTATGAGATCACTCTCTTGTCCGTTTGTCTGTCCGTGTGTCACCACCGATTTTCTCAGGAACGGGTGGACCTAGCAAGTTGAAATGCATACCATATACTGAGGTCTATAGTCCATATAGGTGTATAAAAATCAAGGCCTTGAGTCAACACGATAAAAAGATATTTTCGCGAAAACTTGTTAGTAGCAACCTTAATTTTCCACTTTTTTATTTTTCGGAATTTTGCCTTTACTTGTGCTGTAAGACCTTGCTAGTCCTCTGAATTGTATGGGCGCTCATATAATTTAGAGGACTAGTTTCTGGGCACAGAACTATTTAGGTACTTACGAATGAAGCTCCTTACGGAACCCTCGGTGCGCAAGTCCGACTCGCTCTTAACCTGTTTTTTTTTTAAACGAAGTTCTCTTTCGCGCGTTTCGTAAGGGGGCTAGACGGAAAAAATTGGGACCAAAAGTTGTAACGACACTTTTAATTTTTTATTAAAACGCCATCTGTGAGCGGTCACATGTACTAATTAGTGGCATGCCTTTGTGAGGTTCATTCCATAACTTCGTTCCATCCGGGTATCCTTTGACACCTCTCAACTTTTTAGGGTTCCGTACCCGAAGGGTGACAAACGGAACCCTATTCATAAGCCTCCGCTGTCCGTCTGTCTGTCAGCGAGCTCTATCTCATGAACCGTAATAGGTAGGCAGTTGAAAATTTCACAGATTGAGCATTTCTATTGCCGTAAGAGCAACAAATAATAAAATTAAAAAATAAAGGGGGGTCGCCATACAATAAAATTAAATTTTGAAAAAAAAATTATCTGACCCTGGCATGTGGGGTATCATTTTCTAGAGCTCATCGAGTAGAGAATAAATATAATTTTTATTTGTTTTTATCTTCAAAAATGATGAATTAGGGGGCCGTAGAAGTTGTCTGTTTTAGACCATTTTTATACGAGCTCTATCTCAACAACTAAACAAATTAGGAATTTGAAACTTGTGTGTATCATGTAACATATACTGTTTATAATCAACAAATACTAAAAACGCCGATTCATAACGTATTTTATATAATATGGGCGATTTTCTGCAACTAAAAGTAATAATTTTGTATTTCATGCTAATATTATGCGATATAAATTCCACAGATAACTATTTAATAGTCGGAGTAATGACATGGAATTAGTAAGTACCTACTATCATGGCAGCATATCTATTTCGATCATTTAAATTTCGATCATCCAAAAAGGTCTACAAAATAAACTTTCTTCACAAGATTTTAAAACCGGCCAGTATTTTTTGAGTTTAAGAACTTTATCGAATTTTTTCAAAGTATCCCTAGACGGTGTTGATGTGTGTACCTCGTGTTAAAACTACACTCCAATAGACAATATATTCAGTAACATTGAAATGAATGCTGGCACATACAGTGTACTATTCAGTTACCTAGCTTAAACCGTTGTGGATACAATTTCATATTGAGAAAAATTATTGGTGTAAAAATATTCGGTCATGGCGGCCAATCTCAACGGAGACTGGCCTTCGGCGCGGGAGATATTATAGTGCACAAGTGTGTGCGCAGACACGAGTGCACTCTCTCTTCCCTCACTCTCATAGTCCGATGGGATGTGTAAAAATAATAAGTAAGAAATAATAGATTTCTGATGACTATCAAAAATAACGTAAATAAATACCTGTATTGACCCGTGCGTTTGCACTGGCGAAACATCACGACAAAACATGGTTGAAATCTCTAGTTCCTGTCAAACATTGTATGAAAAATTGACAGAAAATAGAGATTCCAACATGTTTTGTTGTGAATGTTTCGCCAGTGCAAACGCACAGTTATAATTAAAATTTGGCGTACTACTTACATTCTATTTTGTACAATATAGTCTGATGTAGCAAGAGAAATCCTTTTATTTATAAGTAACTAGCTTTACCCGGCCTGGCTTCGCACGGTTAGCACTAAGTACTTTTCTACGGCGCATCTACCTTTCCTAATTACCTATTTCTACCTAATTACCTACCCTACCTACCTACCCTACCCTTCTTACCAGGGTAGGTAGGTACCTAACCTACCCTACCTACCCTACATATCTACCTGCTTACCTACCATATATACCTATTTATACCTACCAATACTATATTAGTAGCAAATAAATAACTTTGACTTTAGTTAATGCATGTTACTGGATAAAGTTAACTTAATATTTTTCTCTTAAAATAAATGAAATATACTCCTACACCTATATTTTAACACAACAACATTTTCTCATTAAAATTAGACAATTTCTTTACAAATCTTTGTTTTTTTATAGCGCCTCTGTTGTTGCCTTTACGAAAGTATTACAAAAATTCATAGTGTTAAATCTTGTACGACATGGTATGGAACCCTTCGTGTGCGAGTCCGACTCGCACTTAACAGATTTTATTTTAAGGTTATTGTTTATTTACCCTCTTTGCCTATTACATATTCCAAGACAGACAATCGTATTATGGTGTAATAAGGAGTAAACTCCCCTCCAGTCGAGCGTCGGAGCTGACATACACACTTTTTTTTCTTTCTTTATAATTAATATTCCATCAGTTGAAAAGGGGTTAGAAGATTTTTGTATGGAGGGTGGCCCTAACATGATGCCGCCATTTTGATTTTTTTTCAGAATCGCGGTGAACATCAAAAGTTATATACTTAGATAGAGGACACTTATACAAACAAAAAATGTCAGATAACATAATATGCTAAAGCGTCAGGTTTCGGAGTTATTCACCGAAATATAAGTCGAAAACTGAACCTTGAAACAAGGATTTTTTTGTTTTTTTACCTTCAGGTAAGTATATTGAACTATGAAAACATAATTGCATCATGTATGGGTAATATTTTAGTTAAGAGCGAAAGAGACAAAAATATATGTATACCCTCCGCCGAATGAGGAAGTGTGTTATATAGTATATGTCTTATATGGTGCATGGCATGGGCGCGACACCCAAGAAAATCCTATTCAGCCTCCTGCTGCCTTCTTGGATGATATTATTTATACCGAATATGATTTAAAAATCTTATGTTTTATCCACTAAGTGTAGTCAATTAATTAATGTGTAAATAACTTAATCAACATGAAGTAACTACAACATAAATAAATAAATTCATTATAATAATTGTTATTTTTATCTTTGAATATCTCAGAAACGTGACGCTTTATGATATTATGTTATATGAAGTTTTATGTTTGTATAAGTGTCCCCTATCCAAATATATGACATTTATTGTTCACCTCGATTTTGAAAAAAAATCAAAATGGTGGCTGATTTTAGGGCCAAAATCTTCAAACCCCTTTGTTAAAACTCTAGAGAGTATGCAGGCCACACACACCATAAAAATATGGATTACTTATTTATCATGTTTTGTAGACATTTTAACCAAAACCCCAATACATTTCGAAACAAGTCTAATAAGTATCTCTCGAATTCTCGATGAGACTGACACAGGAGCATGGGGATAGGCAAAAGCAAACAGAGGCTTAAGCCCACTATAATATACCCTAAGCCACTACAGCGGTTGAACTCGGGCTGTTGATAATGATACCTCTCGGTAAGCTATAGGTAGGAATCGGGCAGTAGGTAGATACATTATAATAAAGGCGCTATCGTACATCGTCACGCGTCGTTATTACTGTGAAGTTTATTACATAGTTAATTTTATTGGTCACACATCGACACACCGCCCGGTGAGTTCACCTACAACACGTCTTGTATGATATAATATGTACACTATGGTGTGCTATGGTACGTAGGTGCGACCGCACCTCTGTAGCACAGTTGAACTACGAAAACCAGTCTTATTACTACGAAATAAAGCCGCTGTCTGTCAAATTCTTAGCGTGGACGTGCGGTGTCATATTGTACATACAGTGGTAAAATTCAAGAGGTTTGAGTTGAATTAATTATGATCATCTCATAATTATCGTTAGGAACAGCCATTCTGAAAAATCTCCCAATGAAATCTCAGATGAAGTAAGGTTGAAGTGAGCTGTCATTCCACCTGACGCTAGGGATTGACAGCTCACTTCACCTGAGTTTTCATAGTGACATTATTACAGAATAGTTCGGCGGAACACGGAGTGCAATAACAACTAAATTACATGACTGTTAAACAAATCGACACTCCGCGTCAATTTGTCGTGCTAAGTAATTGTTATTTGATACAATCCTCAAAGAATGACAGCTGTTGTGATTTGAAATTTAAAATGGCGGGCCGAGCTTGACTCCTACCAAAAGGACTGGCCGGTACTAGCGAAAGAGGGGTGAAGGAGGTGTCCGCCCTGCATTGGGACAATACAGGTCAGTTAGATTAGATTAGGTACCTCTATGGTATACCGTGTGGTCGCAACTTTGCAAGAGTGACTGCGGCGCTACCTGGGTAGCTAGGTTTGATCTCGGGGTTAGGCAGTTATTGAGTTCTTCTAGAATCCTACACTTCTGTGTAAACCCCTGCTTACCTTCGCGTGAAGCACGGAGACGCTTCGGCGGCCGCTGCTAGAGGCGGCATGGTCAACACTCAACACCTCGCAAAGTCGCAATACAACACTAATGACGTATAGAAACTGAAAGGAAGTCTGTAACAGAAGTTGTGCGCTCAACGCGACACGAGTTTCGCGCGGCGATTTCGTGATCTGTGCCTTCGGGTGTAGGCGTCATTCTTATATCATTATCAGATTCTGAAGGTAATCCTCAAATCAAACTGCCTTGTATCAGGAACAGCGCTTACGCTTACGGAAGTCATCGTAATTCGTAATGAATTCATCACGTTGAGTGCAGCACAGACTCGCTGGTCTTGTAGTTGCAATTGCTGAGCGTGGGGTCGAGCAAAGTGTTCTTGGGTTTTTACATTACGATTTCGGAGTTTGAAAGTGTGATATCCCGTGCCTCGGAAACCAACCTAGTCCTGCGCCTGATCTCTCTCCGGTCGTGTCGGATTGCCGTCTCATCAGACTATGAGAGTGAAGAAAGAGAGAGTGTACCTTTGTCTGCCCACACAGTTGTGCACTTAGTGCACTGCACTAAAATATTTCCTGCGTCGAAGGTGGAACTCTCCACTGAGATAGGCCGCGAAGGCCGAAATTCAATCTGGAGGACTGTATGAGTGTGCGATACTATACAAACACAGCAATAATCATATACGAATCACGCACGATTCCGCTCTGACGTCACCACTCAGAGCACAGCTCAATATTTGCCAACACATAATATTGCTGCAAACAGCCGAACTGTTGTTAATACAAATATCAAATTAACGAGACTAAAGTCTAAATTACGCTCTGTGCAAAAAATCTCTCCCCTATCGTACTATGTATTATGTGGCTATAGGAATTTCTATTCCGTTATCGGGACACCAGAAGCGGTTCTATTTATAGTCATTGATAGTAATCCACCTATAATACCGGCTGATCTATATAACTTTGCATCTCTGTTATATACCTATCTACTAATAATGAGTGTGTGAGTGGGTGATGTTTTCACCACTGCCAACTGGGTCATAGATATATATATGACTTACTAGAAGTGTACGGTACCAAACTAAAGTACACTAAGTGCCTTTTTAACCGACTTCAAAAAAGGAGGAGGTTAACAAAAAGTACTAGGCATGCACGAATTCACGATAGTATTCAATCATTATGTTGTGCTACTAATAGGATTTGGATGAGGCAGACAGATAGTTTATTACCTGGATTGGATTAACATAATATTATAGGATACTGTTTTCACTTCCATCGGCAGTCCCCAAAGACTGCCCCTCATGTGTTTTATTTTAAATAACCGACGAAAAATTTCAACGCAGGGGGGTTCAGAATCATGTACCTACTGAATCCATGGTAACAAGCTTCGCGTCGATGTCCCTGGCGTCCCTGCCACCCTGTATATTTTCTATCTCAATGGTTGTTATTCGTTAGTTTCACACACATCCCTCGCTTCGCATCCTCATTTATCTCTGGTGGAAACGCCACCTAAAGGTCATCGCCCATTATAACAGCACCGCTCCAGCACGGTACCGCCCCGGCACTGCATCTAGTCGTCAACGCGCCGTAAGCCAGGCGACTGCTAGTCGCCAACGCGCCGTCAGCAAAGCGACCGCTCGCTGCCGGCACGCCACCGGCGAGGTAAGTTTCTTGTTTATTCACAAGCAAGGCGTCACCGTGCGGCCGGCGAGGCGTCACCGCGCTTACGGCGAGGCGTCACCCCGCGGACGGTGAGGCGCCGGCGAGCGGGCTCCTCGCTTGAAGCGCGCTGTCGGCCTGACGTGTGACGGCTCGTGGGCCGCTCACTGCCTGCGAGCCGTCCACTCTTCTGTATAGCCATCGTAAAATAGACTTTAATGGATTTGACTTAGAATCCTAACTTGAATGACTATACTACTACTAATGGTATTTGCCGTGGGGGAGCCGTGCTGCTATAATAAGCGATGACCTTAATACCGGCTGATTTAGGCATCTAGCCATCTAGGTACCGGCTACCGGCAACCGGGACGTATGAAAGGGCACTAAACCAAGAAGGTGTTAAGTGTATGTGTATAGCTTGTCCACTCTGAAATGACGCGCCCCACTCACACATTACCGTCATGTAAGATACGGTACGTGTACGTGTGCGTAAGATACGGTAGTGGGGCGCGTCACTTGCACAGACATAATGTCTGTGGTCATTTGAGAGTGGACAAGCTATAACGTTTTCGTACCTAATGTATTTCAGACAGATCGCCAAGCCATACTTTTTAGGGTTCCGTACCCGAAGGGTGACAAACGGAACCCTATTCATAAGCCTCTGCTGTCCGTCTGTCTGTCAGCGAGCTCTATCTCATGAACCGTAATAGGTAGGCAGTTGAAAATTTCACAAATTGAGCATTTCTATTGCCGCAAGAGCAACAAATAATAAAATTAAAAAATAAAGGGGGGTCGCCATACAATAAAATTAAATTTTGAAAAAATAATAATCTGTCCCTGGCACGTGGGGTATCATTGTCTAGAGCTCATCAAGTAGAAAATAAATATAATTTTTATTTGTTTTTATCTTCAAAAATGATGAATTATGGGGCCGTAGAAGTTGTCTGTTTTAGACCATTTTTGTACGAGCTCTATCTCAACAACTAAACAAATTAGGAATTTGAAACTTGTATGTATCATGTACCATATACTGTTTATAATCAACAAATACTAAAAACGTCGATTAATAACGTATTTTATATAATATGGGCGATTTACTGCAACTTAAAAATAATATTTTGTATTTCATGCTAATATTATGCGATATAAATTCCACAGATAACTATTTACTAGTCGGAGTAATGACATGGAATTAGTAAGTACCTACTATCATGGCAGCATATACTATTTCGATCATTTAAATTTCGATCATCCAAAAAGGTCTACAAAATAAGCTCTCTTCAAAAGATTTTAAAACCGGCCAGTATTTTTTGAGTTTAAGAACTTTATCGACTTTTTTCAAAGTATCCCTAGACGGTGTTGATGTGTGTACTCGTACCTCATGTTAAAACTACACTCCAATAGACAATAATATTCAGTAACATTGAAATGAATGGTGGTACATACAGGGTAGTATTCAGTTACCTTAAACCGTTGTGGATACAATTTCATATTGAGAAAACTTATTTGTGTAAAAATATTCAGCCACGGCGGCCAATCTCAATGGAGACTAGCCTTCGGCGTCGGAGATATTATAGTGCACAAGTGTATGCGCAGACACGAGTGCACTCTCTCTTCCCTCACTCTCATAGTCCGATGGGATGTGTAAAAATAATTTTTATTTTCGCTTGAGTTTAGATTTCGATATTTTTTTTTGTTGGTACATTGGCGTGTGCTAGCTGTCATTATGGCAAATATATTTTATTTAATGTTTCGTGTTGAGTAATGTAAAATATTTGCATACTATTGTATAGAATTAAGTTTTTTTTCGTAACTGAACAGACAGCTGCGCTGCTGGCGAGTTTGTTGCGCCACTTCTTCTTTCCAGCAAAAGCACTAGGAAGTGGTGAAGGGCGGGCGTTTTTGGGGGACTGTCTTATGTAATTTTGACGTTCGAAAAGTGCTGATTCTCAGCCTAGTTTGAATAAATGACTTTTGAATTTGAATTATGACTATCAAAAATAACGTAATACCTGTATTGACGGAATGTTGTAATTAAAATTTGGCGTACTACTTACATTCTATTTTGTACAATATAGTCTAATGTAGCAAGAGAAATCCTTTTATTTATAAGTAACTAGCTTACCCGGCCCGGCTTCGCACGGTTAGCACTAAGTACTTATCTACGGCGCACCTACCTTTCCTAATTACATATTTCTACCTAATTACCTACCCTACCTACCTACCCTAACTGCTACCTAACCTAACCTACCTACCCTACATATCTACCTGCTTACCTACCACATATACCTATTTCAATCAATCAATCTTCCTAGCCTTTTTCCCAACTATCTTGGGGTCGGCTTCCAGTCTTACCGGTTGCAGCTGAATACCAGTATTTTACATGGAGCGACTGCCTATCTGACCTCCACAACCCAGTTACTGTTACAACACATATACCTATTGCACGACTCGTAATGCTTCGCATTAGAGTGTGCTCTACGATCGAAAAATATTTTTTGCCCCATTTCTGCAACTGTTTTTATTGTTTCACTCCTGCTAGTACACAGAACCTACTTAATTTATATACCATTGTATAGATGATTAAATGGAGATTAATATTGTATTTTTTAACAATTGATTTAATGCAGCAGAAATGGAAAAAGCATCAAAATAGTTGAAAAAAATTTCCTGTCCGTCAATTTATGATCCCTGAAAACATTGTAGCTTGCGATAAAATCAATTAATTGAGTCAATTTTTTTTTTATACATTCGTTTCAGCCGTAGAAGGAACCCTATTGAAAATGGCTCTTTTATTCATAGTAGTTTAATTATAATTAATAAAATAGTAACTAAAATATAATATCAATATCTAAATATTTTCAACCTTGATCCGGTGCCGTTGCCTAGCAACTGCCGACGTAAATATCTTTGTCAGTCGTTGACATTACGACTTCATGAAAAGTGATAAATTGTTCATTTTTAAACTATGTTTTGAATTTCTTTTTCGTTTATGAATGAGTGATAAGTATGAGGCGTGCACTTTTGGATTTTCCAAACTATTTATACCTACTAATACTATGTTAGTAGCAAATAAATAACTTTGAATTTAGTAAATTCAATTTTTTTTTTTTTTTTTTTTTCACACAAAGTCCATAACATTAGGTACATTACATTCAATGAAAAATATTAACCATGAAAAATGTTAATGCATGTTACTAAAATAAATGAAATAAACTTCTACACCTATAATAATTTAACACAACAACATTTTTTCATTAAAATTAGACAATTTCTTTACAAATCTTTATGTTTTTTTATAGCGCCTCTGTTGTTAGGTTACCTTTATACTTTCGTATTACAAAAATAGTGTTAAATCTTGTACGACATGGTATGGAACCCTTCGTGTGCGAGTCCGACTCGCACTTGACCGATTTTTCTAAAACTCAGTCGAGTACTATAAATAAGCATTTGAGCGAAGCACATACATGAACATGATGCACTCATGGGCTCAAAAACGGCCAGCATTTACAGCTGCGGCAAGAATTGAATGTTTGATTTGTCCTCTTTCGGCTCTTTCTCTGTGCTGTTCTTATTGAAGTAGTAGGTAGTCAGTTGTTTAGCCAGCCCAGCCAATCAGTGGCGCTATTCAAGCGGACAATCGGGCCAAGTGAGTGACTGTGACATTAGTGACAGTGACAAGTGACAACCACAGATACTGGTGACACTGACAACTGTGACAAGCTGACACTAACCTAACTTTTCTTTTCTTTCTAAGGTTTTTGTTTTTATAATTTTACGATTTATCACGATGGATTTTAACACAAAATTAATAGAATTAGTTAGAAATTATAAGTCCATTTATGATACTAACGACCCCAGTTATAGTGACTATACACGCAAGCATGAGGCATGGAAAGAAATCGCAAAAAAACTTGAAACTCACGGTAAGCAATATTTATTGTTTATATATGTAAACAACGGCTTGGTCTGTGTCGGCATGGGTATTTCTTTTCAAAGTTTGATTACGAAAAAAGTTTAATTGTAGGATTAAGGTACAGAAACTACACTAAACTGTAGATCTTGTTGATACTCTCATTAACTCTCATACCCTCGAACGTACAAATAATTAAATAGGTTCTCGTGGACCTAAGGCGACCCAGCGACCGACAGTGGTGTCAAACAAGTCGCCAAAGAGCGGCAAAAATGTCAACGAACCCAATGACACAACTTTGTAAAATCGTCTAGTAGAAAAATTTTGATATTGTTGTTGCAAGATTATTAGGGTTTTACAGTGTAAATAATATTCCATAACTGTTATTCATTCAATTATTTATGTACACACAGTAAAAGACATAGATATACGACATATAACTTTTGAGCACAAAGCTACTGTTTATTTCTTATAAAGTTTCATCCTGCACAAGGAGAAATGAAATGTAAACAGTGTGAGAACAAGAAGAGAAAAATATGAATATGTGATGTGTTAAACTAAAATATTAAATATACCAACACATTATAAAAAAAAATGAATTACATATACTCAAATAAATACATTAAGCCAAAATAAATTAATTCTTGCATTAGCTACTCATTTATTTCTAAACACTTTACACTTACGCACCTCATAAAAGTGTCTCTATTTTCAAAGAATAACCAGTTTCTTTATCTTTTCAGAAAACGAATGTAAAAAGTCTTGGATTTTATTGCGCGAAGGATACCGACGATTCCTGAAAAAACAAATAGCTTTAGAAAGTGATCCAACGCACAGGAAAGACGCACTCACAAGGAAATGGACATATGAGGAAGATATGTCTTTTCTTTTACCGCATTTTAAGAAGCGATACCTTTCTTCTGTAAACAATGACATTAATGTCGAAGAGAATTCTCCTGATAGAGATCTTCCAGCCGTTCCTGCTACTCCTGTGGTTACCGAACAAAAGCGTGCACTTCTAAAGCGGACAAGAACTCGCGAAGTAGTCAGCCGACAATCCTGTTCTCACGAGACGCATTCAAATACTTTAATAAAATACATATTGGACAAAACCATGAAGAGGGATGATGTCCAGCAATTCTTTGACAGCATCTCCTCTACGGTGCACTCGTTCCCTTCACGTGACAAAGCCTTAGCAAAGGCGAAAGTATTTGAAATCATATCTCGAATGGAGCTTGAAATACTGGGCCGAGGGTCTGCCACCTCTTGGCAATATACAGGTTCTCCAACATCAGATGATATGGAACTGACGGAATCAAGAAACAATTTGTATATCACTCCACCACCAGACACGTGCAGGCCGTCTTCAGAGATGTTAGATAGCTGTGATGATGAAACAGGCTTAGAACTTGACATTAAGATAGAACCTGAACAAATTCTTGGGTTAAACATCAAACAAGAAACAACATAATGTATAACAATTTTTTTTTATGAATTTTAAATTTAAGACTGCCTCGCTGGTCTAGTCAAGTAGTTGCAAGCGCTAGTGCTGCTGAGGTCCTGGGTCCAATTTCCGGGTAAGGCAAAGTGTTATTCGGTTTTTCCATCTGGAATTTTTCAGTAGCTGCCCGGGGTCTGGATTAGTGCCTGCACCCTAATTACGTAATGCACGATCAATTTTAAATTGAAACCAATTGAAAAAGATTGCCAGTCCATTGCTTCATAAGTTTGACAAAAACAATTGAGCAGATTTTTTTACATACATCATCACGCTTGTTGGCCCCGAAGGGTTAGGCAGAGATGGGTGGTACAAAACGAAAATGTACAAGTTAATAAAAACAAGGAGGCACTGTAATTTTTACTATATTTGTGTTAAATAAAACGTTATACTGAAACAATTGGCTATTTTTTCGTCTTTTGCTAGGACTCCCTAAACTGGCTCCTACACAGCAGTACACATGGAGGTCCGGCGGTGGCGCCATCGCCACTCCACTCGGTGACAACGGCTCCTAAGTTGTTACTAACAAGATTCACAGAAGTTTGGCTTTACTTTGCTAAGTGAAGTAAGCGTCTCATACAGCTCGCGTCAAATAACATTGCCGCTCCGAAGTAGACCACAAATGACTGCGCAGTAGTCAATCTTGCTTAAAAAACAGTAGCGCGCATGCCAGCACTCATGCGCAACCTAACTTCAGAGCCGCAAAGTTATTTGATGCGAATTGTACGATTGTGAACTGTTTTTTGCAAGATTATTGTGTATATTCGTTTAGAAGATAATAAAATCTTACATTTATAAGCGAATCTGAGCTAGTGGCAGTGGCGAATTAGCCTAAAGGCTGACAAGGCCCACTAGTGGCTTAAATACGAATATGAACCTTACCTGCATTAGAATAAGGTTCATATTCGTATGGAACTCTTATCAAAATAAAATCATAGTCCGTTCTGTGAACCTTGCCCTAAGAACAAAAAAACGTGTCGGTCGGGGACCCCTATCAGGAACGAAGTTCCTTGTCACGTATGATTTAAAACAAAATCAAAATTTTTGCTGGCGTCAAAAGAAGACAGTCGCAAGCATTAACACTTTTTAGCGAGTTGCAAAAAACGTAACAAAATTTGAATTCTGCGGGTTGCAACTGTGAATTCACCGTCCCAAAATGAAGTTACTTTCAGTTTTATTCTGAAAGTTTACAAGCCGCGTTAAAGAACTTCGTTCAAAAAACATTTTAATACTACCAGACCTACCAGTTTAATATTAACTTACGATGACGCGCCGCCGCGCCCACCTCACTCACATGTGAAGGACTTTCTCGATAAACGCCATGTTAGGTGAGCGTGAGCCACAGTCGTCAATACCTATACCTAATGTATACTATGTATTTACACTAGAGGCAACTGACGAGGTCGGGTGCAGCGACTAGCATTCACAAAGTTATAGTTTCACTAGCTTTTACCCGAGGCATCGCCCGTGTGTAGGACCCGGGCGATGCCTCGGGTAAAAGCTTTGTGAATGTTTCATTTTTTTTTCGGAAATTAACCCACGGGAACGTACGGACACTAAGATAAATAGTATCCTAATCCTAATTTCATCGCAATCCGAAAGATAGGACAGACAATTAACCTAACTTCGCGGTTATAATATTAACTATGGATGATGGTAAGATGGTGCATCATGGATTCGCAAGCATACTGCTCCGATAACTCTAACTAAATCGGAACTCCGAGACTTTAGGTACCTATATTTTCACCCAACTGCCCCAGAGGGTAATGATTTACTTAGGTATTTGAATTTGTTGATCCATCAACAAATTCAAATAAGTAAATCATTACACCTCTGCTCTCCTTCTATCACAGTCGGGTAAAAACATGCATGTCATATTCTTCTAGGAACGTACCTACAGTAAATGTATGCAAATACTTAAAGCCGTGAAGGCTCACTGAAACTTGTTTTTCAGTGTGTGACTGACCGATATGCCAAGGCCTTGAGTTTATGCGCAAAACATGCATTTATTTGAACAAATATTTAACTACCAAATTCTTGTAAATATCTAAGTACTTTTGTTGTTTATTAAAGTATCTATTCCGGGTTTATTCGAAGGATTTTTGCAAGACGTGATGTGTTAAGTACGTGTTTACTTCGTGAATTACCTACTTCAAAACACCTCGTTGATCTAGTGGTCATGAACGCGGCGGCTGTGCAGTCGAGAGTGCGTGGGTTCGAGCTCCACACACGATCAACCACAATGTTTCATTTTGGCAGATCAACAACGTTCATTGCGTTATTTAGACACCTACTTTGTTGAGCAGACAGTTTTGTTCGAACATATGAAGCAATGGTTTAGCAGTACTTACCTGCCTATCCTTCAAAATGATTCAGATTATGATTGATCGTGTGTTACGCAATTACGGTCTTAGGGTGCTGATCGGGAAGTGTTATTGGGTTTTACCATACCTACTTACTTACCATTTTCAGTAAGTAGCATCGATCACTAATAAAGAACGTAATTAAGTAGGTACTTGTAGCTCAGTCTGGATTATTAAGCTATTGCATAGCTTCTATCGCGGGCCTTGAGCGTGGAGACCGAATCCAGAAATTCCGTAACGAAAATACCTAAGGAGAGTGTTTTGTATTGAAAATTATGTTTAACTGCTTGACAACAAAGTTCAAATTTACTTAACCGAATGATCTAAGGAGAGTGTTGTATTGAAAATTATGTTTAACTGTTTGACAACAAAGTTCTTACTTAGACGAATGATCCTTGACTATTAATAATTAAATTAAAACCTTTTTATTAGTTTGATGTTCCCATTACGTTGTGTCAAGTTTTAAAAACTATAAATGTGAATCCTTCCAATGTCATGCCAATGTGTTCCTTTGTGTTCCTGTCAATGTCACCATTGCTATTTCTTGTATTCGGGTTAATATTTTACAATTGCATAAGTTGATAAAAAATGCTATGCAATAGCTTTACCGCGGCAGTCCCCGAGTGCCACACTTTTTTTGTGCCCAGTATGACAATAGGGCGTGATGTTATGATAATCACCATTGAAGTATTCCAGAAAGTGGACAAAAAAACCCAAAAATATTCCCTTTTCTCTAGTTGGGAAGTTGAAATTAGTAAAAATAATTCATAGTCTGCGAGTTCTGCGACTAAAGTTAGTTGCAGACTACGACTAGACTAAAATTATAAAATAGCATCACTATACTGAAAAATCCATCGAAGCCAGACGACACTGCATTATTTATGTAAATCCAGCACCACGGCTCACAACAATACAGTAAGAATTGAATAGCAACTTCGCTAATTCGCTAACATTCACTGGAATCGTGAATTTAAGCGAAGTTGCTATGAATTTTGTCATTTCCCACTACATTTTCGCGCCATTTTTTGGCGGTGACGTAACGTTTAAGGTCAATACTACTCGAGTTAATTTTATTCGAATGATCGAAACGTGATGTAATGTCTGTACCTCTACCATGAGTTGCCATCGAAATTTACTCGCTAGCGCTAGCGTATTAACCCGTTCAGTGCCGGGAGCCCTCCTGGTTCACCTAGTCGCATATGGAATACCGGGAGCCCTCGCGGTGGGCTCATTTTAAATGTTGTTTTTTCTTAGCGAATACAGCTGGCATTATAAACTGTGATAGTAAAATCTGATTTTATAATTTATAATTTAATTACTCGTATCAATAAAAAAATTGCTCACTGTTACAAATAGTGCTCTTGGAACAAATTTTAATTCTTTCTGTGACCGCTAGGGGCGCTGTACAATATCTTTTCATATAAATCATTTACGGGGACGCTAGCAAGTTTTGACATTATCGAAATGTATTTGATTAACGTTAATACGCTAGCGAGTTTAACGCTAGCGAGTAAATTTTCGATGGCAACTCATGGTAGAGCTACTGAATAAAAAACTTTGAGGCGCGCGTCTTTATAATTGGACAGTTTAGATAATAATTTACATGATTAATGAGAAGATTAGCGTAATATTTACATTTTCAAATCCGGATTTTCCGGGTTACCTATACATTTATTAATAAGTATGTAAAGTTGCGCTTAGAATTATTGTACATGTTATGTTAATTATTAAACTAGGTATGCACCACCTTGACCTAGAGGGTACGGACAGGTTTTATAATTGGCAAAACCTGTTAACGTTGACATGGAAATGCAATCTTAGTTTAGGTATATTAGGTGGTTTTCACAGTCTTGAAACCGATGAATTTTAATACCAAAATTTTTTGCTGCACCTACAATACTTATATACAATTATTATTTTACAAAGAGAGCGTGTTATGTTGTGTTATGGCAACTGTAAGGGTGGGGCAAGCTGGAAGGGTGTTTCCACGCAACGTTTCTACTTATCATAATGTCGGAGCATCCGGTGCATTATTACAAAATGTAACAGGTAGTCAGGTGCTCATCCGCTATGAGTTGACACACTTGGGCCTTTCAGTCGCTTGTTTTGATACTATATGCAAAGATCCCCATGAGTAAGTTTAGTAAGTAAAACAAGAGTAAAGAGCGCTACAAGGTTGTTTTGGCGCGTGGCCAAACTCAGAACTAACGCCACCATCTTGTTTTTTCAATACATTTGTCTAAACAATTGCACGAATTACCAACAGCACCCACAGTCTACGTCATTCGACTTTCGAGCGCCAAAATATCTTTTATACCATTCCCCCTCTAAAAAGCTTATTTTATTCACTGAAAACAGTGAATAAAAAGGTCTTTTAATCACTATTTTGGTGTTTGCATTTAGAACACGTCAATATATTCGACCGCTATTTCAATGCTATACAACCTCCTTAACTCTTTCGACTCTACCCATTTTCATAGAACTCATACGCCAATCCGCCATATATATTGGAAGTCTACGACTTTTATTATTCGTAGTTGGAAGTGAAACCTCTGGGAGGGTTGCATTACGTTTTTTTAAAATATAGGTACATCAGATTTTATTTTCACGGTTTATAATCTGTATTTGCTAAAAAAAACCTACATTTAAAATGAGCCCTCCGCGAGGGCTCCCGCCATCCCATACCCAAGTAGGTGAACCCTCCAGGAGGGATCCCGAAACTCAATGTCTACATTTAAAATGAGCCCTCCGCGAGGGCTCCCGACATCCCATATCCAAGTAGGTGAGCCCTCCAGGAGGGCTCCCGACACTGAATGTCTACATTTAAAATGAGCCCTCCGCGAGAGCTCCCGACATCCCATATCCAAGTAGGTGAACCCTCCAGGAGGGCTCTCGACGCTGAATGTCTACATTTAAAATGACCCCTCCGCGAGGGCTCCCGACACCCCATATCCAAGTAGGTGAACCCTCCAGGAGGGCTCCCGACACTGAACGTGTTAACCTTTTATTAAATGTCTATTTTCGCTTAAATCTTTCTTTTTCTCGTAGTCATGGTATAAAGTATAGTATGCAACTCTTGAATAAAACGGATTTATATCGAGGGCCATGAATCACTCGCGTCGCTCAGGATTCTAACACTTGAATCACTCGCTCCGCTCGTGATTCAATCATCATGAATCACTCCCTACGGTCGTGATTCAGTCGTTAGAATCCTTCACTTGATCGTGATTCATCTATGGCCCTCGCTTTAAATCCGTCCTTTATTCATTAGTTGCATAATATACTATTATCTATGATATCTTTGTAGTAGTGCAGTGTACTTGAGGAAGAAAACTGCTTTTTTATCCCGTCAGGTGGCGTTTCGTCACCTGTGCCTAGTGAGCTGTCAAACCCAATACAAAAAACGTAAACAAAGATAGTTTTTTGGTTATATTGCTTGAAATGACTCAATGTTCTGCATTTAGTTGCAAAAACAAAGGTATTCATGTATTTCCTAAGGATTCTAAGCGTCGAAAATTGTGGGAACGAGCCGTTAGAAGAAAAAATTGGAAAGCGACTAATACGTCAAGGTTATGTTCTAGTCATTTTAAATCTGATGATTACTATGGAATAAGCGCTTATACTGGTAAGTAATTTCACACTAAAACCCTGAAATTACATTAATTAAATACCCAGGGAAACAATTGAAATTATAAATGTGTTTTATATTGTTTATAGGGAATGAACCTCTAATCAAGTTTCTGAAGCGTACTGCTGTACCAAGTATATTTTCGTTTTCGAAAACTGAAACTCCACTAGCCAAAGAACGACAAGCTCGCATTGAAAATAGAAATCGGAGAAAACTCTTCACGTCCACCGAAACGCCAAGTACGGCCAGTCATATAGAAAATGTCGAAGATGCTGTTGAAGTGAGCACCATTGAGGGAATTCATCAGTTTCCTCAGAATATAATTAATAATCCTACTAATGAACAAGGGACTCAAGTGAACGTTGAACATGTATATGGGTGCATAAAAAGATTTGTGAATGATGATGAAGCCATCTCATTCTACACAGGGTTTGAGTCTTACAGAAAATTCTATTTCGTTTACTCAACTTTAAGTCCTATGGCTAGCAATATTCAGTATTATGGAAGTAACGTGATCAATATAAGCACAGAGGATCAGTTTTTTCTCACAATGATTAAACTTAGACAAGATAGATGTAACTTCGAACTAAGCAGATTCTTTAATATAAGTCAGACAACAGTTTCCAATGTTTTTATAACCTTTATTAATTTTATTCATCAATTGTGGAGTAGATTAAATATTTGGCCTGATAAAGATTTGGTTGAATACTATACCCCCGAAAGTTTTAGAAAGTACAATTGTAGTACATGTGTAATATTAGATGGGACTGAAATAAAAGTGCAAAAGCCACAAAATCCTGTGTCTCAGCAAGCTTCGTGGAGTAGCTATAAACATGCTAATACATTGAAAGTATTGGTTGGAGCAACTCCAGGTGGTTTACTTTCCTATTGTTCAGAAGCCTATGGTGGATCAGTGAGTGATCGGCAAACAGTAGAGCGAAGCGACCTATTGCAAAAGTGTGAACCTGGTGACAGTATACTAGCAGATAGAGGATTTAATATTCAAGATTTATTTGCTGGAAAAGATATTACTGTTAACATACCTACTTTCTTAAAAGGAAAATCACAAATTCCTGGTCTAACTGTGTTACATGATCGTAAGTTAGCCAGTAAGAGGGTCCATATAGAACGTATAATAGGACTAATAAAAACTTATAAAATTTTGAAAAATGATTTACACCATAGCTATATACCTTTAGCTTCTAAAATATTTTTCGTGTGTTTTATGTGTTGTAATTTTAGAGAAAGTATTATGAAAAAATAAAAAAAAAATTTATATTTTAATTTGTTTTAATTTATTATAATTTTTGTACATAACTTTTTCCAAAATAGTTTTTTTGAAATGATTTTCATAATATGTACTTAGTTTAGTTACCATGTCTAAAATAAATGGTTCATCTCTATATACATAAACAACTTTCAAACTGATGAAAGTGTATATTACTAAATTACAGTACTTTTTATTTGCACAAAACAGTTGGCCTTGTATTTGGCAATAATATGGGTGATTTTTTTTCAAAAAATATTGTCCATCCCTGACTTCAAGATATGGTACTGTAATGGGACTGATATCACAATATCGGGAACCATAAGGACACTTTACTTCTATGACTGTGTCTTCACCAAGAAGTCCATCGGGTGAAGCTCCCAAAAACCTATCTAAATTTTTGAAGTGAAAACTTCTTTAGCGGCGCGCGTTGTGCACTTTTTTTGGGAAGGGAAAAAAATGTTAAACTCGCGTCAGGCCAGGCAGGACACGTGACCTGCTTGTACTAACAGCAAGCCACATAAATTCCTGACATTTTCGTTAGATGGCGTTACTTACGTTTTCACTTCCATCGGCAGAAACCAAAGACTGCCCCTCATATTTTTTTTATATTTTTTATTGTCGTAGTTATATAAGATTTCAAACAATGTAAATTATTTGTTAATAAATAATATGAAATTGCAATTCCAGAATCATGGGCAAGGACGATAAGGAAGACTCGGGCTTCGGCTTCAAGGACAAGGCTAAGGCGGTGGAGACGCTGCGCCTGCTTGAGCAGCACGACATGAACTACCGGAGACTCACCGTCAGGGGGCTGCTCGGCAGGGCCAAGAGGGTGCTGTCCAGTGAGTACCCGCTTATACCTTTTTTACCCGACTGCGCGTCAGCAAAGACAGATGGCAAACAACCCTAGGGACATCTACAATACCTGAGTCATCGCGGATATGTTGCCAGTCTTATCCATACCTATACGTGTCTAGTAATTTTCGTGGCCCCCACAAGGTGGACCGATGACCTGGGGGGTCATTGTGGCGCTGTTTGGGAGGCGCCAATATCCGGCTTTCGGCTGAATAATGATGATGGCTTCTCATGAAAAGATTACTGATACTGTTAGCCTGTATCATCGCACTGCTGGGCAAAGACCTCTCCCCACTTCCAGTGCTTGCGATCCTGTGCTAATGTGGACCAGTGTCCGTTTGTGTTTTTCAGCTCGTTGCGCCTTTTTCTACTGATGTGTCATAACCAAAATATTCCATTTGCAGTGACAAAAGCAGAAGATAAGATAAAGAACATAAAGGAAGCGATGGAGGTGTTCGAGCAGTGGCTCGCTGACCTCGCTGACGAGAAGAACAAGAAGACTGACAAGAAAGAGGACAAGAAAGAGGACAAGAGAGAAGAGAAGAGAGAGGAGAAGAAGAAGGTAGAAAAGAAGAGCGATAGTGATGACGTACGTATTGTATTGTTGCTTATTTACCGACAATCATTATCATTATCATAATCAGCTAATGACGTTCCCTCTGCTGAGACACAGAGCCCTCCTCTCTGTGAGAGACAGTAGGACATAATCCACCACGGGGGCCAGTGCGGGTTGGTGGATGTCACATGCCTTCCAGTTTTTCCACGTGAACTTAATACTTAACTTGAAATGGTCATAATCCACCATTGGATCAAATCTGGAGGTTAATACTAGATTACTGATAAATATTCACTCCGGACTTGTCTACCTCGTTGGAGTACTGGTTATAAGCGGGACTATGGGACGAGGTCTTTGCGGTTATTCGTAACACACCATGGCAATGACCTTTCATTTGTGACAGTTCGGCGCTGAGCAGACGATGGACAATTTATCCGCGATTATAGAATGTATGGAAATCGATGCAATAACGCACGACGGACAAATAGACTGCCGGGAATGGGCTGCATTTTTATACTTTAATAAATAAATTCTTCTAGAGCTCTTCATCCTCGGACGTGGAGATGGAAGACAAGAAGGTGGAGAAGAAGGAGCTCCCGCCGGACTCAGTGCCCGGGCTGGGCTTCAAGGACGCCTCCACTGCCGAGGGCACGCTCAAGGAGCTGCAGGGGAGGGACCCTGACTATCAGAAGCTAGCCGTCAAGGGGCTCATAGGGAGGGCCAAGAGGGTGCTCACGTGTAAGTGTATCATTAACTCTGTACCGATCTCAACTTAGTACCAGCATAGCTAGTCACAACCATTCGATTCGTTTCCGTGCCGAATCGAACGTCAACCAATGTTATCGAAGGAGTCCTCTAAACGCTGTTCTCAAAACCAAAACCAAAACCGAATAGCTATGCTGAATTAGTGGAGAAATCGGCTGACAGTACACTCAACCGCACTTCTACATAATGGTAACAATTGACAGGGACCTTTATTTCGTAGAGCAGCAATGCCCGTTTTCACCGCTAGGCTCAGCGCTGAGAGTTGAAAATCCAACAGTGCACTTTTATTTAGGCATTCATTTAGGTGTCACTTAGTGTTGGTGAAAAGAAAGTAAGACTGTTCGATAGTGGGCCAACTATAATTAATTATTGTGAATCTGCGGTCTCTCTAAATCATATCTGAGAGAATGCTTGTAAATAAGGGCGATATTACATAATTCTTTGGCTAAAATGCTGGTATTGATTTCCCTTACCGTTTCCAATTAGGAGGTATTAGGGTTCACCATAAGAGACATATAATAAAACCTATGTATCACAAATTCCAGGCACCCGAGACGAAACAAAGATCTCGAACATCAAGGAAGCGATGTCGATCTTCGAGAAGTTCCTGGACGACTTTGACTCGCTGCATCTCAGTAAACAAAACAACCCGTATGTCAGTCTGGGCATCGTCAGGACCGCGCAGAAGCTCGCCGGAGACGATGTTAGCGAACAACAGGTAAGAAACTGTTTAGCGGAGTTCTCCTAACACATTTTATATTCAACAACATTCATTGTGTCATCTACGTTGTCGACCAGCCGAATTTTTCAAAAATACCTAATGAAGCAATGGATTAGTAATTTCATTCAAAATACTTCGGCAAGTGATTAAAAGTGCGTCATGCAATTTGAGTGCATAAGAGGTCTAAGATCATGAGGATGAACTTGACAGCTAGCATCGGTATCCTTTGCAAAATTAAAATCACTATCTCCTTCTCGTCATGTGTCTCCGCTCTGCTCCTCTCGTCTCCACTTCAGTGGAAGCGCACCCTTTTGTTTGGCGTTCTTGGTAAACGTTTTGTAAAATGTCACTTGAAATGTATTCAATAAACAAGATGGCGCCACAATAACTTGTAGCCTACTTTTAGCTTTGTACCTATTTGATTTGATTTGTTTCCTCAGAAAGCGTTCATCGTGGCGTACAGCTCGGTGCGCGGCGAGTACAAGCGCCTGCGCACGGTGGGCGCGCAGGACACGGGCAAGACGTGGGACATCGTGCGGAACAACGCGCTCAAGGAGCTGAAGGAGAAAGTACGTTAATTACCGCAACTTATATCCCTCAATATTTGAATCACTGCCTCGTAGGTCTAGTGGTCGCAAGCGCTACTGCTGAGCATGAGGTCCTGGGTTTGATTCCCAGGTCGGGCAAAGTGTTATTAAGGTGAAACAATTTGATATTTTTTCCATACAAACTTCGGAGGGGTTTTACTCCACTGTTTGTCATCGTACATTCAAAGTTTAACATGATATAGTTAGGTCTCATTATTAAAATTGTCTGTACGGAAGCAGAATTGTAAAATAAAAAGCCATTAAAAAGTTATGAGCCAACAAAGATTCGTTTTTCTTGCTAATTTTAACGCAACTTTGGGCGTAAATAAGTAATACAAGAAGTGTGAAATCTCGAAAACGAAATCCGTACCGACACAGCAAAATTATCGAAGATTTCAATAAATTTTATTTGTAATTGATTTATGCAGTGGTTTTTTCAGAAAAACCTTTTTTCCAAAGGCCTTTTCGTAATTTTTGACGCTCTCGTTTTACTATAAACTATCGTGCATTTCACTCAATAATGTTCCCCCCGGCGCGGCGGCGCGGTGCGGAGGGAACTCGCTCACGCACACTTGCACAAAATGTCACACGCCTGAAGCTATTTCGTTTGATTCAGGCACACACGTGCGTGTTGTAGTGTTTCCACTTTTACCTACTTTATCTGTTTGACTTCGCCCTGAGAAAATTATCGTATCGTTTGAAATTAGAATTGTTGGTTTGAGTGGACGCTGTGTCAGTGAATTTGTGTTGGTTGATTGAAGAACAGTACCTACCTACCAATCAATCTTCCTAGCCTTTTCCCAACTATCTTGGGGTCGGCTTCCAGTCTAACCGGATGCAGCTGAATACCAGTATTTTACATGGAGCGACTGCCTATCTGACCTCGATACCGATACCCCTTGGTAAGACTGGTGTCAGACTTTCGGGCTTCTGACGACTCGTAACGACTGTCAAAGATCCACAAATGACAGCCGGGACCAACGGCTTACGTGCTTTCCGAGGCACGGAGGAGTCTCGGTATGTAAAGATGGTCACCCATCCACTGACCAACCCCGGCAAGCGTAGCTTAACCTGATGGATGGACCCGTGCGGCTTGTTATTACTTAGCCACGAGCTCCTCAGAAGATTGAAGAACAGTACCGTAATTACGTAATACACGATCAATCAAAATTTGAATCGTTTTGAAACATATATTATTACTAATCCATTGCTTCATATGTTCGGAAAAAGATCTGCTCAACAACGTAAATAACGCAATGAATATTATTGAACTGTCAAAATGAAACTGATTAGTCGGAATCGTTTACAAAAATGTGTTGTGTAACAGACGCCAGCACACCAACCTACTCCAATCTGTCAAATTTTCACAATCAACATTGAACCTTATTCTTTAGTCATAAAGTTGAAAATCTATTAAAGAAATTTGACAGATTGTAGTAACTTGATGTGCTGGCGTCTGTACAATTTAATATACGTAATCTATTTTCGTAGGTACCTACCTACCTCCTCGAGCATATTTTCTGTTATAAATTATAATATAATTATATCTTCTTTTGGCCAATACCTACTTACCTACATTTTCTACCTTACTGCTCGGCCACGACTTGCTTGAGGCTAAAGTGCCTGCTACACGGTTGCCAACCACGTCCCTGACAGAGGTGACCTTGGTTAGCGACCCGCAAAGTTGTTTCAACGTTTGGTCGTATAAACATCATCTTCACGGTTGTAAACCACCAAGGTCACCTCTGTCGGGTCGCGGTTGGCGACCGTGTAGCAGGCGTTTTAGCGACCGGCGGCGCGGCGGCGTTGCCGCGTTGTGTAGGTACGTTGGTAGGTACCGTATGTAGGCAGGACGCTCGCTCTTGGCATTCACACTCTTTACTACCGACGCCGACGACGGCGCGCTATGGCTTTTATTTTGTGGTCGTGGAAATGGGGGGGAGTGCTCGAGTAGTAGGTATTTAGTAGGTACCTATCTCTATCTGGATTTAAAAAAATATTTTTGCATTGGTTAGCTCCATTCTTGAGAAAGACTAGGCCACCATGCAACAACACGCTAACATCACGCTACAACCCTTAGGAGCCGAGCAAAAAGAAAAAAGTCAGAAAGAACGCTAAGCGAAAACGAAGTAAAAGCGCGGGCGGGGCGATAGGATGCGATGCGGTGGGTCGGGGGCCGAAATTTCACACGGACGAAGTCGCGGGCAGAAGCTACTGTATATGTATGTATTATAAAGGTTTATGTAGGTATGACATTTATCGTAAATCAATATTACAACGATATGAAAAAAAATATATATACGTATAGGTAAGCCTCCTCTGGCAGTCGAGTAAAACTTTATTCTATTGATAACGTATTTAGGTACTATATGTAGGTAGGTACATACTTATACCAATTACTGTTCTCCACGCTTTTACCCGCGTTCCCGTAGGAACCTATCCTACTGCTCGGCTCCCATGAGCAGCAGTGTGATGTTTTATAGCCTAAAACATAACCAAAGGCTACAAAAAAAATATTAAACTGGTAGGTACCTACCTAGTTTGTAAGATTAGCGCATTCAAACATCAAACTAATAAACTGTACAGCTTTATAATATTAGTATTTTTAGATAAACCTAGTATAGTACCTACCTATAGATTACTAAATCAACAAATTGGCAGCAGCTGATTATGAGTCTGCAAAATACCTACGCCGCGTCGCGTCGCATCTTCGCCTCGCGATTTTGTTCGAGCTGCGTGATAGCACGGTAGATAGCGTCTTCGTAAGCCGACGCGACGTTCGCGATTGTATTTTCGACACTCTGCTTAGCGTCGAGAGTTGAATATCCAACAGTGTATTTTCTTGACGCACTGGGATACGCTCTCTGCGTCGAAAATCTGATACGCGCAAAAAAATCGCGAATAGGTTTGCTGTTTTAATCATGGTCCTCATAGCTTCCGTGGTCGAGCGGTGTAATGTGGCACTTGCGAAATTAGAGGGTCTAAGTTCGAACCTGGTTAGTCTATAATCTATCTGTCGTTATTTTTAATCCTATTTTATCTATGGTTTTTTTTTTAAATCTTATCAAAAACAAAACAGTTTCGTCACATTTGCATTCTGCTTAGTAGGTACCTAATGTAATAATTACCTCGACTGTTTGTGATAATTTTGCTTGTATGAAGGTTAGGTATACAAGCAAAAATATCACAAACAGTCGTGAACACTAAAATGTAGGTAAGTAGGTACCTACCTACCTTATGCGTATGTCCATGAATAGGTAATAAGTAAGTAGGTACCTACTTACCTAAAAATAAGAAGATAGTAGTAATTTTGTAAACAATTTATAGGTAGTCAACTATAACAATTACACATAAGTACATATCTATAATTCTCGTCGGCGCGGCGGCGAGCGACACAGCGACGGCGGCGGTATCTTATAAAGTACTCTGTGGCGGCGGTGCACTATTGTGTGCTTCGTATAACATCGTTTCAGTTCGGAACGGTGTTTGTGTGCGCGCTAACTAGACGTGCGGCTAGACTAGCGTCTAACTGCTCATCACTGATACTATCTCTGTCGCACACGATGCCAGATGAGATAGCGTGCTTTTTGGCCGCGCCCACCAGTGAGTTCGAGCCCGCGACTTGTCGGTTCTTAAGTTTTTTCATCAGGAATTCCTCGGTCGATGGCGATACGCTCGCCCCCTTTTACATGGGACTTAAACAGAGCTGGCGATAAGTGGTTGCACTACAGGTACACTTCTGCCTAACACTTCGAGGAATATAGGCGAGAAGTTATGTTATTCGAATCACAGCTATAATTCTTTGGCAGTTGTATGAAATGGCTATGACACGGCAAATTGACGTTCTGTTGTGGCAATTTGATAACCAAGTAATTTCGCTGGCTGTACAATCCGTTCAGGACCGGTCATTGTGCTGGTAATTGGTGGGGAGAAGGGGCTATGTCCAGCAATAGATGGCTTTCGGCTAAATGATGATGACGAACAAGGGGTTTCTCTTGAGTCAGGGGATTTTTAATTATTATTTATTTTAATTTATGATTTTTAATTATTATAATAATAAATAATTCATTTTTAACAAACAAATTATTAATTACAGCATGCCGACGCAAAACTCTTCAACGAAAAAGATGAACCCACAGCAGAACACTTGGAAATGCTCCTCTGGGCATACACTCCCGAGACAGCGCGCGTCAAAAAATACGTGCCAGAGACTAAGGAGGAGAAAGAGAAGGAAAACAATGACAGAAAGAGACGACACAGTGAGAAGGAGACGGAGAGCAGTGATAGAAAGAGACGGAGCAGTGGCAGGGACGACGAGTCTCCGTCGAAGAAGAGCAAGGAATGATTGCTGTTGCATTTATTATTAAATAAATATTTACTTGATTACATTGTGGAGGTTTATTTTTGTTTTTCCTTCTAATAAAATTTAATATGTAACATCACACCACTGCGAAGGGTTTGGCAGGTACCTACCATATTATAGTACAGCATAAAATTTAAAATAGCTAGATGTCACACGTAGAACGTCGTCGTCGTGTCGTATAGAACGTTATTTTTGAAAATCGCGAAAAAAAATCTGCTGTTCCCTACATTTTCATGAACGATGCGAACATAAATATATGTAGGGAACAGCTGATTTTTTTTTCGCGATTTCAGCTTTGGTCCCATAGTGAAAGATGTTCATAATGATGAGTACAATGACCCCTTAAGAGGTTTGGTAGGTATAAACAAAAAAGTGTGGCACTCGGGGACTGCCGCGGTAAAGCTATTGCATAGCATTTTTTATCAACTTATGCAATTGTAAAATAATAACCCGAATACAAGAAATAGCAATGGTGACATTGACAGGAACTGTTATTCACATTTATAGTTTTTAAAACTTGACACAACGTAATGGGAACATCAAACTAATAAAAAGGTTTTAATTTAACTATTAATAGTCAAGGATCATTCGTCTAAGTAAATTTGAACTTTGTTGTCAAGCAGTTAAACATAATTTTCAATACAACACTCTCCTTAGGTTTAGGTATTTTCGTTACGGAATTTCTGGATTAGGTCTCCACGCTCAAGGCCCGCGATAGAAGCTATGCAATAGCTTAAAAATAGTTTGGAAATTCCAAAAGTGCACGCCTCATAACACACATTCATAAACGAAAAAGAAATTCAAATCATAGTTTCTAACAAAAATTAACAATTTATCACTTTTCATGAAGTATGTTTTGACAGCTGTTTTTTTTACCCATCAATATGGGTAAATTTCTAACCTCGCAATCCTTACGTAATGTCAAAGACTATTTATTGCACGACTCGTAATGCTTCGCATTAGAGTGTGCTCTACGATCGAAAAATATTTTTTGCCCCATTTCTGCAACTGTTTTTATTGTTTCACTCCAGCTAGTACACAGAACCTACTTAATTTATATACCATTGTATAGATGATTAAATGGAGATTAATAGTGTATTTTTTAACAATTGATTTAATGCAGCAGAAATGGAAAAAGCATCAAAATAGTTGAAAAAAAATTCCTGTCCGTCAATTTATGATCCCTGAAAACATTGTAGCTTGCGTTAAAATCAATTAATTGAGTAAATTTTTTTTTTATACATTCGTTTCAGCCGTAGAAGGAACCCTATTGAAAATGGCTCTTTTATTCATAGTAGTTTAATTATAATTAATAAAATACTAACTAAAATATAATATCAATATCTAAATATTTTCAACCTTGATCCGGTGCCGTTGCCTAGCAACTGCCAACGTAAATATCTTTGTCAGTCGTTGACATTACGACTTCATGAAAAGTGATAAATTGTTCATTTTTAGGGTTCCGTACCCGAAGGGTGACAAACGGAACCCTATTCATAAGCCTCCGCTGTCCGTCTGTCTGTCAGCGAGCTCTATCTCATGAACCGTAATAGGTAGGCAGTTGAAAATTTCACAGATTGAGCATTTCTATTGCCGCAAGAGCAACAAATAATAAAATTAAAAATTAAAGGGGGGTCGGCATACAATAAAATTAAATTTTGAAAAAAAAATAATCTGACCCTGGCATGTGGGGTATCATTTTCTAGAGCTCATCGAGTAGAGAATAAATATAATTTTTATTTGTTTTTATCTTCAAAAATGATGAATTAGGGGGCCGTAGAAGTTGTCTGTTTTAGACCATTTTTGTACGAGCTCTATCTCAACAACTAAACAAATATGGGAATTTGAAACTTGTGTGTATCATGTAACATATACTGTTTATAATCAACAAATACTAAAAACGCCGATTCATAGCGTATTTTACATAATATGGGCGATTTTCTGCAAATTAAAAGAATAATTTTGTATTTCATGCTAATATTATGCGATATAAATTCCACAGATAACTATTTAATAGTCGGAGTAATGACATGGAATTAGTAAGTACCTACTATCATGGCAGCATATACTATTTCGATCATTTAAATTTCGATCATCCAAAAAGATCTACAAAATAAACTTTCTTCACAAGATTTTAAAACCGGCCAGTATTTTTTGAGTGTAAGAACTTTATCGACTTTTTCGACTTTTCGACTTTTTCAAAGTATCCCTAGACGGTGTTAATGTGTGTACCTCATGTTAAAACTACACTCCAATTGACTCCAATAGACAATATATATATTCAGTAACATTGAAATGAATGCTGGCACATACAGTGTACTATTCAGTTACCTTAAACCGTTGCGGATACAATTTCATATTGAGAAAAATTATTGGTGTAAAAATATTCGTCCACGGCGGCGGCCAATCTCAACGGAGACTGGCCTTCGGCGCGGGAGATATTATAGTGCACAAGCGCAGACACGAGTGCACTCTCTCTTCCCTCACTCTCATAGTCCGATGGGATGTGTAAAAATAATAAGTAAGAAATAATAGATTTCTGTATGACAATCAAAAATAACGTAAATAAATACCTGTATTGACCCGTGCGTTTGCACTGGCGAAACATCACGACAAAACATGTTGAAATCTCTAGTTCCTGTCAAACATTGTATGAAAAATTGTCAGAAAATAGAGATTCCAACATGTTTTGTTGTGAATATTTCGCCAGTGCAAACGCACAATTATAATTAAAATTTGGCGTACTACTTACATTCTATTTTGTACAATATAGTCTGATGTAGCAAGAGAAATCCTTTTATTTATAAGTATAAACTAGCTTTACCCGGCCCGGCTTCGCACGGTTAGCACTAAGTACTTAACTACGGCGCACCTACCTTTCCTAATTACCTATTTCTACCTAATTACCTACCCTACCTACCTACCCTACTTACCAGGGTAGGTAGGTACCTAACCTACCCTACCTACCCTACATATCTACCTGCTTACCTACCATATATACCTATTTATACCTACTAATACTATGTTAGTAGCAAATAAATAACTTTGACTTTAGTTAATGCATGTTACTGGATAAAGTTAACTTGATATTTTTCTCTTAAAATAAATGATTTATACTCCTATACCTATATTTTAACACAACAACATTTTTTCATTAAAATTAGACAATTTCTTTACAAATCTTTGTTTTTATAGCGCCTCTGTTGTTACCTTTACGAAAGTATTACAAAAATTCATAGTGTTAAATCTTGTACGACATGGTATGGAACCCTTCGTGTGCGAGTCCGACTCGCACTTGACAGATTTTATTAAACTATGTTTTGAATTTCTTTTTCGTTTATGAATGAGTGATAAGTATGAGGCGTGCACTTTTGGATTTTCCAAACTATTTAGATATTTACGTTGTGGGTTGGTGTCCTTCACCACACAATCCTCACTTTTGAAAACTTCATGAAATTCAATTTTGAAAACGTCAAAAAATAGTCAAGAAATAGTCATAAATAGTCACCAAAGTTAAAAAAATAGTCGCATTAAGATTCCGAAGTTATAGCTATAAGTTGGTGAGGATTGTGGGGTGAACGTCTCCACACAATCCTCACCTCAGTGCAAGCAAACGGCTGGGAGTATCGACTTGGTTTCAATTCCAAAAAATAGTCAATAAATAGTCATAACGCTATGCCAAATCTCGAAAATAGTCATTAAGAGGTTCCAAAGATATAAAGGTGTCTTGGTGAGGATTACGTGGTGAACCTTTCTCGCCACAATCCTCACCTGATTACCGCGGAATGCTTACGTTTTTTCATTTGAAATTGGTGTCAATAAATAGTCAAGAAATAGTCGTCTCCAACCACCATAATTTCGACCTGGTTTAATATGTAGAAGTATGTTAAATTTAAATCTAAACTTCTACATACATTATGTTTTGGTACAGTCGCGAATACTTAAATTGCAAATTTATTTAAATATTGTTGTAAATTAATATACTTATGGTAATAAAATATTGTAGTTACTTACGTATTTATTATTTCTGTCAGAGTTTAATAAATACCAATCTACCTGTACATGATATTCCTCCAATTTTAAATATGTTTCTTGCTATTTCATTTAGACATTTCATTCCGGTTGGCTTTGAGTTAACTGATTTCACAAATGAAACTGAACGCGATCAGCATTTCTAAAACGCGTTCAAGAGCTGTCAGTGTCAAAATTGTTATATTTCAACGCGTTTAGATGTGCTGAACGCGTTCAATTTCACTGGTGAAATCCGCACTAAGTCTTTATTTCAGATTAATTTTATTGTAGTATGAGAAATTAAGACTTCTACCTACTTACCTATTATTAAAATACCTACAGATATTCAATATAATTTTATATTATCTACTTTGTTTAAGTAGGATGGTGTAATATTTACTTTATACTATACGTGCTCGGTAAGCACCATTATACTTTTTTTTAAATGAGGCAGAATGTACATTATTGTTGTACATATGTGCGGATCCAAAAAATTTATGAAAATTCATGGCAGAAAACGTATATGAAAATCCATTGTTAACGTGCTTTTTTTTTAATTTTGGGCAATTCAGTAACTAAATATAGTATAATGCCAAAAGACAAACAAGTTTCCAAAAAAGTCCGCAAAATGATACTGGCCATCTTAATTATTGTTTTACGAGTTTACGATCGAATAGTTTTGTTAGGAAAATAAAACATGTTACACAGTTTAACAGGTATGTGTATGTAGGTACTTAGTAACAGAAGTCATGAATTCTGTAAATTCAGATATATAAAGATAATTATATACCCGGCTTCGCAATAATTCTATACTACACTTAAACCTTCCTTATGAATCACTCCGTCAATTGGTGAAAACTGCAGGAAAATCCGTTCGGTAGTTTTTGTTTTATAATGTTATGATTATGTTATTCATTATTATATATAAAACATAGTTAAAATACCTACCTAAAATAGCTACATAACTAACAATAATACAAACAAAAAATTTGTTGACCACTACAAATACGAACATAATAATTTTGTGCTCGGCTGTACTCGACTCGAAAATGTATGTAGAAGTTTACATGGAAATTTAACATACTTCTACATATTAAACCAGGTCGAAATTATGGTGGTTGGAGACGACTATTTCTTGACTATTTTTTGACACCAATTTCAAATGAAAAAACGTAAGCATTCCGCGGTAATCAGGTGAGGATTGTGGCGAGAAAGGCTCACCACGTAATCCTCACCAAGACACCTTTATATCTCTGGAACCTCTTAATGACTATTTTCGAGATTTGGCATAGCGTTACGACTATTTATTGACTATTTTTTGGAATTGAAACCAAGTCGATACTCCCAGCCGTTTGCTTGCACTGAGGTGAGGATTGTGTGGAGACGTTCACCCCACAATCCTCACCAACTTATAGCTATAACTTCGGAATCTTAATGCGACTATTTTTTTAACTTTGGTGACTATTTATGACTATTTCTTGACTATTTTTTGGCGTTTTCAAAATTGAATTTCATGAAGTTTTCAAAAGTGAGGATTGTGTGGTGAAGGACACGTGGGTTGCTAGGCAACACGATAGGTCAAGGTTGAAAATATTTAGATAAAGATATTATATTTTAGTTAGTATTTTATTAATTATAATTAAACTGCTTTGAATAAAAGAGCCATTTTCAATAGGGTTTCTTTTGTGGCCGAAACCAATGTATTAAAAAAAAATTGACTCAATTAATTGATTTTATCGCAAGCTACAATGTTTTCAAGCTTCATAAATTGACGGACAGGATTTTTTTTTCAACTATTTTGATGTTTTTTTCCTTTCTCTTGCATTAAATCAATTGGTAAAAAGTACAGTATTAATCTCCATTTAATCATCTATACAATGGTATATAAATTAAGTAGGTTCTGTGTACTAGCGGGAGTGTAACAATAATAACAGTTGCAGAAATGGGGCAAAAAATATTTTTCGATCGTAGAGCACACTCTAATGCTGCGCATTACGAGTCGTGCAATAACGTTGTATACAATACATATATGCTATGTCCGAGTGATAACGTTTGTTGTGAGAAACTTTTTAAATTGCGAAAGTTCGTATTCAGTCACAAGCTATAACTTTAACCGCCATTTGCCAATGTTGTGTGTGAGGGAAAGTAGATAAACAAAAATTAAATATCTGTTTGCCTGGGTACCAGTACAGAGTAGCTACACGGGGTCCATATTGGCTCACCTAAAGTTCTTTACCCGAAATTGTTCTTCCTACCGATTTGTAATCCGAATGATCACTCTCCCTAAAATGTTTCATCCTAAAGTTTTCATTCATACTATTTGTAGTGCTACCGGCGATGTTCATAACACTCATGTTTCCGAAAATTGTAATTAATAATATCATTCATGTAAATATATTTAAACTCCTACTGTTTTTTATCATAAAACGCTTTTATGCTACTGAGAGAACATAATCATGAACCAGATGCTTTGAAGGAAAAGGTTTGTTTTTAAACTATTTCTTGTGATTACAAAACAACTGGGGGCCAAGTCTACTAATTTACAAACGTCATAATGGTGTCACGATGGTGAGTTTTTGACAGATTTGCCATACAAAATCTGTCAAAAACTCACCATCGTGACACCATTATGACGTTTGTAAATTAGTAGACTTGACCCCCTGTTCACATTTTTACATTTAGCCATTTTATTTTTGGTTATTGTTGTTACATATTTATTACTATAACTATACCTGAGATAATTATGTCTAAAAACCAACTGTTTAGAATGATTAAAGGTCGTTTCACTGATTTTTGTCTTAAATTAATGAAATTCAGGTCAAAGTGTCGTCTTGGGGGCGCTATGAAAAAAATACTTAGAAAAATTTCGCGACCAATTTCGAGGTAGCGCTCGCCGGCCGCTGCCGCGGCACCGCTCGCTTCGCTCGCTCGGCTCGCGCGTAGTTGGTCACAGTTCTAACCTAACCTAACCTAATCCTAATCTAAACAAAAAAGATATGACTTTGAATAATAGTGTAAAAGATGGTTATGTTGAGAAAATATAGGAAAACAAATAAAAGTATAATAGATGTTTATTGCTACTGACATTATGAAGTTGAATGGTTCGGAATTATGAACATTAGAGACAGAGTAGTTAGGAATTGTGATTATTAGGATGAAAAATGTTAGGAAGAACATTTTCGGATTTCCAATTATCGGAGTTGAAAATTTAGGTGAACTTTGGCGCACCCAGCTACACGGCTAAGCATCTACTTTCGTTTGTTGATAGTTTGTGTACTACAACCAATCTGGATACCATTAGCACATTTTGTTTTTCGGTCCTCACAACACACTCATCTGAATTTGAAAAACCAAAATAATTCTCTGATCAAATGAAAGATGACGAAACTCAGCTTTCTTTTTTATTCTCAACGTAAACAAACTTCGCCTTAATTAATGAGAACGTTCCTGTCTATCCCTCTCAAAAACAAAATTCTCATTTGATTTTGATTTAGTCAAATAAGTTTTAAAATGTTATTTATATCGAATTTTTTACTCCTATTCCTTAAAATATCGTAAGGAGTCAGAGCTAAGCGTATTGTTATTCCATTCAGGAACCCAAATCCATGATATTTTCTTATACCCAGCCACAGACTACATAGAGATACTACGTATTACCCAGCTCACATACAACGGAACGTGGACTGCAGTGATCGATTTGACACTTTGACAGTAGATTGTAAACACAGGGTACAATGAACTCTTTCATTTTAAACACAAACATTAATTATATTGCGGTAATTGTGAATTAAAACTGTGTCATACAGTGTCCCCGCAGTGTTCTGCACCAGATCCCGCCATGTTTGAGTTATAACTGGGGAGGTCTGTGTGCGCGTGTTACGGGGCGTGTGAAGCCGCATTTCGTCTATTTCTGGACTAAAACTGAAGCAAAAAGTAGTGAAACTATCGCAAGTTCATGTTCAAGTGATTCACAGTGCCTCCGTGTAGTGTCAGTGCGTTACAGTGAAGTTTTTGTGAAGAAAATGTTATAGTTTTTAATGTAAGTACTTTCTTAGTTTCTTGTTAAGTACGAGTAGATTATGAGACTGAAAGAACGTAATTAAATGCTACAGAATTGGCGAGGACTTCTGAAAATTGTCAACACATTCACAATTGTCCTTTCTGGTCTATATATAGGTTTAGGTACATATCGATATCGTACATAGTAGGTAAGAAGAAAGTTGTTAGGTATGTGTTGATTATTATCAAACAATACTATTCACTCACATTGCTTGCCAGTTCCAGTGCTCTGTAGTAACCAGCAATAATTTCCAGAGAGGATGGTTAATTTTATAACTTTTGATTTCAACTGAAACATAGCATAATTATAACCCTTCCTTTTGGCTTTGCCGTAGTCGGGTAAAAATATCGCAATACTGAAACATTAGCAAATATTAAAACTAGAGACAGATTAGAATAAACTCTTTTGAAGAAAGACTCAATAAAAGAATCTGCCTGCCCGCTCCTATGTTGGGGTTGGCTTTCGGTCTAACCGGATGTAGCTTATTCCTAGTATTTTACATGAAGCCAATGCCTATCTGTCCTCCACAATCCAGTTACTGGGTAACGCAATACCCTTTGGTAAGACTGGTTATCAGACTTTTGAGCTTCTGATGACCCATAATGACTGTCAAAGATCTATGAATGGCAACCACAACCAATGGTTTAAAATAAAGAGAGTATTTAGTGGTACTTCTGATACAATTATTTAATTTCATAAGTTTCAAAAGAGGACAGAAAAATACACTGTTTATTGAACTGTAACAACTAACATGTGGGTGTATTAAAACGCCCACATTTCGCCAGTTATGTTCAAGTCCTAGAGCCTATGGCCATCAACCTGGCACCTGAAATTCCTGATGGATGGAAAACTCAATAACACACTGGACTTAATTTAAAAACATTGTAAAAGTCAATAATTTTTAAAAGAGTAACTGTGGAGTTTCTTGCCGGCTATTCTCCATAGGAAATTATTAAACCATTTGGAACCGTGCACCTAGCTTCTGATGTTTCATAAGTGCTTCATAAGTAGGTTTATGTGAAATAAAATAATTTGATTTAAATGGGAAATGGGAATTGAACCCAGGGACTCATTTAACTGTATTGTAAACCATTGTTATCATTACTTGCATGTTTCAGAGTGCCACTCTCAATCGTGAGTGATGCAGGCGACGGTGGCGGGCGGCCGGCGGCGCAGCATGGAGGCCGGCAGCGAAGCCAGCTACTGTACGTAACCATTATTCAGCCATACTAATCTTAATATATATAAATCTCGTGTCACAATGTTTGTCCTCAATGGACTCCTAAACCACTTAACCGATTATAATAAAATTCGCACACCATGTGCAGTTCGATCCAACTTGAGAGATAGGATAGTTTAAATCTCAATTTATAGCCGCAATTTTAATTTATTGCTAATTAGGGCTACCCATGCGAAGCTGGGACGGGCAGCTAGTAATATTATAAAATTAAATGCAAAAGTAAGCCCAGGTTCGCACGGACTTATTTTTATCGCGGCGATTTTTCGTACACTGGATTTTCAACTCTCGGTATTGCGCCGAGCATTGAGAATCCAACAGAGCGCATCCAGCGCATATCCTAGCGCGTCAAGAAAACACACTGTTGGATATTCAACTTGTTAGGCTAAGGGTCAAATTCGTCAATCTCATCATCAAACAACAGAAATGTACTACAATCCGCGTGATTTATTATAAAGTTGTCACTAAGTTAAATAGGTACCTATTTACAAAAAGACAAAAAGTCGCAAGTTCGCAACTATTTATTTTCGTAGTGCGCGCTGTCTGTCTGTTTGTCTGTTACGTTTTCATGCCTAAACCACTGAACCGGTTGTTATGAAATTCGACAGATAAATAGTCTGGAACACAGTACAATACACAATCAAAATCAATGAGTAGGTATTTCATTTTTCCCCGACTACGGCGAAGGGGTTAGTTATGCTTGATACCTGCATCTGACTTTGTCTTACTAATGTAACTTGTTGCAGGCGAGAGGGAGACGTGGGAGGACTGGGGCAGCCGCTCCTCTCTCAGTCAAGTGGAAGAGGTATGTACTGGTACTGCTGCATTCAGTATACTTCTTTGTAGCTTCTAATTAAACAAAAACGATGATGACCCAATTGTTGACCCCTGGCCAGCCGAGTGCCGACTGCCAAGACAAATTATGGGAGCTGCAAAAAGTTCGCTCGCTCGTGACGCATCCAACGCGCCGCGCACCCGTGACGTAGCGTGATTGATGACTTGTGATCTGATCGAGACGTTAACGTTATACAAAGTTACGTAACGCACTAAATCATCACGCCTGTATTCCTCTAAGCCCTAAGGGATATACAGAGGTGTATAAGAATAGTCTCCAGACCGTATATCGGCCACGGCGGCCAATCTCAACAGAGACTAGCCTTCGGCGCGGGAGATATTATAGTGCAGGCACTGCAGGCGTGTGTGCGCAGACACAGATGCACTCTCTCTTCCCTCACTCTCATAGTCCGATGGGACGGCCATCCGACACGACCGGAGAGAGATCAGGCGCAGGACCAACGGCTTAACGTGCGCACCGAGGCACGGGGGTATCACACCGCCAATTCCAAACTCCGGTTACTAAGAAATGCCTAATGGAAAAACCCAATAACACTGCTCGACCCGGGCATCGAACCCAGGACCCAACGCTCAGCAGTCGTTCTTGCGACCACGAAACCAACGGGGCAGTTAAAATAAGTACACACCACAACCGGGCACAAATCCAAACTCAAGGTACAAGGTATTAATAATAGCCTGTTCCGTGCTTCAGGCTTCCGGCTGGTACTTACTTGAGACATTCCCAATGGAAAAACCAAGCAGCGCTTTGCTCGACCTGGGAATGAAACCCATAACCTCACGCTCAGTAGTCGACCGTTACCGACAGACCGACGACACCGCTGATGTGGCCGACGCGGTTGGTTCGATCCCACCCAAAGGTAATATGCGCCCAAAATCCGTGCTGATCCGAGAGGGAACAAGATGGACGTTTGTGCACTACACCGAATGTTACCGTCCGGCAGTCCGATTTTTTTTACGGTCCTATATGGCACGCACGCCATGCCTAAATGTTTATACTAGTTTGGTTGGAATCGAACTGCTGCGGCCGGATGGTAAAATTCCTTGTAGTGCACAAACGCCCGATGGATCCCTGCGAATGATGAAACCAGAGGATGCAACAGTTGCTCCACGAATAGATGAGAAATAGTTTAATTCGGGAGTGCAATGATGCATCGCGTCTGTAGCACTTCATAAAAATATCTCTCAAATTGGAGCAGGGGCGCTCAGTGTTTTAAGTTGTTGGGCCGCTATATTATTAAGCCATGCACCCAATGGTGCATTGCTCAATCTTGACTCTTAAATGTCTGCTATTGGTCGAGGGTATGAATGGCCGTTAGCCTATATTCAGGGAATATTTACGCCGGAGTTTGTTGCGCCACTTCTTCTCAGCTAATGCACTAGGAAGTGGTGAAGGGTGGGCGTTTTGGGGGACTGTCTTTTGACGTTCTAAAACTGCTGATTCTCAGCCTAGTTTGATTAAATGACTTTTGGTTATGATTGATTTTGATTCAGACTATGTAGACTCGATCAGAAGTAGGAAGACGGCACCAATAAACCTACCAAAGCAACTATTAATCTTTTATTTTGGATCACTTAAAAGGTACAAGGACAACTAGCTGACTGACTAGCTAGGTGTTCTTGAAAAATATGATATATCTCTCTCTTTTTCCAGCTTTCCTGGTCTTTTTCTCTGTTCGAACAATCTTCCAATTGAATTCTGGGCTTACAACTTGATCCCTTCAGGGTTGAGCACCACTGCTCGAGGCAATAAAAAAAGTGTGTCGCGTCCACATGTCCGCTTCCGCATAGCAGGCGCCCAGGCGGTGGCAGCGAGTCGGGACTCGTGCGCTAATTAGGACGGCCGCGCTCGCCGGTGCCGCCAGTTCCTTAAGGGGACTCGGGAAAAGACGGTAACGAATGATTCTGGCAAAGAACTAGCGTTTTGTAGACAAGCTTGCCTGGGGAAGGAATAATATTGCCACCATACCTCTGACTGAATGGCTTATCAGTAAACACGAAATCTCATAAACTATTGAACCTACAAACTTGACAGGCTGGGAATACACGTCCGACTTTTTCATCAGATTATTGATCTGATCCGGCTTGGATTGGAGCCATTATTTTGTTTGAACATTCAACACACGTCCGATCCGATAGTCGGATCGGACGTCCGAAACGAAATATAGTCTAACATAAAAACTTTTCACAAAAAAAATTAAAACCGACTTCCAAAAAAAACCACTACAAAGTGAAAAAAAACTTTAATTTCGGAAGTCGGTGTCTTTGTTTTTTAATTTTCGTTTTTTGCCACCGACTTCCGAAATTAAAGTTATTTTTCACTTTGTAGTGGTTTTTTTTTGGAAGTCGGTTTTAATTTTTTTTGTGAAAAGTTTTTATTTTTCACTTTTTAGTTGTGGTACCTACCCCACACAATATCCAATACCACTAACTGCAATAAATAACAGTGACAGGAAGTTATCATCATATCGTCCATATAAACTAAGTGGGAAAAATATGTATTATTGAAGCTAACTCAAAAACTATCTAAGCAAAGTCAATAAAATTTATATGGGACCACCTCGGGAGCTTACCCTTTCAAACAAAAAAATAAAATGAATTTTATTTTTTTATTTTATTTTATTTAAAATAAAAACAATTTATTACCCATCAATATGGGTAAAATTTCTTACCTCGCAATCTTTACGTAATGTCAAAGACTATTTATTTTGATATTTACGTTGTCGGTTGCTAGGCAACGGATCTTACGGTCACGCCGTGACGTGAGTTTAACATTTTTTACCCAACCCAGAAAAAGTGCACAACGCCGCTAAAGAAGTTTTCACTTTTAAAAAATTATTATTGTGCCGTGTTGGGATGAAATTCGTGGACGATTAAAAACGTCTTCATAAATATTTCCATACATTTTACTGCCCTGTGTTTTCGTGATGCGGTGGACATCCACGATATGTTCACGTTAGTAATAAGAAGTCTACAAAGGCTCCAATTATTTTGACCTAGTTATTTAAAGCCATGTCTTGAACGCAGTGTCTCGCTGCAGAGTGCAGTAACAGTTGTAGACAGGAAGTTATTTTTTACCGCCATTAGTGGACGCACTCCGGCTATTTGTGGCTGAACGCGCGTTTCCTTTCCCCCGAGTGCCGCTGGCAGGGGTGTCACAAGCCAATTAATGATAGACTAATTAATGGTTTATTTTTAACCGTCAAAAAAGTTCTCTGCACTACCACGCCTCGGTTTTAAGTAGGGTTGTCAAACAATGTTTTGTAGAAAATCGAACGCCGTCAACACACACACACACACACACTTTTGCACAACATTATTCTATGACCGTACTTCGACTTCGAGCAGTGGTGGCCCAGTGGTAAAGGCCATGACTTACGAGTTGTAGGTCGTGGGTTTAAACCCAAGCAGGCGCTTTACTTTGTGTAAATAATTTCATCACCACTGTTCTCAAAACGGTGATGGAAAACATCGTGAGGAAACCGGCATGTCTAAGAACCAAAAATTTCGAAGACATGTGACATCTACCAACCCGCACTGGACCCGCGTGGTAGATTACAGCCCACTCCTTCTCACAGGGAGGTCGAGGCCTGTGTCCCAGCAGTGGAAACATAAATAGGCTGATGATGATGATGACTTCGACTTCTACAACATGTGGGTAAACCTCTACTGCACTCATTGGAGAAGACAGTCGTGTCGTTACGTTTTGTAGTTCGCGATACCGTGTGCCTGCAGTCGGTGACTTCTCATAATACGACGACGACGATAATAACGATACGACTCACGACTGTACCGGTCGCTATCGCCTCGCTGAAGTAATGCCACAGTAGGAGATATTATAATATTTACAAGGCGTGCGCCCGATGTGCTTTCGCGTCGGTAAAAAATATGAAACTTCCATTTAAACTTTCATTCCCGATTTAACCCCTTTAGGGAGTGAACTTTCTAAAATCCTTCCTTAGTATAGTACTCACATTCGTTAATAAGCCCTTGGGCAAAATGTCATGCTTCTAGAGCCAGCGGTTTAGTCTGTACGTTTGTCTGTCAGTGAATCTGCCCTACTACTCCTACTAGCCTTTCCCGAACCTATGTTGGGGTCGGCTTCCAGTCTAACCGGATGGAGTTGAACACTAGTGTTTCGTATACATGGAGCGACTGCCTGTCTGACCTCCACAACCCAGTTACTGGGTAACACGATACCCCTTGGTGAGACTTGTTGTCAGACTTTCGAGCTTCTGACTACCCGTAACGACTGCCAAAGATCCACAAATGTCAGCGGTCTCGATATATACTTAATGTATTTTTACCCCGACCGCAGCAAATGTAACTTAACCCTACGATCGACGCCAACCCTTGCGGCTGTTATCAATTAGCCATTTTAAGATTGGTGAAGTGAAAACTTCTTTAGCGGCGTTGTGCACTGTTTTGGGATGTGTAAAAAATGTTAAACTCGCGTCAGGACGTGACCGTAAGATCCGTTGCCTAGCAACCGACAAATTAAATATCAAAATAAATAAGTAGTCTTTGACATTACGTAAAGATTGCGAGGTAAGAAATTTTACCCATAAGGATGGGTAAAAAAAATCAGTCAAAACATACTTCATGAAAAGTATTTAAACAGTTTGATTATTTTTGATAGACTATATTTTGAAAATAAATAAATATACTACTACTACTAATGAATTATGAAGTATTTATTATGAAGTATTTAACCACATAAATGATAGTAGATTTATACTGATACTAGAGCTGCTGCCCGCGACTTCGTCCGCGTGGAATAATTACTTTATAATTATTAACGCTAAAAAAATCCCCCGATTTTGAAACATTCTTCATTGGTACTCCGCTCCTATTGGTCTTAACGTGATGATATATAGCCTATAGCTTTACTCGATAAATGGGCTCTCTAACACTGAAAGAATTCTTCAAATCGGACCAGTAGTTTCGGAGCCTATTCGGTACAAACAAACAAAAAAATCTTTCCTCTTTATAATATTAGTATAGAAATAAAGCAATTCTTGCGAAATTATTCCCTAACCATTCCAAAATATTCAATAATGCACAACGTTAATGTTCAAGTTTTCGCTTCTGCCGGCACTCCCGGAGTGCAACCCGTTGTTTTTTATTAAGTAGAGAGATGAGTAGGTATTACAACAACTGAGGTTCTGTATACTGTGGTACTGTATACTGTGGTCATGGCGCTCGCGTCTCGAGACAAGTTATGCAGCTAATGAACGTGAACCGGTCGCCCGCAGGTGAAAGTGACGAAGTCTTGATTAATAAGTAAGTACGAGGATAATTCATTCATTATGTATCCTCCTTAATATTTATGAATAAGAAAGTAAATCTGTTTCCGCTCGTTAGTTGAATAGTCGATTCCGACATCCGTATGCAATATCGTTATCATGGAGACAAAGGTGAATGTCACAAGTGCTTGTAACCGGCGCGGCGCCCAAACCCACAACTGAAACAGAACAACGCTGCTGGCTGCAGAAATATGCAGTGCTGCACCAGACGAGCTGCTTCACAAAGAGATATATTAATAGATACTACTACAGAAACTTAGGTATACATACATAGGATACAAGGTGGATTTTTGAGATAGGGCAGTAAGAGCAGCTACCTTAACAGGCCGTTTTCCTGCAGCTACAAAGTTGTTTGCGATTTCTGACTTTTCTAGTAAGTACTCAAACCTCAATTGGTCCAATACAGTTTTTTGTTCCTTACAAGAAACAGGATTTTATGTGGCTTGCTATCAGTACAACAACGAAAGCTGTAACTCCATTAAAACAGATAAACTAGTGATTTCAGCCACAGCTACAATAATTATTATGCCTCTAACAACGTAACGCCATCTAACGAAAATGTCAGGAATTTAATTATTTGGCTTGCTGTCAGTACAAGAACGAAAACAGAGTGCGCTGTCAACACGAAATTTATCATGGGAAGCGTGCAGTGACAATGACGTTCGGTGACGATGACGATCGGGGACGATGACGCGAGCTCCTTGATTTGTGCTTACCCAAAATGTGCTCAACGCGCCCAAAGAAGTTTTCACTTCAAAAAATATATAAACATCCGAATTGATACCCTCCCCTTTTTTAGAAGTCGGCTAAAAATTAAAAATATACCCAGCAAAAAAAAAACAACGGGTTGCACTCCGGGAGTGCCGGCAGAAGTGAAAACTTGAACATTAACGTTGTGCATTTTTGAATATTTTGGAATGGTTTTTGTGGTTTGGTTTTTTTTTACCCATCAATATGGGTAAAATTTCTTACCTAGCAATCTTTACGTAATGTCAAAGACTATTTATTTTTATATTTACTTTGTCGGTTGCTAGGCAACGGATCATACGGCACGTTCTGCCGCGAGTTTAACATTTTTTACCCATCCCAAAAAGTACACAACGCCGCTAAAGAAGTTTTCACTTCAAAAAATATATAAACATCCGAATTGATAACCTCCTCCCTTTTTTAGAAATCGGTTAAAAATTAAAAATATACCCAGCAAAAAAAATCTCAATGTTATCTAGTTATCTGATAACATACAGTTAGTCGTACAGTTAACGGCTATGATGGGCTCATTTACATACAACAACAACTATAATATATCCTAAATTTATTATATCTACCTGATACAGAACCAGTTATCAATATGTCTTGGGAAAGAGAGTTGTAGGTAAGTACGGTGGGCGTCGGCAGTTCACCACTGGTCGCCGAGCGAGTTGTGTCCACTTGTTATGTTTTGTAGATATGAAATCAACTAATCAATGAATATAACATTTTATTTCGAAAAAAAATTATTCTCGTGAGCTTTTTCACCGCCAGAAATTGTTGCGAAACACGATCGAGTATGTGAACCGTAGTAGCACCGCAGAAAACCAATGACATTCATTATAATGTTGCCAACGACTCCACAATTGCCTTATTTTTGGGGAAAAAGTATTTCATTACCACGTTTCTGGCAGTAGAGTTATGACTTTTAAAAATAGAATATAATATAATAATATTGTTTATTTTTGTTAGTTTAAATAGTAATATTGTTGCTTAGCAATAACTTAATGAGCACTTTGTTAATTAACAATTTTACAACTAAGTAATACGAGCCCCCCATGCCTACTCCCATGGAAAGAACGCGTAAGTTTATGTATGTATGTGCACGAGAGGTAAGTACACTTAGCACGAGCTAAGTACTAGTTTTCGCTTTTCTTCTACAAATAATCCGTTAACTTGTTTTATGACTTTTTGAGTTTGTTTCGGTGTTTCTTCTCAGAGTAGTCGAATAGGAAACTTCGACCTCATTTAGGTTCTAAAATATGATTGACGTGTTGTTATTACGCCTTTGGGCGTTCAGTGTCCCTCACAGTATTAATGTTGAATTATCATTTCCCAAATGAAAAGTTGAAAACATCGTGTGGTAAATAGTGTTCACGTGATGGCAACCCCAGCTTAAATGCGCCATTCCGCGGCGCTTTACGTCACTCGGCGGCCGCTTGCCGCTCGCGTTTTACGTCATCAAAATAAACATAAGTTAAAATTTACAACAAAAATACACACAAAATAAAACATTTACCGACGTTCAATACCTAAATAAAACACAGTGATTGTTGTCAGTGCTCAGTGAAGTGATAAAAACGATTCTAGTGCGTTTCGCAACAGAAAAAAGTGTTTAATTACGGTTTTGTGGTATTGTTGTGAGCTGTCTAAACAGTGCGGTGTGGTGTGTCGGTGGCCCCACGGTGCCCGCGGACCAGCGGCAGGCTGTGAGGCCTGAGCAGCCGGTGGCCGACAAGTAAATAAGCTCAGTAAACTTGTGTGCAACGGAGATGACCTACATTTAAGTGACGGTAATGCAGCGTGACGTCAGTGGCTTTCGGCGTTCGATTTTTGAATTATTGGATGGTGTTGGCTCGGATTTAGTTGTTTCTTTTTTTTACCGGTTTGGCGATGAGGTTTTATTTATACGTTTAGCTTGACAGGATGGCCGGTAAAAGCCCCTAAGTTTTTGCAATCAAGAGTTGTGTTTTGTTGGTGTACGATAATTTTCCGGTTTTACGATATACTTTCGGAATCTGGCTCCTTTCCTTGACTAGTAAAATGTTCGCTCATTTAGATTTACAGATTAAAATCCGGTGGGTCCTACAGCTGACATTTCACTGAGAGGACCTACAGGTTTTTGTGTTTTGCACAAATTTCGGTGTAATTTGAGTTTTCTCTAAACTCAAGCTCATAATTCCAGTAACAAAACAAGTCTGTACAGCTCATTTTATTAAGTTTAAAAATTCTTATCAATTCCTACAAATGTTCTCGTTTCAATAAAAGCTTTTTCGTTTGACATAATGTAACTGTGATTCTTGAAAGTTTATTATCAAGAACTTCACTGACATAAAGTTGGAAAAAAAATGGCTCCATTTAAATCCGCCCCTAAGGCTACCCACCGACCCACAGTTTTAAATAAAAGTGACTGCAGTGTTAACACCAGCATACTGTACTAAAGGATCAACCTATCAAAATCCATTTCTGCTATGTGTTGCGGTAATCCATCTACGTACTCAAGACTTGCCGTAATCCAATCACGTTACCTAACCTGCTAGTCTGTACACTACGTATGCTTGGTATGACTCTTAATGAAATAATCTCTGTATTAGGTATCAAGTGATATTGATTCCTAATGCTACGTAAAACATTGTCACATTAGCTGACTTGAAATGACCGTGACTATAAGCAGTTGTTCAGAAAGATTATAATTTACAACCGTTGTATGTGTATGTATGTATGAAGCAGGTGCTTACAGTGTTATTTAATTGTATTTAACGCAACTCAATTGAAGTAAGTTTGATTGTGATGATGTAGAGAGAGATAATAAATATTTCACTTGCTTAGGAATGTTTGTACAGTGTCCAGATATTAACCATCATCCAGATAAATTAAAAAGGTAAACTGAATTTTTATGGAATTATTTAGAATAGAATATTGTTAGCAGTTACTCCATGTTTAACACTCCTTTTTTACAAATGTATTTTTTATTCCCTGTGAAGCAAAGTCTTCTAGAGTAGAATCCCGAGCGTAGCTCAGGATTCTGAAGTAGAATCCTGAGCTTGATTTTATTTTATTTGTTGTTGTAAAGCGACCATAGTAGTATACACTCTGTGAAAATTTAAAGTCTACTTAAGAGGGTGCATCCTAAAAGTTGGCAACGTCGTAAATAGCTGTCAAATATTTACCTGTTTCGATTAATTTGGAAATAATACTGTATGGAAATAAGAAATGTGGCTAACTAATTGACTTGAATATTAATAATGAATTGCAATTATAACATTCAATTTGATGTTGTACCTTTTTTAGGTGACAAAAAGGCATTTGAAAAGTTTCCAAATACTTTTTTTACAGCTAAAACAAACTATTCGTTGTTAAGATATTAATTATTGCATTTCATAATCAATATTCTAGTTTGCTAGTTAGCCACATTTTTTATTTCCATACAGAAATATTATCAAATTAATCAAAACAGCGAAATATTTGACATCTATTTGCGACGTTGCCAACTTTCAGAATAAACCCTCTTTGAAAAGATACAGCCCTGTGACAGACTATGGGCAGTGGAGCCTTAGTAATAATAATAAGGTCCCTTTCGCTCCCTTTGGGCACGGTACTCTAAAACCGGTCAAGAGCGAGTCGGACTCGCGCACCGAGGATTCCGTAAGGAGCTTCATTCGTATAGGTACCTAAATAGTTCTATGTCCAGAAACTAGTCCTCTAAATTGTATGAGCGCCCATACAACTCAGAGGACTATCTTAATTGGCGTCAACTATGTATGTATGTATGGGGACACGCTTTAATTTTCAACTTTTTTTATTTTTTTTCGAAAAATAAAAAAGTTGAAAATTAAGGTAAGTAAATGGCACTTACAAGTTTTCGCGAAAATATCTTTTTATCGTGTTGACTCAGGACCTTGATTTTTATACACCTAATAGGGACTATAGACGTCAGTATCTGGTATAAATTTCAACTTGCTAGGTCCAGCCGTTCCTGAGAAAATCGGTGGTGACACACGGACAGACAGACGGACAAGAGAGTGATCTTATAAGGGTTCCTTTTTGACCTTTTGAGGTACGGAACCCTAAAAACGAACGTAGGTAAAAGTATAATAGGGTGTATATTATAGAGTCTTCAATTTCATCATCATCATCAGCCTATTAATGTTCCCACTACTGGGACACAGGCCTCCTCTCTGTAAGAGGGAGTGGGCTGTAATCTACCACGCGGGCCCAGTGTGGGTTGGTAGATGTCACATGTCTTCGAATTTTTTGGTTCTAAGACATGTCGGTTTCCTCACGATGTTTTCCTTCACCGTTTTGAGAGCAGTGGTGATGAAATTATTTACACAAAGTAAAGAGCCTGCTTGGGTTCGAACCCACGACCTACAACTCGTAACTCGGGGCCGTTACCACTGGGCCACCACTGCTCTCGTCTTCAATTTGCCAAATTATAATTCTCCCAATTGTCTTACCACTTCCAAATAAGTTTGGGTTGTATAATAAATAACAAGTCAACTTATTAACTCGCTACTCGCCATTCAAACGGTACTCCTTATTGAAGTCCTATTGTTTGTCCACAGCATTGTGCTCCCAACAAGTGAGCAGCAATATTAGAAGTGCCGACATTGTATACAATTCCGTGCACCGCTGACCATCGGAGTATGATCCTGAGTCACATACATACGTGCAATACTGCTTAGAAGGCCCGACTGCCTTGTTCGTGTAGTGGTCGTGGCTGGCGACTACAAACTGGACTTGGGTTCGAACCGATCGAGTGCCGTTAAGATTGTTGTTTTTCCTTTTAATTTTGTGTGACCCACTGCCCTTGATGTGGTTGGGGAATAGGTTAATGAATTACATCGATTGCTGTCCGAACTAACGACCCGTAGTTCGCCATGATTGATAAGAATCTCAAAGAAGGCAGAAGTTTAAAATAATACCAACATCGCACGCGCGAAGTCGGTATCCTAGGGAATGCGAATAATAATCATATGTATTAGTAACCGTAATGATAATATATCGATCAACAGTTATTTAAAATCTTCTCAAGGTTCAAAAGAAAACAGTCATTATCTTGATCATGATAATAACACGTAACATCACGCCTGAATTTCCCGAAGGGAAAGCAGAGTTGTATGATGTAATAGGGGGCGAGCCTATTGCCATTCTTAATGCTCACTCTGGGCTGCTACTAAGACATTTCAGATGGAAAACCCGATAACACTTTGCGTGACCTGGTAATCGAAACCACTCCTAATGCTCAGCAGTAGCGCTTGTACCCACTACGATGCAGTCATGATAATTTTCCACCATTTACCTTCAATATTCGACCCAACGAATGCCTCATCAAAACATGGACTATTCAAACAGTTGCTTCAAATGAAACACTCCACTGAATATAAAGTGATGTCATACAAACTAAACGCAGACGACTGTTAGGTAATCTATGATCTATGGCTGTCTGTGTTTCGTTGCTTTCAAAGGAATACATTGTACGCTAATGTTATGGACCGTCTGCTTTGAAATCTTATGAACATGATATTTGTAATTCTTGAAACTTGAGTTGATTTCATTCGCGGCTTCGTACTGCCGTAATCGCGATTTTATTTGGGGTAACCTGCACTTTAATTGCGTATTACACTATTAATGAAATCCGAAAGATTTTGAGGGAAATGGCTAAGCCTAATGGAATGGTTAAGCCATTGGTTCATATCTTTGAAAAATTCGTCTGCTGAACACCGTAAATAACGCAATGAATGTTGTTGAACTGTCAAAATGAAACCCTTTGCCATCTTCTTCTTAGCGAGTCGATGCCAAATATATAACTCTGGCCCAGACTCGGCAACACTAACACCATTCGCTCACGAAGACATGCATGCGGCGCGGCGCAAGATGAAATGTCGTCTGTGGGGAGACGCCGCATATACATTGAGGATCGGAACCATCCGAGAAAGCCCACCTTTGGAGATTGCCACTGTTACTGTGTATCGCGCTTTAGGAGCGTCCCAAAGCTTGAACGTACGTCAAGCGAGTGTTGCATAATATCATAAGTTAATAGTTGTTCCTTCTCTGTAATAGGAAAATAACATGCTGCTTCTCTAGCTATTGTCTCACACTAGTATTTTAGGATCCTTACAACTTAGGCAAAATAAACAGTTCCGGGGAACATCCCTCCTCCCTTCATGCATGTTTAACTCCTCCGCGCAAGTACTGCGTACTACGCACCTGACCTTTAGGAAGGACATCGCCAATTAGGTCGGCTATGTCCTCCTAGCATCCTCCCTCCCCCGCCAGCCCCGGAGTACTCCCACCCTTCGCGCCACTAGCGCTAAAAATAATATTAGCTATCCTTCCAACTGGACTATTCTATCTTATCATATTTCATCGTCGACTGCCTCACGGTAAACGAAACAACAGCACCTGTTGGTAAGAAGCCATAAAAGGACTGAGATACGTTTTAGGAGGGTAAGCGGTGCAATAATTCTTGGGCCTAATAACAATAAACTGCGGTCACAACAGGTCTGTTTGCAAAGCTTGGCTCGTTATGTTACAACATTTTTTAAGTAAGGCTAACTTCATGCAACATTGTCATTAATCATTATACAGCAGCCTTACAAAACTTAAACCTACATTCTTACACAATAATTCTTTTGACAGTGTACAGCAAGCAGTTCTTATAGTCTTTTAAACCATCTTTCAGACTGCCACAACAGCATCTGTTGTCATAGGTTCCTCTTCATTATTAGTTGACGTTCTTTTTCAAAAATTATATAACGCAAATGTGAGCTATAAAGTTAAAACGTAGGATAAAGCGGCAACAATCTTAATCACAGCGCATTGTCGGCATATCTCGTCATCTACCCTACTTAACCGTCCCCGATGCTTACCGCATCGATATGATAGTGATCTGGTAATACGCCTGCACTAGATCCAGTGTGCAATGTGCGGAACTTGGCAACTGCTCCGTGCTCCAATGTAATCCATATCTTGACCTTGACCTGAGAGTCGTCGCATTGTCACAGTGTCGCAGATGCGGGTCTGTTCGCGACCTGATACATGTTATCGAGCAGTTTTTGACACGAATTATCTTGGAATACAGTATATTGATGATATTCTTCACAATATTATTTATCGTCTAAACGTGTTGGTCCTAGTTTTGTCCTGCTTTTAAGTTCTGTAATCAAGGTAGCGTACCTCCGCGTAAAACCTAAACATAACTTTACAGGATCGTTGTTAATGTCGAAGCGAAGAAAATTCTAAGAAAATCTTGATAAATAAATAAAATTCTTTTCAAAGTGCGTCAAATATAGGTCACTGGATATCGATCAATTACTGTACTTCTACTTCGTAGAAACCGTGTATTTATTAAACACAGTTCCATAATTTAATACTGTATATAATGTCGTTCCATCTGACTGTTGGCTTCTGCTTACATCACTTCAGTATGGAGGTGTAACAATTATAAGTTACGCGTTGTGCTGCATTAATCTAACGCAGAGGTCAGTGCGTGACCTCAGATAGATATTGTTAGTACGTCTGACCTCAAAATGTAATGTTTTATTCACACGTTACGTGCCGCTCATAAATCTGTGGGATGATGTTAGAAATAGAGGGGCTCGTGGAGTCGTGGCTAAATAATAACAGCTGCACGGGTCGACCAAGGGTTAAGCTACGCTTGCCGCGGTCGGTTCATGGACCATCCATTACATATCGAGACGCCTCCGTGTCTCGGAAAGCTCGTTAAGCAGTTGGTCCCGGCTGTCATTGACAGTCTTTATGGGTAGTCCGAAGCCCAAAAGTGACAACTTACTACCAGTTTTACCAAGGGGTATCGTGATAGCCAGTAACTAGGTTATGGTGGATGTCAGATAGGTAGTCGCTCCATGTAAAATACAGCTGCATCCGGTTAGACTGGAACCCAACCCCAACATAGTTGGGCAAAATCTAGGCAGATTGATTTGATGTTAGAAATTCTCAAGTAGTTTAAAGTTACTATAGCAACCTCAAGGCTTAGCTGAAAGTCTTTCATTCTAAGAGTAAGTAATTAATTTTTTGTTAAAGCTCTCTGCGCTCCTGCCGTGATTAATCCCAGTAGTTGTCAACTGGTCTTAATTCATCCTGAGAGACTGTCGTTTGTGACCCACATCGAGAGTAACCTCTTTATTTCTTAACTTGGGGTTGTTTACTTTACTTGTAAGTACGGTACAAAAGTTGTGGGATGAAACTAAAAGTTACTAACTTGTACGTAGAGGACACCCCGGAAATGTACAGCTTATAGTAGCTGAAATAAAAAAACTTTAATTCCGAAATTAATAGTTATTTATGCTACAAGTGCGGAAAGTAGGTGATTCCCGACGAGTGGCTTTTTATTCACGAGCGAGCAAAGCGAGCGAGTGTATAAGTCGACACGAGTCGGAAATCATCTGACGCACGTGTATCATACAACGTTTTACTATGCATTGTGCGAGGAAACAAAAAAACTAGCGACCTTTACAGTATACTTTACAGTTCATATGTTTAACATCTAACATATTGGCTGATATTTGATATAAATGATATAAACATCATTCATAACTTTGACTTTTTGACTTTGACTATGACTATGACTTTGACTTTGACTTTGACTTCGACCATGCCATCGTCATCGCCATCGCCAACATTATCTTTTCACCACCAACATTATCTACATCGCCATCGCCATCGCCATCGTCATCGTCATCAACATCATCATCATCATTTAATTTGTAAAACTTTTCTCAAATAATGAAAACTCTTTGCGTCGCATCGTGCAGACGACGGATTCAAAAATTAAAAAAAAACTGAAAAGTAAAAAGCCCTAGTCAAAAAAAGTGACACTTTCCGCACAAATTGACTGCTTGGAAAACGCCCTTTTCGAGCAAATGCATTGTAAAGTTATTTTTCACTTTGTAGTATTTTTTTTGGAAGTCGGTTTTGATTTTTTTGTCAAAATTTTTTATTTTTACTTTTTATTTGTGGTTCCTACCCCACATAAATTCGAATACCACAACCTGCTATGCAAATAACAGTGACAGGAAGTTATCATCATATCATCCATATAATTGATATTTATTTTATTTTATTTTTTAGATATTTACTTGGCGGTTGCTAGGCAACATCAATTCAAAGGTTGGAAATATTTAGATTAAGATATTATATTTTAGTTAGTATTTTATTAATTATAATTAAACTACTTTGAATAAAAGTGCCATTTTCAATAGGGTTCCTTCTACGGCTGAAACGAATGTATAAAAAAATAGTTTGGAAAATCCAAAAGTGCACGCCTCATAAGTTCATAACTCTCATTCATAAACGAAAAAGAAATAACATAGTTTCTAACAAAAATTTACAATTTATCACTTTTCATGAAGTATGTTTTGACTGCTTTTTTACCCATCAATATGGGTAAAATTTCTAAACTCGCATCGATATCAATCTCTCTCATATCGACCTCCGGTCTCCGGAGGGGAATAATGTAGCGGTTACACCACCACATACGAGCTACGCAGCAAAGACATGACGTCACACAGATCCTGCATCGCGCAGTTAGAGTTTACCACGCGACCGACATAGATAAAACTATCCGAAATCAACTTACGGGCAGTTGCCCGCCAGACACAAACACCCGTCTAGCCGGAGGATCCTCCCCTTTCCAAATGAGGATGAGTGAACTTTACACCCTGTTCCTCATACCTCTAAAGTTTTAAACTGAAATATGAACAAAATATTTTACGGCGCCATTCGCCATAGACTAAAACATTCAGAAGTGAAGTGTAGGTACAAATAGCTGCCGTTCGTTTTTATGGCGGAATTTTTTTATATTAAGTATTTTGTATATTAGTATATTTTGAACGCTGATATTAATGTTTGTTTTATTATATTATGGTTTATGGTTATTTGTCATCAAATAATTATTACAATTTGTGGCATTTGTCTCTTTAAGAATTCCACGTCCGAGCTCCAGGAAACAAGGGAAAAATTTGTGAAAAAAGGGAAGGGAAGGGAAGGAAAGGGAAAAGGGGATAACATTTGTGCAAAAAAATCGTAATGAGCAAACGTGGTTGCCAAGTGAACCATCTCACATAATGTTCATCATTAATACAATGGAAATTAGAATAATGTTCTGCAGTTAAAACTGTGTTAGGTATCAAGTAGGCAGAAGAAGCAGACTGTGTCGCATCTGCGGGTGCATTACTCTATGAGAATCTCCTCGCAACGCGCATGCACCGCAGTAGTCAAACGTCAAAGCATCCAAGGGACACATTTTTTGTTCGCGGTGTCTTCTTTGATAGTATATTTTAGTTAGTATTTTATTAATTATAATTAAACTAATTTGAATAAAAAAGCCATTTTCAATAGGGTTCCTTCTATGGATGAAACGAATGTATAAATAAAACATTGACTCAATTAATTGATTTTATCGCAAGCTACAATGTTTTCAGGGTTCATAAATTGACGGACAGGAATTTTTTTTCAACTATTTTGATGCTTTTTCCATTTCTGCTGCATTAAATCAATTATTAAAAAGTACAGTATTAATCTCCATTTAATCATCTATACAATGGTATATAAATTAAGTAGGTTCTGTGTACTAGCAGGAGTGTAACAATAAAAACAGTTGCAGAAATGGGGCAAAAAATATTTTTCGATCGTAGAGCACACTCTAATGCTTCGCATTATGAGTCGTGCAATAGTTTGGAAAATCCAAAAGTGCACGCCTCATACATAACACTCATTCATAAACGAAAAAGAATTTCAAAACATAGTTTCTAACAAAAATTAACAATTTATAACTTTTCATGAAGTCGTAATGTCAAAGACTGACAAAGATATTTACTTGGCGGTTGCTAGGCAACATCAAGACCAAGGTTGAAAATATTTAGATAAAGATATTATATTTTAGTTAGTATTTTATTAATTATAATTAAACTACTTTGAATAAAAGAGCCATTTTCAATAGGGTTCCTTCTACGGCTGAAACAAATGTATAAAAAAAAAATTGACTCAATTAATTGATTTTATCGCAAGCTACAATGTTTTCAGGGTTCATAAATTGACGGACAGGAATTTTTTTTCAACTATTTTGATGCTTTTTTCATTTCTGCTGCATTAAATCAATTGTTAAAAAGTACAGTATTAATCTCCATTTAATCATCTATACAATGGTATATAAATTAAGTAGGTTCTGTGTATTAGCAGGAGTGTAACAATAAAAACAGTTACAGAAATGGGGCAAAAAAAATATTTTCGATCGTAGAGCACACTCTAATGCTTCGCATTAAGAGTCGTGCAAAAATTGACTCAATTAATTGATTTTATCGCAAGCTACAATGTTTTCAGGGTTCATAAATTGACGGACAGGAATTTTTTGTCAACTATTTTGATGCCGTTTCCATTTCTGCTGCATTAAATCAATTGTTAAAAAGTACAGTATTAATCTACATTTAATCATCTATACAATGGTATATAAATTAAGTAGGTTCTGTGTACTAGCAGGAGTGTAACAATAAAAACAGTTACAGAAATGGGGCAAAAATAATTTTTCGATCGTAGAGCACACTCTAATGCTTCGCATTAAGAGTCGTGCAATATACTCCTACACCTATATTTTAACACAACAACATTTTCTCATTAAAATTAGACAATTTCTTTACAAATCTTTGTTTTTTTATAGCGCCTCTGTTGTTACCTTTACGAAAGTATTACAAAAATTCATAGTGTTAAATCTTGTACGACATGGTATGGAACCCTTCGTGTGCGAGTCCGACTCGCACTTGACAGATTTTATTATTTTACTATTCTGCTTCCGTACAGACAATTTTAATAATGAGACCTAACGATATCATGTTTAACTTTGAATGTACGATGTCAAATAGTGGAGTAAAACCCCTCCGAAGTTTGTATGGAAAAAATATCAAATTGTTTCACCTTAATATTATGAAGAGGTAAAAGGAGGATTATTAGTTTGTATGTTTTGAGTACGTAATCTTCGGAACTACTAATCCGAAAACAAGAAATTTTACGCGGGCAAAGTTGCAGGCAGAAGCTAGTATTGTAGAGAGAGATACAATCGCCTGCCTCGAGGCGTTCTCATCGGCTTTGACGACCTAAATACACAATCCTTTGACTATTAAAATCATCTTTCATATCTGTTAGCGCCTTCACTTTGTATTCGGGGCCATGTTTCGGATCGTAATGTTATTCTGGAATCGGGAGACAATTACGACTTACGTTACGACTGACCAATATTTTTCTTCAAACCTCTGCTGGTAATTTTTTTCCTTTTATAAAGTATCACTGTTGGTGATTCGATTGATCCGATTCCGAAAATTCTTTCACTAATAGGAAGCTACAGTATTGCCGAGTATCATAAGATATATTTTATATTAAAACAACTTTCCGCGGACAACGTCGCGGGCAGAAGCTACTCAATACTATTGAATAACAATACGCGTTAGTCACACGAGAGTGACCCGGAATAAATTACACACGAGAGGTTGAAAGTTGAAGGTACACAATACAACTGCTTGTGATGCATTATTGCAATAACCTGTTTACGACTCTATGCATTGTTCTCTCAAGTGCTTTCTATTTGCAAATCTCTAAATCCTCAAGTCTTGAATCCTACTATAATCGATCGATCGATCGTAGTCCTACTATAATATTATATCAATCTGCCTCAGCCTTTTCCCAACTATGCTGGGGTCGGCTTCCAGTCTAACCGAATGCAGCTGAATACCAGTATTTTACATGGATCAACTGCCTGTCTGACCTCCATAACCCAGTAACTGGGTAACAAGATACCCCTTGATAAGACTGGTTGTCAGACTTTCGGGCTTCTGACGTAACGACTGTCAAAGATCTACAAATGACAGCCGGGACCTACGGCTTAGCGTGCTTTCCGAGGCACGGAGGAGTCTCCGTAATTATGTAACAATTCAAAAGTGCCTGTAAATGGTTTAATTGAAATAAATGCTTTGAGTTTTAGTAAAGACGGTCACCCATCTACGGATCAACCCCGGTAAGCATAACTTAACCTATAATTTTATAAATCTGAAAAAAAAGTTTGTAATTAAATAAGTAAGGATTAAACATTGTCGATAATTTTAGCAATACATCGGCAATACCTTTGCATGAATAAATGAATATTTATTTTCCAGTACCAGCTGTCTACAGCTGGTGGTAGGAGTAAGCACTTTTTATCGGGAAGCGTAGCTTGTATGCCAAATGTCAACCGATCAAATAAAATAAAATACTAAACTAGAAAGCTATTCCAATACTCTCTTTTGTGCGAAGCAAGTAGAGCGCAATAAAGCTCTCCTAGTGACGTCACAGCCCTCCCCCTGCATCCACCGCTCCCCCTTACTGCCGACTACTTCATGGCCTGGTGACAAAGGTTAGACAGGTACTAAGTGCTTGTATTACCTAAATCCAGAGCTTAGCGTTTAGACATTCCGTAACTCCAAAGTCACCTTGTAACTTACAATAGTATTTTGTGAAGTAGCTCGTCTATAGACGAAAGCTTTATTACCATATCTATTTCTGCCGATGCGAAAGAATGAGGAAAGTGTCGCGAGGAAAGTTTTGAGTATGAATGTAGATGGCTATAAGAGTAGGGGAAGATTAAAGAAACGATGGATGGACTGTGTGAAAGATGATATGACTAGAAAGGGGGTGACGACTAATAGAGAAGTATGGAAGAAAGGAACATGTTGCGCCGACCCCAATAAACTGGGATAACAGTAGTAGAATGATGACCAATTTCGGCCGGTAAACATAGTTGCTGTGATCCAGTTTGCAAAGAGGCACATGGCACATATGTGCTTGATGTCTCTCGTAATGCATCTGCGATGACGATGCCCATGGGTGGCGGCATTTAGTGTCAGACCTATTTAACTCCAAAAATTGTGTACCTTGACTGCGTCGTTCGTCTAGACTAGATTCGATTCTCAGGTCGGGGAAAGTGTTATTGAATTTTTCGATCTGGAATTTCTCAGTAGCAACCCGGAATCTCGGAGCCTTGTTGATTGCAATAGGCTCGTCCCCTGTGGCGAAATGTGTGTGTACTACAGGTACACTCTGCCTAGCTCTTCGAAGATTACAGGCGTAATGTTATGTTATGGAAACTAAGTTTGTATCCGTTTCCATTTTAACGAGTTTGTGGTTTGTATTTCTTGGATACAGTTAGTAATATTATTACTAGCATTGGGTTCTCTCGCCGCTACATAGAATCACAACCCGCTGTGAAGTGAAGCAGTAACCTAATTAATGTATACCAGGGGACTGCGACCAATAATTGCTTTAGTGATAGCTCGCTTGGTTGCGGATCTAAATCCTCAAGTTGTGATTGCCTATTGACCGGGAGCTGTCTGGAGTTTTGAATAGAAAACTAATGATTTATTGCTTAAAGTATTAGTCTGAGGAGACTAGGTCACCGCTGTGATTAAATCGAGGCCCAAGTAATATTTAATTCCTATTTAATAATTTTCTAAATTTGTACTGTCATCATTACTATATGGCTTCATAGAATCTTCGCCTTACTTCTTGTGAGTATCAATAATCCTAGCAGAAACATTTGGATCTATAGAACATCAAAGTAGCGATGTTTTGGATAGTTAGCCTTTAAGAAACGCAGTAATATGCCAAAAAGAATATACCTACATCACATAATATGACAATTTTTAAACGATTATTCCGTCGAAAACTGGTATACAAAGTTTCCAACAGCAATACGAGATACGATAACTATCAACTGCTTGTTACCAAATGCTTGTGCTATACTTTGCATTTTATTATCCTTCAAGCTTATCTCTCTATCATCTAAGTACGCAGTGGAAACTATTCAAACACTTTTCCCTTTTTCCGAGAAAGGCGATAAACGAAGTGACGTCACCTACCCCCAGCCTCTATTTACGACGTGGCGACAGACGGACAGACAGGTACAAAGTATCCAATGTCTAGCGTTGGACGAATTGGGAACTGATAGAACGTCGTTAATAATGCTATTGTAATGAAGAGGCTATTTGTATGGAACACATTTATTAACACAACAAATTTTCCTTGACGGAACAGTTTGTAGTGACAGATTCTAAACAGTTTTAGTCGAATCTTAAAACACTGCCATGTAGGTATACAACCTCCATCAAATGCGTCTGAAAATAATTGACAATCGGCTTTGTGATGTAAAGGGAACATTCAATTAAAGGCAACGTAGAATGCAGACGTTCCTAGACTGTCTCCATTGGTCTGTTCTAGTTTGTGATCTCTAGTTCGACAAAACTTAAATATCTAAAGCTTAAGGGCGAATTTCACCAATGAAACTGACCGGGATCAGCACATTTAAACCGCATTCAAGACCTGTCAGAGTCAATATTTCACAACAATGATGACTGGCGACTTCAATAGTGAAATTCACCCTAGTACATTTTGGTAACTTAGCTCTTAACTTAAAATTGTGTTTCCTTTTTGGCACCATTTCACCAACTTCTGCTTATAAATATATATGAGTAGGAAGCAGCGCAATAAGGTCAACATCTTGATACACTGTAGTATCTTTACGAACAATAGGATTGAAATATCATTCTTATATTTTTCTAGTATCTCTGTTGATCATCAATACAATAGTAGATTATGATACGAGTGTGCTGTATTGGTCATTACCCATGAGGCGGTATTATTCGCGCGAGCCAAAGGCGAGCGCGATAATTTAGCCGAGTGGGTAATGAACAATGCGCACGCGTTTCATACGACGTTTTTCAACACATTTGCGAGGAAAGAAACCGTCTTGTTGTAAGAACTTATGCTACAATAACGTAATTTTAGAGAAATATACATTGAGATTTATAAAGTTCAACTGACCTTTGTTGCCAGGTACTGACTATCCACTTCCTGTAAAAACGTTTCTACGTCGGTTCGTATTTTTCTTAATATGTAACCTGCAGTAACCACACAACATATACCTACGATAACAAATATTTATGAAAAATGGCGCGCTGGTTTTTTTTTCGGGTAGCGATGCGGGCGCGCAAGGCACTGACAAAACCGCTGAACAGCCTACCATCACGTTCGGTCGGAGGTGGAGACAAAATTTGAAACTTGAAAAAATTAGATTTCGCTGCTAATTATTACTAATTATTCTCTATCGAGAGAGAGTGAGAGAGAAAGTGCGAATTTGGTCAAAAGGAAAATACAGTATGGCGATTGTGAAATTTTTGTCATGTTTCATCATGGGTTTCGTTTTCGTAGTTTTTGATGGTTCTAAAGCCAACAGTGAGGTCAAAATGTAAATCCAAGATGGCGGCTGTAAAAATTTCTCATTTCGCATTTTTCTCACCCATGACGAAAAATGAGAAAAAAATTTGCAGCCGCCATCTTGGATTTACATTTGACCCCACTATCGGCTTAAGAACCATCGAAAACTACGAAAACGACACCCATGACGAGAAATGAAAAAAAAATTACAGCCGCCATCTTGGATTTACATTTTGACATCACTATCGGCTTTAGAACCATCGAAACCTACGAAAACGACACCCATGACGAAATATGAGAAAATTTTCACAGCCGCCATCTTTGATTTACATTTTGACATCACTATCGGCTTTAAAACCATCGAAAACTACGAAAACGACACCCATGACGAAAATGAGAAAAATTTTGCAGCCGCCATCTTGGATTTCCATTTTGACCTCACTATCAGCCTTAGAACCATTGAAAGCTACGAAAACGATACCCATGACGAAAAATGAGAAAATTTTCGGAGCCGCCATCTTGGATTTCCATTTTGACCTCACTATCGGCTTTAGAACCATCGAAACCTACGAAAACGACACCCATGACGAAAAATGAGAAAAATTTCGGAGCCGCCATCTTGGATTTCCATTTTGACCTCACTATCGGCTTTAGAACCATCGACAACACGAAAACGATACCCATGACGAAAAATGAGAAAATTTCGCAGCCGCCATCTTAGATTTCCATTTTGACGAAATTCACACTTTCTCTTTCTCTCTCTATCGAATTAGAAAAAGACAGACGCAAGAATGAAGCCGCGTTAAAGAACTTCGTTCCAAACACCTGTTTACTTTGTCACACTATATTAAGTCGCAATAAGAAAGACATGTCGTGCCTTGATAGTACTTACTAATTCCATACTGCCAGACTGCCATGTCATTACTCCGACTAGTAAATAGTAATCTATGGCGCACATTACCGCACTAGTGCGATTATGTAAAGAAAAAAGCACGTGTCTATAATACACTGCATTATGAACCTAAAAGCGGTTAAATAAGAGCCACTTTACGAGCAACTGTGTTGAAATAGTACATTATGATACGAGTGTGCTGTATTGGTCATTACCCATGAGGCGGTATTATTCGCGCGAGCCAAAGGCGAGCGCGATAATTTAGCCGAGTGGGTAATGAACAATGCGCACGCGTTTCATACGACGTTTTTCAACACATTTGCGAGGAAAGAAACCGTCTTGTTGTAAGAACTTATGCTACAATAACGTAACTTTAGAGAAATGATACATTTAGATTTATAAATTTCAACTGACCTTTGTTGCCAGGTACTGACTATCCACTTCCTGTAAAAACGTTTCTACGTCGGTTCGTATTTTTCTTAATATGTAACCTGCAGTAACCACACAACATATACCTACGATAACAAATATTTATGAAAAATGGCGCGCTGGATTTTTTTTCGGGTAGCGATGCGCGAAGGCACTGACAAAACCGCTGAACAGCCTACCATCACGTTCGGTCGGAGGTGGAGACAAAATTTGAAACTTGAAAAAATTAGATTTCGCTGCTAATTATTACTAATTATTCTCTATCGAGAGAGAGTGAGAGAGAAAGTGCGAATTTGGTCAAATGGAAAATACAGTATGGCGATTGTGAAAATTTTCTCATTTTTCGTCATGGGTGGCGTTTTCGTAATTTTCAATCATGCTAAAACCGATAGTGAGGTCAAAATGTTAATCCAAGATGGCGGCTGTGAAAATTTTCGTCATTGGTCTCGTTTTCGTAGTTTCGAGAACTACACCCATGACGAGAAATGAAAAAAAAAATTACAGCCGCCATCTTGGATTTACATTTTGACATCACTATCGGCTTTAGAACCATCGAAACCTACGAAAACGACACCCATGACGAAATATGAGAAAATTTTCACAGCCGCCATCTTTGATTTACATTTTGACATCACTATCGGCTTTAGAACCATCGAAAACTACGAAAACGACACCCATGACGAAAATGAGAAAAATATTGCAGCCGCCATTTTGGATTTCCATTTTGACCTCACTATCAGCCTTAGAACCATTGAAAGCTATGAAAACGATACCCATGACGAAAAATGAGAAAATTTTCGGAGCCGCCATCTTGGATTTCCATTTTGATCTCACTATCGACTTTAGAACCATCGAAACCTACAAAAACGACACCCATGACGAAAAATGAGAAAAATTTCGGAGCCGCCATCTTGGATTTCCATTTTGACCTCACTATCGGCTTTAGAACCATCGATAACACGAAAACGATACCCATGACGAAAAATTAGAAAATTTTCGCAGCCGCCATCTTAGATTTCCATTTTGACGAAATTCACACTTTCTCTTTCTCTCTCGATCGAATTAGAAAAAGACAGACGCAAGAATGAAGCCGCGATAGAGAACTTCGTTCCATAAACCTGTTTAGTTTGTCACACTATATTAAGTCGCAATAAGAAAGACATGTCGTGCCTTGATAGTACTTACTAATTCCATACTGCCAGACTGCCATGTCATTACTCCGACTAGTAAATAGGTATCTATGGCGCACATTACCGCACTAGTGCGATTATGTAAAGAAAAAAGCACGTGTCTATAATACACTGCATTATGAACCTAAAAGCGGTTAAATAAGAGCCACTTTACGAGCAACTGTGTTGAAAAGTTATTTATGACACACTCACTCTAAATAACATAACATCACGCCTGTATTCCCCGAAAAGATATGCAGAGGTGCACCTTTAGTGCCTACCTTTGCCCGAACCGGGAATCGAACCCAGGAACTCATGCTCAGCAGTCATACACACACACACACACACACACAAAACTCAGCCCTCAACACACTTTAAAAACTTCCCCCTTATACCTATGAAAGCGAATTGAGCTATAAAACCAGTGCCTCCATGTCTCCTTCCCTCCGTATTTACGATGTGGCGACAGTGAGTCGGACAGGTACCGCGGGTCAGGCACCAGTCCCACGCGATTGACGAGAAGCGACTTGAGCTAGCAACTATAAACCAGTTGGCGAGCAGCGAGTGCGCGACGGCGTCGTGCAATTACCCGCTTTTATTCGAATGTACAAAGCGTCTGCTCGCCCTTCGATCGTCGCTGACCGAGTAGTCTCTTTGATAGCTCTTGTCGCTGCGACAAACGAGTACTATTAATATATGTATCTCTTTCACTTACACGGAACCTACAATCTTTTGTCTGTTGCTTGAGCGAAGAACTCATTGATAGCTAGTCGCTTCCTCGTCGGCGGCGCTGGGACAGGTGCCTTATCGCCGGATTTGTCAAGTTCACACATGTTTACTACTGGATTGACCCTGAATCTTCTTCATTTTAGCGATTTTTCTCGTACTACTCGCAAATTCTGTAGATCAAAGAAGCGTTGAGCGTTAACTTCCGAACGATCGGCCTTAAGAAATAATTTTCCTTGATGTGGTTAGTTTATGTGCTGACTAACTCAGTTTAGTTGACCGTGGCTTTATTTATACAAATCAGATCTTTTGTATGTTTGCGTGGATCAGCAGCAAATACGGTGATTCTCCAAGTAAAAATAATTTGTCGAACGTGGGTCTTAGGAAAAACCTAATCAAGCCGCGCCTGTGTTTCGTTTGAAGAGTATGGCTTCAGCCACGGACACATTAAACATTCCAGTATTGCTCCTCGGATGGCAACCTTTCTACAATGCCTTTGTTATCGTTGACGGATAAGCGGCAGTGGCAAGCGTACGCGTGCTTTCTTTCCAATTAATATTCTAATAGCCTAAAAATATACTTAAAGCAAAAAACTTAGCAATCCTAATTCTCCGGACGTGATTGATATATGTCTGAAGGAAATACAAATAGAAGTCGATCGATCTGTCACGGCTCAAAGCTATTTATATCCGACGTCTCACGCCCACACGATATACACCCCCGTCTAAATATTTTCTAAACTTGCTGTCTTTAAAGTGTGTTCTATGTATAAACTGAAAACCATGTCACTCATGTTTTCAAGTCACCTGAATTCCTACATTCTAAGCAATTAAACGATTTGCATTCTATTCACCACTTCCTATTGCTTTAGTTGGGAAGAAGTGATGCAACAAACTGTCCAGCAGCACAGCTGTCTGTTCAGTTAGAAGAACTTGATTCTATACAATAACGCAGGCACCAAGTTTCCTCAAATAGTTTTAAGTTATTTACTTATGCTTACCATTGTGATGTAGATACTTACTCCAAAATTGAGGTGAGAAAAATATTGTTGTTTACCATGACGACATCCTACCCTCTTTTTATCAAATTACAATGTTTAATGATGTCGCTGATTTCACCGAAGATAAGACACAGGTAGTGTCTTTATTACCGCATGATGCACTTAACGTCCGTATCTTGAGAAGATCTGATTTTATCATGCCCTCTTGTATCCGTTCAAAAAGTTATCCCCAAAGTCGTACTTAAATACATAACATAACATCGCTTACAGTCGTACGAGAATCTTTTAACCGCGGCATCAGCATTGGCAACTAGAATGATCCATCTTCTTTACTGATATTGTAAAAAAATGCGACTTTGTAATAGAGGCCAATTTTCGGAACTGAACTGAACCCGATTCCAAAAATTATTTTACTACTGGAAAGTTACAGTATTGCTGAGTGTCATAGGATATATTTTATGTTAAAACAAGAAAAGTCGCGGGTGCTAGTTTGACATAGCAAGCAGAGTGTTGTAGCAATAAGAATTTAGCATGACCCTACCCTCGTTCTAGTAGAATATTAACGACGCCGCAGGGGGGCGGGGGCGGGCAGGTATTGTCGTGAATCCTACTGCGGTACTATCAGTTTTTATTTACGCAGTCTCTGGCTGTGTGACGCACTTTGCTCGGAGGTCTAACCTCAACAGTTTGAGGTAGATTGTCCTATTACCTCCTATGTTATGAGTCTTATGAGATACCCTGTGGTTGAGTAGAACGCGTTATTTTGACGCCGTTAAGGGAGGAAGGGATGTGCTAAAGACGAAAGCCCAAAAGCTTGACTTACATAATAAAAATTGACTAAGATGAAACCATAGTCATTTATTTAAACTAGGGTGAGGATCAGTATTTTTTTAACGTCAAAATTACATAAGACAGTCCCTCGGCACGTCCAGCTTTCACCACTTCCTAGTGCTTTAGCTGAGAAGAAGAAGTGGCGCAACATACTCCCCAGCTGCACAACTGTTGGTTAAGTTAGAAGAACTTGATTCTATACAACAGTAGACGCTTCTACGTTAATAATATGAAAAGGAGAGGATTTTTTCGTACCAACTGATAGTATCGTTCATTGAAGTTTAATTCCTTGACGATTGGACACTCATGCAGCAGGTTCAGTACACACAAAAATACATCTATTCACACCCTTCATCGCACGGGGGTAGGCAGAAACTACAGAACGCCACCTGCTACGATCCTTACATATTCCTTTTGCTTCGTTTACGTTCATACATCTGGTCATACACGCTCGCTGATTGCGAGTACTAAAAGGTGGTGGTTAAATATTAAATGTTAAAAGACAGTAGCTTCACGAAGCTACAAAAGACTTCATAATACCTACCAAGAACTATATTCAGACACATTATAGCAAAGAGATGAGATATGGTAGAAGAAAACATCCTACACCACCACAAATAAATTGGGATAAAAGAAAAATGATTATGAGGAAATACGTAAAATAATTAATGGCCAGACCTGCCAACAACTTTGATGACATTCAACATAAAATATTTTATTACAAACGAACAAAAGCTTTAATTTATTATATTGCTCGATAACTATTAAAATAAAACCCTTTTAATCCCCACTCTCGTTAATCATGGGCTGATCCCATCCCACTGCATGACACGCGGGAGTACCTATCCGCAGTAATGCTCGGGTTACACGAGCGAGACAAGTTTTTCAGGTTAGGATAGGTTAGCAAGAAAGTGCTAGTAAGCTAGAAGCTACTCACTCTGGCCTCGCGTATACAGAACTCTAGTGAGAAAGATAGTAAGCTAGTGTGATAGTTTGATAGGATGAGGTTTAATTTTTGAGGTAATAGCGCCCCCACTTCAGAATGTATTATCCTAGCTTGTGTACTAGCCTCATGTGTATCTCATCGGCTCATTTTACTCTACGGCCTATGTCACTACAATGCTATGTTTCCTAGCATCGTGTAAACAGCTCTAGCATAGGCCAAGCCAGGATAGTATGCCAGTATATTTGTTTGCTATCGTAGCTTGAAGAACTAGCCTCGCGTATCCCGGGCATTATCAAAACTATCTTATCTATATTTATAAAAATCAACTGCCGTGCGCTAGTCTCGTAAAAACTTGAAAATGGCTCGACCGATTGTGATGAAACTTTGGTAAGTTTATGTGTGTGCGCCTGAGAAGATTTCTAGAACATAAAAAGAGTAAGACATAGTACCTATAATAATGTTCCCACTGCTGGGACACAGGCCTTCTCTCTTCGAGAGTGGACCGTAATCTACCACGCAGGCCCAGTGCGGGTTGGTAGGTGTCATAATGTCTTTGAATTTTTGATGCTAGTACATGCCGTTTTCCTCACGATGTTTTCCTTCACCTTTTGAGAGCAGGCATTGCAACGTATAAAAGCATTAGCTGGTATAAATTAAAACAAGATGGCGACTGCACCGCTTCGTTTGATGTGCGCGTTGCACCACGCGCTGCTAATAAAAGAGTTTACGTTTTACATGCAGGCCGCTGACTGACATCAATCTTACTTATCTTATAGCTGTTGTATCGTAATTGCCTTTGAATAATAAAAATAATGAATAGTTCTGGAACTTAAACATAGCTGACGAAATGTGCATTTTTATTCGATTTTGTATGGCGTGATGTTTTTGTGGCACTTGTGGCTAAGTAATAACAGCCGCACGGGTCGATCGATCAGGTTAAGCTACGCTTGCCGCGGTTTGCCGAGGATGGGTTTACATATCTGACCCGATCAAGCATACTCCAACATGGTGGGAAAAGGCGAGGCAGATGATGAAGTATAGCTTGATGTTATTTTATGTTTGTCAAAATATAACCGTTTACATCCAGCTACGCTCTCAAATTAGAAGTTAATTTTCTCTTTAACCGTTATTGTGACAAAAACTGACTTAAGATAACGTACGTGGATAGCATCATCGTTAGATCCACTGATAAGAGACGAATTCGCTTTTTTCGGGAAAAGCATGCTCTTAATTAGGTAGATACTTTTATAAAATTTTTAATTTACGTCCCGTGTACGAGTATCAGAGCTCTTTGCGAAACAGGAAGAAAAACTATGTGCAAGTCTTCTTAAAAACTCCCAAACGTTAAAAACGGTCACTCATCAAAAATATTTTTTCCAACAACAAGACGGAATGCATCGCAGCGTCGTTTGATGCAACACCGACGCTGAAATCAAAGCTCTCATTTTTATATTTAGGCCGCGCTAACTGACATGAATGTTATTTATCTTGGACTTCTTTACATAACAAACATCAAACTCAAAGCATTTATTTCAATTAAACCATTTACAGGCACTTTTGAGTTGTCAAAGAGTCGGTCATTTAGTCAGAAAGTTGAAGCTAGTCACCCATTTCAAAAAGTAGATCTCTGTGGAGAAGAACGGGCAAGAAACTCCCAGGACACTCTTTTAAATAAAGATATTACAAAATCCTGGGTACATTTGTAGCGGTTACACCGCGACATAAAAACTACGCAGTAATAAAAACTTTTTACAAAAAAAATTAAAACCGACTTCCAAAAAAAACCACTACAAAGTGAAAAATAACTTTAATTTCGGAAGTAGGTGTCTTTGTTTTTTAATTTTCGTTTTTTGCCACCGACTTCCGAAATTAAAGTTATTTTTCACTTTGTAGTGGTTTTTTTTGGAAGTCGGTTTTAATTTTTTTTGTAAAAAGTTTTTATTTTTCACTTTTTAGTTGTGGTACCTACCCCACACAATATGCAATACCACTAACTGCAATAAATAACAGTGACAGGAAGTTATCATCATATCGTCCATATAAATTAAGTGGGAAAAATATGTATTATTGAAGCTAACTCAAAAACTATCTGAGCAAAGTCAATAAAATTTATATGGGACCACCTCGGGAGCTTACCCTTTCAAACAAAAAAATAATTTTCAAAATCGGTCCACAAATGGCGGAGATATCGGTGAACATACATAAAAAAAAAAAACATACATAAAGTCGAACATAGAACCTCCTCCTTTTTGGAAGTCGGTTAAAAAGACATGACGTCACACAATTCCTGCATCTCGCAGTTAGAGTTTACCAAGCGAAAAACATAGATAAGACTATCCGAAATCAACATATGGGCAGTTGCCCGCCAGACATAACAACCCGTCTGGTTGGAGGATCCTCCCTTTTCTATGGTGGATGAGTGAACTTTACACCCTGTTCCTCATACCCCTAAATTGGTGACCCCGAGAATGAACGTCAACGCAGCCTTCGTGCAACTACTTCAGCGTGACGTCATCATCATCACTCCCGCAAGCTTTCGTGAGGCGAGTCACACAGCCAGCCAGCACCCACGGCTTCAACGGGTATCCTGACCACCAGCATGCAGCGAACGCGCATTCCTGGTCATCACCCTCAGCCACATCACCCCGACTCACTGAGGAATCACCCCAATCACCTCAATCACCGCAATCACCACAATCACCACAATCGCCGCAATCACCGCAAACAGTTCCGACCCACCGTGAACTGTGCGGCACCCGGTTCCGACTCACTGGAACCACAGCTGGCACTGTGAAGCATCGCAAGATCCAAGACTCGGCCCACTATCGACCTCCGGTCTCCGGAGGGGAGTGATGTAGCGGTTACACCGCGACATAAAAACTACGCAGTAAAAAGACATGACGTCACACAATTCCTGCATCTCGCAGTTAGAGTTTACCAAGCGAAAAACATAGATAAGACTATCCGAAATCAACACATTATTCTTGTTGCTTCTATATGTGAGATGTGAGAACAATGAGAAAAAAAAAATAGAAACAATTCAAAGTAAGTATAAAATTTAAAATAAGCCTTGGCAGAAAAGAGATGACCAGTCTCCACCGACGGCGCCCGTTCACGAACATGACGCGTGGATCAGTACCATCCAGCTCAACCATTTTGTAGGGACATCACGCTTGTTATCCCCGAAGGGTATGGCAGAGGTACACACACATTTCGCCAGTTATGTTTAAGTCACATGTGGGGCCGAGCCTGTTACCATCAACCGAGCACAAATCCAGACTCCGGGCTGCTACTGATAAATTCCTGATGGAAAAATCAAATAACACTTTCCTCGACCTGGGAATCAAACCCAACTCATGCTCAGTAGTAGCGCTTGCGACCACTAGAGTCTTGTATACCAACGATGCAGTCACTTCAGTGAAGTGATTCCGTTATTTTTATAAAAGAAGTTCTTATGAACTTAAAATAAAAATAAACTCTGTTTATGCCTCGTTAATTAACGACCAGCTAAAAATAGTTTGGAGGCCAAAATTAAATACTACATGGTTGAGTTTTTAAGTGTCACCCACCGTTCGTTACCTTAAAGTCCGTCGATGTAAAAAATATCGAAAATGTGGTACAAACGGAAATATTTTTGGAGTGAAAACTTCTTAAGGTGCGTTGAGCACTTTTTGGGTGACCGAAAATCATGGAACGCGCGTCATCGTCACCGCACGCTTCCCATGAGCTTTATGTATACTGAGTAAGAGTATACGATACAATTCACAAGTTACTTAGTTTTCACTTCTATCGGCAGTCCCCAAAGACTGCCCCGCATGTTTTTTTTTTTCATACTGACCACTTATAAGTCTACAAGTTAGTGTCTACTATAGTCTATAGGATAATATATAGCCCTTCTTTTATAAAAAGCGTCTCTTTCCGGTCCCAAATTAACTTAATCCACCAGACGAGCATGTCGTCCACATAGCCAATCCGGCAATTTTCGAAGTAATCGGATGTAACAAAGAACTCAGACTTAATGTCTCGTAACATTAATATCTGTCTCAACTGTAATCCCAGTCAAAGATATTTACAAGTTCTTATAATATATCGCGGTGGCCAGAGAGATTACCATTAACTTCTGATACATAGTACTGCACTCTAATTGTGTAACACACGATCAATCACAATCTGTTTCATTTTGACTGTTCAACAACATTTATTGCGTTATTGACGTTGTTGAGCAGACAAACTTTTCGAGCAAATGAAGCAATGTATTAGCAATATCCTTCAAAATGCGGTTCTGCTCTGTGACAATTGAATATGAAAATATGGTAAACAACCATAAAATCACGCGATATTGCACCCACCAATAAAATGAAAAGAATCCATCACCATGTAAATCCGATTTTTTGCAAATAAAGAGATCATGGATACGCCGGGAGGGGTCGCCCTAGACATGGACATAAATAGTGACCTTATTGGTGTTCTTCAGAAAGGACAGGTGCGTAGTATTCGCAACCGGCGAGCGTGTATGACCAGATGTATGAACGTAAACGAAGCAAAAGAAGTATGTAAGGATCGTAGAGGTGGCGTTCTGTAGTTTCTGCCTACCATTGGAAGAAGGCGTGAGTTTATGTATGTAAAAAGAGATGATTAATTTATTCATTCGCATGAATGACGGCCTTATGTTATACCAAAACCTTTGCGATGACGGTATCACGGCGTGACATCCTTGACGGAGGGCGAACCTAACGCCGATCTTTATTAAAAACTGCGTAATGAACGGCCCGCCTCAGTAACTTGATTATGCGTTAGACGGCTAGAGTAATATATGTTGTAATCTGTTTGGACAGATGTCAGCAGTAATTAGGTCAGCCCGGCGGCGCTGTTACCACATCGCGGATAAACTTTGGTGCTAGCTTTACACAAGTAAAAACACCGCTTTGTAATACTGTTACTCTTAGCTTGTATCATCCCACTGCTGGGCAAATGCCTCTCCACTCGGAATACTGGTTGTTTGTTTTGTCCAGCTCGTTCCGCTATCTCCTACGGCGTCTGCCGCAACGCCTTCTAACTGTCTCAGGGCCCATATAGTGGTTCTTTTGGCTCTAAGGTCATTGGTCAAAAATTATCCCAGTGAAACGCACTACCGGGATAAAACTATCTTAACTATGTCCTATCTAAAGTGGCTTCGCAAGTCGTTTTACATTATATTATTAACAAGCTGACCAATCAGACATTGTCCTGCCAAAATTTCAATTTCCATTTTTCTGCAGATTCTTTTCCTAAACCACCTGTATTAAGGCGAACAAAACAAAAACATGAGGGGCAGTCTTTAGAGACTGCCGATGGAAGTGAAAACTAAGTAACGCCATTTAACGAAAATGTCAGGAATTTATGTGGCTTGCTGTCAGTACAAGAACGAAAGCTGTAGCTCCATTAAATCAAATTTAAAAAAAAACATAAAACAGAGTGCGCTCTCAACAAAAACTTGCACGTCTTACGAATTTTTGATCAGGTCACGTGTCCTGACGCGAGTTTAACATTTTTTACCCATCCCAAAAAAGTGCACAACGCCGCTAAAGAAGTTTTCACTTAATTCTGTTTAACAGAATTATTCTGCTGCGTCTGCTCCAACGGCTATCTGCTAGGTAGTTCTGCCGTGTCATCACCTGCTTAGCCTTTTTCCAATTATGTTGGGGTCGGTTTCCAGTCTAACCGGATGTAGCTGAATACCAGTATGTTACATGGAGCGATTGCCTATCTAACTTCCACAACCCAGGCGCTGGGTAGCACGATACTCCTTAGTAAGACTGACTGTCAGACTTGGGTTTCTGACTACTAGTAACGACTGTCAAAGATCTACCTATAACAGCCAGTACCAACGATACACGGAAGGGTCTCGGTCTGTAACGGATGATCACCCATCTACGGACCGACTGCGGCAAGCGTAGCTACACCTTTGATCGACCTTTGTGGCTGTTATTATTTCGCCACGAACAATGTTAATCACTACAAACACGATATTCCGCACCTAGTTTACTGAGTCCAGATGAAGTAAAGCGTAACATCAATATTGACTCACATTGGCGCTGATAACGTAGCCCTGCTCGGTGGTCAGGTACTGCGCAGTTACTAAGATAACAGTTTCGCTTTCCCACGGAATTTACCCTATTTTTGCATCATTATTGTTTTTGAAGTGAAAACTTCTTTAGCGGCGTTGTGCACTTTTTTGGGATGGGTAAAAAATGTAAAACTCGCGTCAGGACGTGACCGTAAGATCCGTTACCTAGCAACCGACAAAGTAAATTTCAAAATAAATAGTCTTTGACATTACGTAAAGATTGCGAGGTAAGAAATTTTACCCATATTGATGGGTAAAAAAAAGCAGTCAAGTTTTCACTTCCGCCGGCACTCCCGGAGTGCAACCCGTTGTTTTTTTTTTTCTTTGTAGTTTTACAAATTTTGTATGGTTCCTGGTGATAATCAAGTGTCGCATTGAAAGACTTGTCTTAGAACTTGTTAATAAAGGCTTGCCCCCTATTACATGAGCTGATGAGGCTTAAACATAACTCGCGAACCGTGGTTGTACTAATAGCTATAGGTACACCTCAGCCAACCTAGGTCCAAAAGTCTGACAAACGGTCTAACCTTGAATTGTTGGTCAGTTACATTGTGGAGGCTCGGTGGCTATGGGTCCATGAAAATGACTGGTTCTCATCCACATTCAATTACACTGCAAGCCATCTTCATTCAACATACATAGGTCAGGCTGGCAAATACAATAAAATTATCGATTTATTTCAGACACTAATCAAAAGACAAAAAGACCATTTCAGACTCTAATCTACATGATCGTCGCATGATCTGACCAAGATTATGTCTGGACTTTAAATAAGATTTTGACTTCTGAGTTTGTTTCGTGATTTATTTTCAGGCGTAGTCAGATAGGGAATGTCGACTCCATCGCGCTTTTTATTTTTTATATGATGTAAAAATGATTCCAATATCCTATTTACAGTATAAACATTTCATTTCATTTCAATATCATTTCATCTAAAAATCAACAGTCTTGCGGTGTTATGTGATAATTATGATAATATCGGAAGATGACAGCATATTCCCACGGCCGCTATAATGAGCTCAGTGAGTTCATTCAAGCGAGACCGGGGAAAACATTAAATGTAAAGACTTCGTTATTTTTCAATAGCAGTGTGGACCGCCGGAACTGCCTGCGTGAAAAGTTTTTAATTATCCGGAGTGGAAGGTCCGGGATGATAATGTACTACAATACCCCAGTTAACAGTTGCTGAAAATATTGCAAACCAAAAATCGCTTGTATTTCCCGACTTTCCACATTACGCCAGTTTTATGTTATTCCCGCGGAATAGTGAGCGAGTCTATTGAGCCTCTAACCGGCAACAAATCCAGGCTGCTACTGAGAAATTCAATCAAATAATCAACTCAGTCTATCGCAGTCCACTGCTGCACAGCACATAGGTCTCGCCCAGGCTGCGCCACAGTACTCCATCCTCTGCCTTCCTCATCCAGTCTGTCCCGGCTACCTTTTGTGAGGTCATCAGACCATTTAGTTGTGGGGCGTCCCACACTACGCTGAGAAATTCCCAATGGAAATGTCTATGATACTTTGGCTGATAACTCAGAACCCTACGTTCAGCACTCGCGCTTGTGACCACTAGTCGAACGAAGCATTCCAAACCAGTTACCGTAAACGGCATTTAAATCTAATACCGAGCAATTCTCGTATATAATCTGAATCTCGGAAACGGCTCTAACGATTTCGATGAAAGTTGCAATTTAGGGGTCTACGGGGGTGAAAAATGGATCTAGCTAGGTCTCATCTGGGAAAAGTCATTTTCTCTATTTCCACAGCCTCGGGAATGTGATAAAACTTTGGTATACCTGGATGATATGTTTATATTTTCACCCGAGCAAAGCTCAGCTTGACCAGATATTATTCACTTACGAATGCATAAAATGACATAAGTTTGTGTTCGCGTATTGTATTATCAAATCTATTGTATCTCAGACTCGCGCCTCCGCCAAAGTTTTTCAATTATAGACGTATCTGAAGTCAGACAGAAGGCAGCAGCTGCTTATATTACTGAAACTTGGACTGAGAAGGTGGCGAGTTGGCGACTGATAGCCAGGATATAGATGAAATCTTTCTCTCATTTTGTTTACAAATTAATGACGATAGTCACTTGCTGCACGCTTAACATGACCACAATAGAAACGGGTTTTGTCGACGGAGGAATAGACAAAATGACAGATTAACAATCACGATTTGTCATTTTGTTTACCCGTTGAAAAGCCGTTTCTATGGCTGTTATGCTACGCGTGCTGGACGTTAGTCTAACTAGACCATGTACAGGTACTATTGGATTGTAAAGTAGTCCGTTTGTTAGAGAGTATTTTGCTCCAATCAAACCTACAGGGTCAAATTAAGATAGCTAGCGAAACTCCGCAGACGTGATGGGTATCGTCATCTAAACACATCACAAATAAATAAAATCCATGATTTTTAGGGTTCCGTATCTCAAAAGGAACAAACGGAACCCTTATAGCATCACTTCGTTGTCTGTCCGTCAGTCTGTCAAGACCCTTTTTGTTAGGAACACGTGGAGGTATCAAATTGAAATTAATATCAAATATGTAGATTTATGTTCCCTTGGAGCTCTAAAAAAGTGTAGCGGAGGTACCCCTAAATGCCAAGCCAAGTTACAGCTTTCTAGTACAAAATGTACAAATAGCCTCTGAGCTAAGCTGTGGACAGACAGACAGACGGACATGGCGAAACTATGAGGGTTCCGGGTTGACTACGGAACCCTAAAAAGGGGACTCCCTTCGACAATTAATCGAAAAGAATTAGCGTCGTCTTAAAAGGTGTTCAGGATGCTGAACACCCCTCAAACATTTCCTACCCTATTTCCTTAAACACAAAGTTCAAAATCCCATTTACATGAACATCTTCTTTAGACTCCCTGCAGACGTCACACTTTCCTAATCGATTCTCTAAAAGTGCCTGTGGATATAGAACTAGCCTAAGTATTTTGAAACTTAGCCTTATAACTATAAAGCTCACGTTTCCATGAACTCGTGTTTAAGTATTTAGGAACTTGACCGTGAATTCTGAACGTGGGAACATTATCTTAGTAATACAGAAGGTCTGGTCCACACAAAGCCATCGAAGATTTTGTATAATGAAAATCACCAAGTCAAGACTGGTCACGCCAATTAGAGACGTTTAGCTTAATTGGAGACGCAATTAGAACGCAGACTTGTCACAAATTACAGCAGGCGCAGTGACGCATCACGTGTCATTTACTTCCCATTCAACCGCTTTAAGGCTCCCGCAGCCAGGCGCAACGACGGCGTGACGCTACTCTCTGGTACAATTTCTATGAAAACTTACGGAAATTGTTCTACCGGAGTCGCGTCGCACCTGTTCGCGAGAGCCTTTATACGCTTAGCTCGGGCTTCCGGGTAGCTGGTGTCGGGTTTGGTGGCTATACTAAAGATTTGGTATCTAATTACGGTTTCGATATTATAACGGCCGTCATGAAAATCTATTTCAGTATTTGACATGAACGTGTCGAAAAATACTCTGTATTTGAACAGCCGATAATGTGTGATTGTTCACCACTTTTAGGAAACCCCTAGACTGCCTTATTATTGCCTAAATAAAAGTGCGCTGTCAGATATTCAACTTTCGGTGTTGAGCGTAGCGTTGAAAATCCAACAGTGCGGTTTTATTTCGGCTTTGACCCCAGCAGCACACCTACGCCGCGAAACCACCGTAGCAGCGAAACCGCAATAGTTCAATTAAACTGGCTCGCGTCATGTTTCGCTACTCGAATTTCGCGTAGCGGAACATGACGCGAGCCAGTTGAATTGAAATACTTCGGCTTCGCTGCTACGGTTTCGCGACGGATGTGTGCCGCTGGCGTCATTTAGGTCTCGTCTAGTGTTAGTGAGAACTAGCATAATGTAGTGGTCAGCATTTCGCACGTATCGGCGACTATTCAAGCGCGGTCGAGTCACCGGTGCCTATCCGGCAACACTACCGTGTGGAAAGGGGCCTAAAGTCCTTCCCTATTAGATGTACTTATAAAACTGCACTGAGATTGTGTCGGAGTGGAGATATCGATTGAGCTGTGACCTATATGCGTTTGCTACCTACGTGTAATTACCGGTGCGCTTTGCTGAAGATCTCGGATGTTTGAAGGGTACAGACGGCCACCAAGCTCAATGCATGATGATATAGCAAACAACAAAGGATTTACTGCATTACGAAAATTGTTTTACAAATATAAGGACCATAACCTGCTGTATACCTGCTGCTACATACATTCACATTAATAATATGTCTTAGTAGGCTTTAAAGTATAAAAAATATCGTCCATATAATATAGCAATATGGTCTCTACGTCTTACGTGCTTACTTACAGCACTATTATTAAACCTTTTGTCCCCGTGTTCTGTCTGTTGGGTCGATAGTACTGTATTGAGGACATGACATACTCTACCGCCGCGTGTTCTACGACTCGAGTACCGTAAGTTATAGTCTGCTAGCCTGCCGTCTCGGGAACTATCAAACTTTATGCTTGTTTGTTAAAAGGTCAGCATTGATGAAGCATTTACGTTACCCATATAGCTTTGAAGAGGGTATGCTTTTAGTGTTATTTGCCGGTCTAGTCTGTAAAAATCTCAGGCGGGCTCGTGGCTAAATAATAACAGCCGCACGGGTCAATCGAGGGTTAAGCTGCCCTTGCCGTGGTGGGTCTGTGGATGGGTGACCATCTATAACATATTGAGACCCCTCCGTGCCACGGAAAGCACGTTAAACAGATGGTCCCGGCTGCCATTTATAAATCTTTGACAGGTGTTACAGGTGGTCAGAAGCCCGAAAGTTTGACAACCAGTTTTACCTTAAAATACTGGAATTTAGTTGCATCCAGTTAGACGATGATATTATGAAAAGTCTAGGCTAGGCAGATGATGATTTATAAAAAATTACCGTGAAAACGTAGGTGAAGTGAGTTTGAACTGAGCTGCCTTTCCACCTGATGCTAGAGATTGGCACTAAGTATTGACAGCTCTCATTGGTGGAAAATCCTCACGGATGTCCTCCGTCCTAGGGTGGGCGATGGGGTCTGTCAGACTCTTACTGGCTAAAAACCACCCCGACTTTCCCTTCCCACACTTGGACCGGGGATCATGAGATACTTCAAGCTCACCTCACCTTAGTTTCCACGGTAAGATTTTACACATTGCATCGGTACTTATTCATTAAGCTGTCTATTTAGAGTAGCTCTTATACTCGTTATGTAAGAAAACCGGTTTATTTGCGGTTATGATTGATGTTGTGTTGCGATAAGCTGCTGAGGTTTCTGAATGGATGAATTATTTGATAACCTATAGTTATTGGAAAGTTGATCCGGTTCTAGGTGTTCGTGCTAGTGTGATTTGTGTCTGTTAACGTTTACACTATACTTTAAACCTGCTGTATTGTTTGCTAGTCACTGTTCAGTCATACGCAATGCGTTTTACCGTAAATTAAGTATACATTGTGAATATACTGCCTTTGAACTGTAATTTCTATGTGGCATTGGACTATTTCCTTACGTTCAAGACATATTTTCATTCATCAAGAATTTAGTACAACGTTGAATATGTTGTCATACATATGCATCTTTGCCAAGACTATCTTGATTTAAGCGTTGCCTTTTATCACATATCAGCTTCATTTATCATCATCATCTTCAGGGTCTCAGAGCCTCAGGTCATTCCTCCACCCACCCTTTAAATCATGTCAGTACTCACACAATACCTCATGAGCATGACGCATTTAACGAATACATCAGTATTCAGTAGTCTGTCCTTCAAATTATACAGTCGCATACTTTGATATGATCAGCATTGTGCACCAATTCTTTGTTCTGCCGTATCCTGTGTACTCAGTTTGAGGGTCTTAAACTTAAATAAATTCAAGACGATTTGGTATGGACAAATTGTGTGATAAATTGAACACTTGTGAGTAATGTGGAGGATTTATAAGCAGTTTTTGACCCTTTCTGTGTCTCAAGTCTCTACTCTCTAATAATGTTTTTTCGTGTTATTTAGTATAGATAACGGTGACGATTATTTTGGGCACTAACTAAATTAAACTAAACTAGAAGTATATACTTTACTTATGAGTAACGTATGATTGGGGTTTCTTTCACTCTCTCAGTCGATCTCGATCAGTTTGCAATTTTGCATATAAAAGGTCTGAATTCTGACTAAACTTTTTGACAGAATTTGTACTTATCCGTCTGTAGATTACATATATTTGAAGTACAGCACAATCTTTTACGATATTAGTGTACAAACGCCAAGAGAGTAAAACTTCCCAGTACTTTCCTTGTTTCCACTCCGTTTCATGTCTGTCACGCGTCGGAAATTACTTGCCTTCATTTCCTTGAGTAGTTCATTGTGTATTGTGTCGTGCTGACGGAGGAGACGAGCTGAATACCAGCCGGGAACACGTTGAGATATAGCCGGGACTTGGCTGAATACACCCACAATACCTGGCAACACGAGAAACAGGAAAATGATGTATTCAAGTGGGGACTGCTTACTACACAACCAAGTTTCTTGCCTGTGACGTACAATAGAATTTAAGCAAATACTTTCAACTTATGGATAAGTTGAGGTTTATCGTATCGTGTAAATCACGCTGTACCGGTTGCGGATGAATGTGATGAGGAAACCTTAAGGATTACGTACTTTTTGTCAACCCCTTTAGTAAGCAGATGTGATTCCGTGTGAAGTTGTGTATGTCAAGTGACGCAGCTCACGCAGCTGCCTCATCATCAACATGATGGTCATAACACTCATAACATCAAACCTTGTTTCCCCGACGGGTTAGGCAGAGGTGTCCCTAAAGTACATCGATATTTCGCCAGATAAATTTAAGTCCCGTGTAATAGGGGGCGAGCCTATTTCCTATTGCCATCAAGGGGCCACAAATTCAGACTCCGGGCTGGTATTGAGAAAGACACTCCTTATGGAAAACCCAATAACACTTTGTCCGACCTGGGAATCGAACCCAGGCCCTCATGCTCAGTAGTAGCGCCGCGACCACTAGACCTACGAGGCAGTCTGATGTTCAATGGTGCGGTTTTGTCTTTTGCAGATAGCTGCCGAAATATACAATGTCGCCCATGCGCATGTGACCGCCCGTAATTTTCTGAATATTCATGAAAAAATATCGAAAATAAACTTCAAAAGGGGGTCTATCTATAAAATTTTTCATGTCATTCAATTTTTTATTTTTTAAAGATTTGCTTTCTGTTTTTTGACACATCTCCGAAGTTTATGGGTCGATTTGGATTCTGTTTATTATTTCCAAAAGCTTATGAGTTATTTTAACAGTTTAATTAAAATTTTTACATAAAATTATCGACTACGAAAAAAAATACGGAATTGAAGTAATTTTTTCGGTAAAAAATTGTGTATTTATTTTTAAAAAACTAGTGAAAAATGTTATAGATAGACCTTTTGAAGTTTATTTTCGATATTTTTTCATGAATATTCAGAAAATTACGGGCGGTCACATGCGCATGGGCGACATTGTATAGACATTTCAAGCTTCTATTGTTTACCATATTGTACCTTTTTATCTAAGCTCATCAAAAAACCTTGCAACTAAATCCCTAGAAACAGTTCTTCATTAGAATACACATGTAACGCACACTAATTCAGTTGCTGCAGAACACAACGCATGCATACCAGCTGACTCGGTCAAGGTCACGCCTCCCCCGCCCCTCCGTTCCTCCACCGACGCGACCCGCGCGCTTTGGGGACTATTCGCAAAGGAAACGCGGTGTGTTCGCAGTAATAGAGAGAAGAAAATACAAAATATAAAGGCTGCTGTTAGTAAAACTTGGGGTTTTCCTGCTAAGCAGCGTTGTGTCGCAGCATTCCTGTGGTTTGCTAGTTGTAGTACATTTGAACACACTTTTATTCGGACTTTTCCTCTACTATTAACAAGTTAAATGCGTAAGCACAGCGTGGCATAGTTTTCCACTGCTATTAGTCAAGCCGCCTCTCTGTGAGAGGGAGCGAGCGCAGTGCACCTGGTGAATGTCTTCGAATTTTTAGTTCTAGGATATGCCGGTTTCCTCACGATGCAGCGATGTTTTCCTTCCCTATTTTGAGAGCAGTGGTGATGAAATAAATCACACAAAGCTGCCTGGGTTCTTCGAAACCACCTACAACTTCATGGCCATTAATACTGGACCACCAAGTTAGAAGCGCTACACGCAAAGCGCTTGGTATTGCTAATTGTCCATAGACAGTGGAGACGACTAATTACAAGGCAAAAGTAACGGCCAATCCCTTGGTAGTGAATGTGTCTATTGGTGGCGGTAATCACTTCTTATCCTCGTGAAGTTTTCTAGATGTGATACCTTATAGCATAAGCATAACTTTGCAAAGATTAACACGGTAAGTGCACATCAGCTGAGTCGGTCAAGGTCGCGACCCGCCACCCCTCGCACCGCTGGCGATCGTCGCGCTCCACAGAGGGCTCTCGAAGTTGACACTGGGTACGGTCGCAGTGGCAGAGAGAAGATAAATCTTTATGGACCCTTCAGAAGCTATTTACCTCTAAAGCATCTTAGATCTTCTGATTAGCATTTAAGTTTAATAGTGAGAGTTAATATTAAATAATCTGATTAATCAGGATTCGAATACGAATTGGAATGTAAAGCAAATAAAAACGCCAAAGTTTCGACCACACAGAAATGGAGCTGACGATAAAAAAAAGTATTACTTAAAAATACGTTAAACTCCTCTGTAAAGCCTCACTGAAATACGACAATTTTAACAACAATAGCTCAAAAGCTATATTTTGACGTTAACTCTTTTGAAAACCATTGTAACATGATGGTATTGTAACCGTGCCATTATTACGCTTAACAAAAAAACCAAGTGTTCTCTGAACTTATTCTATTCACTTGTTAATATTTTTGTCCAGTGTCATCCATTTTAACAAGATGGAGGTGAGAATAAAGACCTAAGAATGTCTTGTTTACTTTGGCATGATCTGTAATTGCTGTGCTGTCGTTGGACCAATTTAGATAAATGAGATCTTAATCTGTTTGTGTTGGCGCGTTTTCTATACAAATATCGAGTATCCAATCTGTTTCCGAAGTGGAACTAAACGCCTCACTTATTATCGTGATTATTATCGGCCCACGTACATCTGTCTAAGCTGAACCGAGGACGTCTTTGGGGTGACTTATACATATAATTGAATTCTTGCTGAGTTTCGTAATCCAAATATTAGCTTATCCTAATCCTGTCCTTATCCTGGACTGTGTGAAAGATGATTTAGCTAGAAAGGGATTGGCTACTGAGATGACGACTATAATAAGAAAAAAAGCTGAGAGGTTTCAAGGGACACCCGGATGGAACGAAGTTATGGAATGAACCTCACAAAGGCATGCCACTAATTAGTACCTGTGGTCGCTCACAGATGGCATTATAATAAAAAATAATTATGGAATGAACCTCACAAAGGCATGCCACTAATTAGTACCTGTGGTCGCTTACAGATGGCGTTATAATATAACTGTTTTGCATTAAAACAAAACAGTTATTATGTTATGAAAAACATAACATTTGATTGAAGAAGCTGTCTTAAATTTTACCGATAATAAGAATAAAAGCACTTACATTCCGTCTTCGTTACCTGTGGACTTTTCACTTTAGCAAGATTTGCGGTGACTCTCCAAACTGTCACTGTCAAAATGTCATAGTAGTCTTCAAAATTCAACAGCAAGCACATTGCTCAAATGTTATGTTTTTCATAACATAATAACTGTTTTGTTTTAATGCAAAACAGTTATATTATGTTTCCTTCAAAACATAACATTTGATTGAAGACCTGTTTGATATCTGCTGGTGAAAGAGTACCTGAAGGATGTAGACGCTATGTGAATTAAAAATTATATGTATTTAATGAATATTTCGGTCTGTATTCATTAAATGTTCCAATAAAACAATGAAGATTTTTTAATCTATTTATCCTAGTAAGTTCAAGAAATTAAAACATCTTCCACATGATGTTATAGATTAATGGCAAATTTATTTGTCGTACTTAAGGTGAACATGAATCATAAAGCTACACTATACTGATAAATAATAGAACATCAATGAGACTTAGTCTGAATAATAATCTCATCAATAAAGTCTAATTGGATCACTGATATCCTTAATTAATACAAGTTAGGTTATTTACTTGGCAGTTATGAGATCAATCAAATAATGTACAAACCACTTTGAATCTCATAGACAAGTAATTTTATAAAGATGTGGAAACACAAACTCAATGTCATAAATTTTATATAACAAAGTTAAAATTTCATTGAAACTGAAATTTAATTAGGACCTTTTATTAAAAAGACCAATAGATTAGTCAGGTAGTGATGTCTCACCATCTCACCATTTGCTAATTATATACTTCAAATGTGTATCATATTCACATTATATAATTTAAATAATTATTTTCTTAGGGAATTAAATATTATCCTATAATAAATCCTCTTTTGCTCTCACAGAGAGGAGGCCCTTTGTCCACTCAGTGGGAACATTATAGGCTGAGCATTAGAAATTCTCTTGAGAGGTAGCCCTCTCTACTACTTCACAAAAATATGTGGCTCTTCCAATTTCATTTCGTCTGATGATCTATTTTCCAGTCAGCCTCCCGAAGGCTACAGACGTTATACTTTCTGGAGGCTCATTTATCTCAGTCTGCTTAAAAATGAATTTAGTCCATTCTGAGGAGAGACAGCGTTGTCTTTCAAGGCAAGCTTAGCCACACCTGTTATTGTAACCAAAGTCAACAAGGATTATGGTATATTTTCAAGTACCTACATTCAGTGACTTTGAACCACACCTTGGCCACACACTGTTATTCAAAGTCAAAAAGTTGTGCGATATCTTATAATCTTAGGTTAAACAGGTAAATCTCCAATATACAAAGGGGTCTTTTTTATCCCATTTGGGTGACTGGATAATGCTTTTGAAACTAACAAATGGACAAAATCTGTTTAGATCTAACATCTGTTGGTGCAGTATGTTGGGATCAGGTTATTTAGGACTAATGCCATGCACTATGACAATTCACCTCTGAATATGAAACTTTATAAGCACATACATTGCTTATTTGTGTTTTGAATGTTAATTTATTCTGAAATAAATGATTAATAATAATCAGTAATTAGTGTACTGTGGACTATCTCCAAATATATTTTAGTAAGTATCTTCTTCCTCTATCGACCACTGCTCCTTGCAACCTGACTGCCCCCCCCCCCCCAGCTTTCCAAGCTAGGAGTTGCGGCTTCAAATTCAAATTCAAAATATCTGTATTGTGGGCATATTATGTCAGTTATGGGTCTTAATAATAAATTAAAGTAGCAGTAGCTAGTAGTAGTAGCTTGTCAGGTCTAAGAGGTTCTTACATGGATCCTGTATTGGTACTGGGTCTCCGAGACCTCTCATCTCCAAAGTACGGGAGCGGGGCTTACTGGGTCTAGTATGGGGCGATTTATATATAGTACGTCCCCATCCCATTACCGAGTTCAGATGACTGAACACTCAGTTTTAAATTGGGCGAATAGAAAATACCCATGCTAGTTGATGCTGTCACCTTTGACTAAAAGCATCGCGGAAGCTTGCCAAGCCATCATTTGAGTCCCACGTACTGTCGCACAACGGCCGACTTATCTGACGCGAAAAGGTCGTAAACGTAAGGGACGCCCCACTTTGAAACATGGCCTCCGAGGCCTGGGGCCTGGAGCAACAGGAGCCAATCAGGCTGGTCTGTTCTTAAAAGCGGTCGGCTAAGCCGTTATAACACTTTTAAACTCCCCGGGAGTTAAACCGCTGACAGAGTGATGTTCAGCTAATCTGCGAACTTCGTCGTTTTGCAAGTAAGGTTCAGTAACGCTAGGGAAACTTATCCCTCAATGGTTGTCGGAATGAACTAGAACATTTGCACTCTGAAGACTGGCTTTTTGGCTGCTTATTATTGCGTATATGGCAAATATCTTTCTCAGGTTTGAGTGCCATTTTTTCCTGGTAAAGTTCCTGACAAGAGTAGAATAGTAACTTACTCTTTGTAATTTATACCATACGAATTACAGATATAATAAAAGTAGTATTTTTACATACAGTGACCCAATGGGCTTATCACTAAAAGCAATCTTTTAAAGACATCTTTTGGATTTATAGAGTACCTAGGTAGCCCGTTTATGTGGGCTCCCTACCCTTCCTCCACGTCATGTGTGGATAGGAAGTGGGTTATCTCACCATGTCTAGAGGAACTGAGCTGTGGTCTATCAATAGCCTCTGGCCACCACATTAGCTCTTGGCAAACCAGTGAACTACCAAACCAGGCAGGGCCTTGTGACAGGTGGCAGTGTTCACAAAAAAGGCCAAAATATTCTAAATCTTGATTGAGATTTCGAATTGACTTAGGAGATTCACTTGTCACCCAAGCTTTGTTAGGACTTCCAGTCTCCGAGACATAGAAATCACTCAGTTGGCTGCCACTGCAAATATGTCCAGGGAACTGAACAAATGCCAAAAAGGGCACATACCAAATTATTTTTTTATTATTTTTTTATTTTGGTACTTATGGACTCTCAGGAGTCATTGGTGTAAACTATTTCATAAACCCTTCATTCATTCATAAAACATTGCTTCCATCTTACTTTTCAATTATCATCATCTTACTAAAAGAGTTTATTGTTTGGCTTGGTTCTGAACCATCGCATTACCAGACGTCGTCATACTCATGCTGGCAGTTTGACGAACTAGGCCATAAAATACAAATTAAATGGTACACATTCTATTTAGGATTCGAACTCAGACCTCATTGTTTGTTTATCCATTGCTTAGCCCACAGCTACCTGCACATTGAATGTAAACAATAGGCTATTTGATTATAATATCATAATCTTAGAAATCCGCATAGATTAATATTATGGGTTTATAGAAATTTGCAGAATTTTCTCAAAATAGAAATGTTCTGAATATTATTATTTTATTTAGTATTTGACTTCCTGTTATGCTCTTATCATTCCCAAGCTTTAACATGGTTCTTTAGGCAGCCTGAATCTTGTCAACAGTATGAATCTTGGCCTAGTTATTCTTGCAATGATCCTCATTTATCATGTCTTTAAAATAAAATAAAAAATATAAAAGAACTATTTCTTTTAAAACCAACTTTAATTAACTAAATATATTGTCATTTTTAAATTGTTTAGTGGCTGTATTTGCTCCATATCTAATAAAATATGAATAATATTTTGATAGAGCAAGCTAGGTTATGATGGTCATAGTCCCAATCATAACTACAAGATTTTCTTTAATTGTTACAAAATACAACAAAGAATAATTCTTCTAATGTTGTTTAACTATTTCCCATTTCCTAATAGTTATAAGACTCTGTCATGATAAGACTTTGTCATGTTTAATTAGTAACTTTAATGTTCTAAATGCAGATTATAATGCAGAGGAGTTCATAAGAGATGCTGAACTGGAGATGCTGCTGTAATATAACAACTGCAACTACAACACATGAGAGTATTGTTGGATGGGAGTGTTCGGATTACTTTCAAAAGGGAAAGTAGGGTACAATCCCAGTGAGTAGGTTGCTGCCCAATTAACAAGTCCCTCTGGACCTTGCTTTAGCAGCTAGCTCTATCTGCGCTAGACCTACAATAGAGATCCCAGCCAAAACCCCCTCCGCAGGGGTTAAATAGTCTTTAGTTTTGTTTAGTGGCATAAGCACTCATTAACTTTTAATTCAGTGTGTGAACAAAACATCTGGGCTGGGTGAGCACAGGTCTCCTCCTTATAACGGATTGACAGAATGTCAAAGAAATTGCTGGAGTAGCTTTAGCTCCTCAAGACATTCTGTATTTGCTTTAGGAATTACTACCTAATGATCATAATATTTTACACTGAACTCTTTTAGTTGTAATATTTCTGTCTCTTAACACACAACCGGATATTTAGAAAACAACAAAGCGCTTCTGAAGTATTATACTAGCAAGCCGCCCCTAAGGCTACCCACCGATCAGAAGCAGTTTAGAAGTTCGTTGATGGTGTTTCTCAGTAAGCCTAGTGATATAGGTACTGTAGAACTTGTGTCATATTAACAGATTAACACTTACTTGGCTACTCATTCAATTGTAATTGCGTAGGTCCGACTTACAGGAAATCGTTTCGACTTCACCCTCCCGGTTTTTCACCACTTTGGCACTAAGGAGGATCGTTGCTACAATCGCGATCGGTTGCTTGTCGCAGGCACCGGCTTTCGATTTCCATTCCGGCATTTCGCTGGCTTAACGATCAGCGTAACACTAATATATCACTTACAAGCACTATTATTACTTTCTATAAAGTTTTACCTGAAACTTTACAATTTTTTTTTAGAAATTTACGAGTGAAAAATTTTTCCGTACGTTGGCGGCAAAATTTTTAGACGCTATGACATTTTGACAGTGACAGTTTGGAGAGTCACCGCAAATCTTGCTAAAGTGAAAAGTCCACAGGTAACGAAGACGGAATGTAAGTGCTTTTATTCTTATTATCGGTAAAATTTAAGACAGCTTCTTCAATCAAATGTTATGTTTTGAAGGAAACATAATAAAAAATAAAAAGTGTCGTTATAACTTTTGGTCCCAATTTTTTCCGTCTAGCCCCCTTTCGCAACGCGCGAAAGGGAACTTTGTTCCAATAAGAAGAACTGCTGTTACTAGTGATATGGGTATTAGAATGTTGGTTAGCTTATCCAAGTCTACTACCACTCTTGCTCTATTCCAAATTGCGCCAAAAATATAGCGGTTTTGAATAAGTGTTCTGAACCCACTACTAGTCACACTAAGGCCTGTGAACAGTGAAGCAAAGCGCACATTACAGCCGCATCGGCCCGCAGCGCACGCAACGCATTTTCAAACAAAATCGTGGGTTGCTGCCCTGCCTGTAATGTGGCATGGTTCATAGAAAATTTACGAAAGTGATGTAGGGGCACTTTTGCAATGCCTTTATAAAATGCACCCACAACATTACCGAATCGGTAACTCGCTCATCATCATCTCATCTGCCAGCCTTTTCCAAACTATGTTGGAGTCGGCTTCTAATCTATCCGGATGTAGCTGAATATGGTATTCAGGTGAATATGGTATTTTGCATGGAGCGACTGCCTATCTGACCTCCACAACCCATTTACTGGGTATTACGATACCCCTTGGCAAGACTGGTTATCAGACTTTCGGGTTTCGGTCTCGAGTTTCTGTCGGGTTTCGGGTCTCGGTATGTATAAAAGATGGTGAACCATCCTCGGCAAGCGTTGCTTAACCTTGAAGATCGACCCGTGCGGCTGTCATCATTTAGGTACGAGCGGTAACTCGCTATCGCTTAAAGTGAGGCCGCACCCCTGCAGGGGGAAGCTTTGTGGCAAAGTGTGCTGATTGTATTAACTTCCCCCGAGGCACGAGCAGCGCGCGCACTAGATACATAGGAACAGAAGTTCTGCTGCACCTACTTTACGAAACAAACATGTCACTGGTATATGCACTTCTCCAGTGAGTGTACAGAGTTACGTACTACATAGGGGCTACTCTAACTAAAGCATCGATTAACTACAGGAACACTTCAGCGCGGTTTCGCGGCACGCAGTTTGTATTCCAAACTGAATTTAGTAACAGGTCGTTACTCGTGAGTCGTGAGGTCATACTTTTTAGGAGTAAAGCTATGATTTCCGAAGAGCGGTGGCCACCACAGTGACGGCTGTCATGGACATTATGACACCGGGGTTTGACGACGGTGTCAAAAAACGCTCTCTTGGAAAACACACCAACTTACTTTCATAAATAACGTTTCAGTGACGTCATTCACAAATAAATGGCAGACGCTTTGTGGCGGCCATCACTCTTCTACAAACAGTACAAGTTTTAGATATTAAAATAACGCCGGGTTATTTTAATAAACCGGCGCGCGCGGACGCTCAAACATAAATTCTAACTTAATCCAAAGACCCAACCACCTAATCCCTCTGCGCTTTTCTAACCATTGGCATGAGGGTGCAAAGAAGGGTAGTATTACAGGATGCCCCAGCGAATTGACTCATTCACCAATTAGCAGAGACGGCGGCGGCTGAATGAGACTCTCTGCTCCACGATGGAAGTTAAGATAGCATGTTTGTTGTCTTTGAGAACTTTTCATTCGAGTGGTTCCGTCATTCCGTGGTTATAACGAGGGTCAGTTTGACAAATAACTGCTCCTGATAAAGTCTGGTTATCGGTACAAATTACTTTTCTCAAACTCAAAACATTTTTATTATTATTATAAATTATTAAGCTATTGCATAGCTTCTATCGCGGGCCTTGACCGTGGAGACCGAATCCAGAAATTCCGTAACGAAAATACCTAACGCCTAACGAGAGTGTTGTATTGAAAATTTTGTCTGTTTGACAACAAAGTTCAAAACTTAGACGAATGATCTAACGAGAGTGTTGTAAATATTGAAAATTATGTTTAACTGTTTGACAACAAAGTTCAAATTTACTTAGACGAATGATCCTTGACTATTAATAGTTAAATTAAAACCATTTTATTAGTTTGATGTTCCCATTACGTTGTGTCAAGTTTTAAAAACTATAAATGTGAATAACAGTTCCTGTCAATGTCACCATTGCTATTTCTTGTATTCTGGTTAATATTTTACAATTGCATAAGTTGATAAAAAATGCTATGCAATAGCTTTACCGCGGCAGTCCCCGAGTGCCACACGTCTTTTTTCAGTGACGTCATTCAAAGCATTTATTTCAATAAAAACAATTAAGGCACTTTTGAATTCCCAACGGGTCGGTCAGTCAGAAAGATGAAGCCAAGGCTTAGTGGGTTCCTATCGAGAAGAACAGGCAATAAACTCCATGGACACTGTTTTAAATCAAAATGGTAGGGTGGTGTGGTGATAGACGCGAGAGAGTTAGAATCCCGTCCGATGCTGTCGTTTCTATGAACTTGTGTAACAAAAATCTATAAAATCACGCAAGATTCAAATTATTTGCCAACGATAACATCACAATAACATTTATACCATTCCCCCTCTAAAAAGCTTATTTTATTCACTGAAAACAGTGAATAAAAAGCTCTTTTAATCACTATTTTGGTGTTTGAATTTAGAACACACCAATGTATTCGACCTCTATCTCAACGCTATACAAACTCCATAACTTTCACTTTCGACTCACTTTCCACTTTCGACTCCACCCATTTTCATAGAACTCATAACTCATCATTCCGCCATAAAAGTCTATGACTTTTATTATTCGTAGTTGGAAATGAAACCTCCGGGAGGTTTCACTTCCAACGTCCACGAGGGCTCCCGGCATCCCATACCCAAGTAGGTGAACCCTCCAGGAGGGCTCCCGACACTGAACGTCTACATTTAAAATGAGCCCTCCGCGAGGGTTCCCGGCATTCCATATCCAAGTAGGTGAACCCTCCAGGAGGGCTCCCGACACTGAACGTCTACATTTAAAATGAGCCCTCCGCGAGGGTTTCCGGCATTCCATATCCAAGTAGGTGAACCCTCCAGGAGGGCTCCGACACTGAACGTCTACATTTAAAATGAGCCCACCGCGAGGGCTCCTGACATCCCACACCCAAGTAGGTGAACCCTCCAGGAGGGCTCCCGACACTGAATGTCTACATTTAAAATGAGCCCTCCGCGAGGGCTCCCGACATCCCATATCCAAGTAGGTGAACCCTCCAGGAGGGCTCCCGACACTGAATGTCTACATTTAAAATGAGCCCTCCGCGAGGGCTCCCGACATCCCATATCCAAGTAGGTGAACCCTCCAGGAGGGCTCCCGACACTGAACGTGTTAACCTTATTAAATGTCTATTTTCGCTTAAATCTTTCTTTTTCTCGTAGTCATGGTATAAAGTATAGTATGCAACTCTTGAATAAAACGGATTTATATCGAGGGCCATGAATCACTCGCGTCGCTCAGGATTCTAACACTTGAATCACTCGCTGCGCTCGTGATTCAATCATCATGAATCACTCCCTACGGTCGTGATTCAGTCGTTAGAATCCTTCACTTGATCGTGATTCATCTATGTCCCTCGCTTTAAATCCGGCCTTTATTCATTAGTTGCATAATATACTATTATACCATTCCCCCTCTAAAAAGCTTATTTTATTCACTGAAAACAGTGAATAAAAAGGTCTTTTAATCACTATTTTGGTGTTTGAATTTAGAACACGTCAATATATTCGACCGCTATTTCAATGCTATACAACCTCCTTAACTCTTTCGACTCCACCCATTTTCATAGAACTCATACGCCATGCCGCCATATATATTGGAAGTCTACGACTTTTATTATTCGTAGTTGGAAGTGAAACCTCCGGGATTTTTTTTATTTTTTATTTTCACGGTTTATAATCTGTATTTGCTAAAAAAAACCTACATTTAGAATGAGCCCTCCGCGAGGGCTCCCGCCATCCCATACCCAAGTAGGCGAACCCTCCAGGAGGGCTCCCGACACTGAACGTCTACATTTAAAATGAGCCCTCCGCGAGGGCTCCCGGCATCCCATATCAAAGTAGGTGAACCCTCCAGGAGGGCTCCCGAAACTCAATGTCTACATTTAAAATGAGCCCTCCGCGAGGGCTCCCGACATCCCATATTCAAGTAGGTGAGCCCTCCAGGAGGGCTCCCGACACTGAATGTCTACATTTAAAATGAGCCCTCTGCGAGGGCTCCCGACATCCCATATCCAAGTAGGTGAACCCTCCAGGAGGGCTCCCGACGCTGAATGTCTACATTTAAAATGAGCCCTCCGCGAGGGCTCTCGACATCCCATATCCAAGTAGGTGAACCCTCCAGGAGGGCTCCCGACACTGAACGTGTTAACCTTTTATTAAATGTCTATTTTCGCTTAAATCTTTCTTTTTCTCGTAGTCATGGTATAAAGTATAGTATGCAACTCTTGAATAAAACGGATTTATATCGAGGGCCATGAATCACTCGCGTCGCTCAGGATTCTAACACTTGAATCACTCGCTGCGCTCGTGATTCAATCATCATGAATCACTCCCTACGGTCGTGATTCAGTCGTTAGAATCCTTCACTTGATCGTGATTCATCTATGGCCCTCGCTTTAAATCCGTCCTTTATTCATTAGTTGCATAATATACTATTTTAGTCTGAAATTATTCCCTTTGTACCAATTAATGGTAATGGCGACTGGCCCACGTTACATGAAGGTCGTCCCTATGACATTGGCACTAAATGCCTAGACTAAGGTACACGGTATTCCTGTGGGGATCTATGGATGTCTACATCATTAACATGGAGCCTAGAATAGTTCTAATTAGTGCTAAGCGCACGCACGCTGCGTATTTTGAAACTATGTTTAGCGCCGGAATGTTGACACATTCTAGGGTTTTCACTAATGAAGCGAGGCTTCAGATTCTACTCTTTTGAAATGGCTTTTATTTTTCGGGGCTAAAGTATTTACCCCATATTAAGAATATGAGGTATTTATGAATCAAACAGACATATTATTATGTTGGTTTTTTTAGGGTTCCGTACCCGAAGGGTGACAAACGGAACCCTATTCATAAGCCTCCGCTGTCCGTCTGTCTGTCAGCGAGCTCTATCTCATGAACCGTAATAGGTAGGCAGTTGAAAATTTCACAGATTGAGCATTTCTATTGCCGCAAGAGCAACAAATAATAAAATTAAAAAATAAAGGGGGGTCGCCATACAATAAAATAAAATTTTGAAAAAAAAATTATCTGACCCTGGCATGTGGGGTATCATTTTCTAGAGCTCATCGAGTAGAGAATAAATATAATTTTTATTTGTTTTTATCTTCAAAAATGATGAATTAGGGGGCCGTAGAAGTTGCCTGTTTTAGACCATTTTTGTACGAGCTCTATCTCAACAACTAAACAAATTAGGAATTTGAAACTTGTGTGTATCATGTAACATATACTGTTTATAATCAACAAATACTAAAAACGCCGATTCATAACGTATTTTATATAATATGGGCGATTTTCTGCAACTTAAAGTAATAGTTTTGTATTTCATGCTAATATTATGCGATATAAATTCCACAGATAACTATTTAATAGTCGGAGTAATGACATGGAATTAGTAAGTACCTACTATCATGGCAGCATATTATACTATTTCGATCATTTAAATTTCGATCATCCAAAAAGGTCTACAAAATAAACTTTCTTCACAAGATTTTAAAACCGGCCAGTATTTTTTGAGTTTAAGAACTTTATCGACTTTTTTCAAAGTATCCCTAGACGGTGTTGATGTGTGTACCTCGTGTTAAAACTACACTCCAATAGACAATATATTCAGTAACATTGAAATGAATGCTGGCACATACAGTGTACTATTCAGTTACCTAGCTTAAACCGTTGTGGATACAATTTCATATTGAGAAAAATTATTGGTGTAAAAATATTCGGTCATGGCGGCCAATCTCAACGGAGACTGGCCTTCGGCGCGGGAGATATTATAGTGCACAAGTGTGTGCGCAGACACGAGTGCACTCTCTCTTCCCTCACTCTCATAGTCCGATGGGATGCGTAAAAATAATAAGTAAATAAAATCTGTCAAGTGCGAGTCGGACTCGCACACGAAGGGTTCCATACCATGTCGTACAAGATTTAACACTATGAATTTTTGTAATACTTTCGTAAAGGTAACAACAGAGGCGCTATAAAAAAACAAAGATTTGTAAAGAAATTGTCTAATTTTAATGAGAAAATGTTGTTGTGTTAAAATATAGGTGTAGGAGTATATTTCATTTATTTTAAGAGAAAAATATTAAGTTAACTTTATCCAGTAACATGCATTAACTAAAGTCAAAGTTATTTATTTGCTACTATCATAGTATTAGTAGGTATAAATAGGTATATATGGTAGGTAGATATGTAGTACCTACCTACCCTGGTAAGAAGGGTAGGGTAGGTAGGTACGGTAGGTAATTAGGTAGAAATAGGTAATTAAGAAAGGTAGATGCGCCGTAGATAAGTACTTAGTGCTAACCGTGCGAAGCCAGGCCGGGTAAAACTAGTTACTTATAAATAAAAGGATTTCTCTTGCTACATCAGACTATATTGTACAAAATTTAATGTAAGTAGTACGCCAAATTTTAATTATAACTGTGCGTTTGCACTGGCGAAACATTCACAACAAAACATGTTGGAATCTCTATTTTCTGTAAATTTTTCATACAATGTTTGACAGGAACTAGAGATTTCAACATGTTTTGTCGTGATGTTTCGCCAGTGCAAACGCACGGGTCAATACAGGTATTTATTTACGTTATTTTTGATAGTCATACAGAAATCTATTATTTCTTACTTATTATTTTTACACATCCCATCGGACTATGAAAGTGAGGGAAGAGAGAGTGCACTCGTGTCTGCGCACACACTTGTGCACTATAATATCTCCCGCGCCGAAGGCCAGTCTCCGTTGAGATTGGCCGCCATGACCGAATATTTTTACACCAATAATTTTTCTCATTATGAAATTGTATCCACAATGGTTTAAGCTAGGTAACTGAATAGTACACTGTATGTGCCAGCATTCATTTCAATGTTACTGAATAATTATATTGTCTATTGGAGTGTAGTTTTAACACGAGGTACACACATCAACACCGTCTAGGGATACTTTGAAAAAAGTCGATAAAGTTCTTAAACTCAAAAAATACTGGCCGGTTTTAAAATCTTGTGAAGAAAGTTTATTTTGTAGACCTTTTTGGATGATCGAAATTTAAATGATCGAAATAGTATATGCTGCCATGATAGTAGGTACTTACTAATTCCATGTCATTACTCCGACTATTAAATAGTTATCTGTGGAATTTATATCGCATAATATTATCATGAAATACAAAATTATTACTTTAAGTTGCAGAAAATCGCCCATATTATATAAAATACGTTATGAATCGGCGTTTTTAGTATTTGTTGATTATAAACAGTATATGTTACATGATACACACAAGTTTCAAATTCCTAATTTGTTTAGTTGTTGAGATAGAGCTCGTACAAAAATGGTCTAGAACAGACAACTTCTACGGCCCCCTAATTCATCATTTTTGAAGATAAAAACAAATAAAAATTATATTTATTCTCTACTCGATGAGCTCTAGAAAATGATACCCCACATGCCAGGGTCAGATAATTTTTTTTTCTAAATTTAATTTTATTGTATGGCGACCCCCCTTTATTTTTTAATTTTATTATTTGTTGCTCTTGCGGCAATAGAAATGCTCAATCTGTGAAATTTTCAACTGCCTACCTATTACGGTTCATGAGATAGAGCTCGCTGACAGACAGACGGACAGCGGAGGCTTATGAATAGGGTTCCGTTTGTCACCCTTCGGGTACGGAACCCTAAAAATAATAGATTTCTGTATGACTATCAAAAATAACGTAAATAAATACCTGTATTGACCCGTGCGTTTGCACTGGCGAAACATCACGACAAAACATGTTGAAATCTCTAGTTCCTGTCAAACATTGTATGAAAAATTGACAGAAAAAAGAAATTCCAACATGTTTTGTTGTGAATGTTTCGCCAGTGCAAACGCACAGTTATAATTAAAATTTGGCGTACTACTTACATTCTATTTTGTACAATATAGTCTGATGTAGCAAGAGAAATCCTTTTATTTATAAGTAACTAGCTTTACCCGGCCTGGCTTCGCACGGTTAGCACTAAGTACTTATCTACGGCGCATCTACCTTTCCTAATTACCTATTTCTACCTAATTACCTACCCTACCTACCTACCCTACCCTTCTTACCAGGGTAGGTAGGTACCTAACCTACCCTACCTACCCTACATATCTGCCTGCTTACCTACCATATATACCTATTTATACCTACTAATACTATGTTAGTAGCAAATAAATAACTTTGACTTTAGTTAATGCATGTTACTGGATAAAGTTAACTTAATATTTTTCTCTTAAAATAAATGAAATATACTCCTGCACCTATATTTTAACACAACAACATTTTCTCATTAATATTAGACAATTTCTTTACAAATCTTTGTTTTTTTATAGCGCCTCTGTTGTTACCTTTACGAAAGTATTACAAAAATTCATAGTGTTAAATCTTGTACGACATGGTATGGAACCCTTCGTGTGCGAGTCCGACTCGCACTTGACAGATTTTCTTTTTTTTTCTTTTTGCTGTGTTAATAATTCAACAGCGTGCTTTCATTAAGGCAGTAATTTAGGTATCGTTTACTGTTAGTGAAAACGGGCATTATACGGCCTTACTTCGCAGAACATTTTAGTAAAGATTCTTATCTCTTCTGTATGAAGTACGAGCATAAAATACAAAAACGCTTTTGCCATAAAAGTCGAATCAGAGGGCAAGGTAGGAGCATTGTCTGCTGGACTGATTGCCCAGGATGTGCTTCGTTACGGCACCGGCAGCAAGTCTCTACTTAATGTAATCCACGGCTACATGATACCTACCCCTTTCCAGACTATTCCAAATGCACTCGCCGGTCTACGTCAACGAATGTTAAACCTTCTTCCTTATACCATGCTGCAGCGCAACGCACTGGCGCGGCTCGCTCGTCAGGCGCATTTGTGCGGACACTGATATATGTGGCGATTACTGGCGATGCGGCGCGTGCTGTATGAGGTTCATACAAAATGTCCGAAAGTGATTTAGGAGGAATTTTGCAATGCGGCGCGGCCTGACGGGATTTCTAATGTGCTTAGACACAATTTTGCAATGCGGCCCGCGCTTAGCATTAAGGTACGACACTAAAACCAAGGTTAGACCACATGTCACTTCACAAATGCCACGCTTCAGATATGCCTCTAGCTGTTGGAGAGGCACGCGCCGTCTGCTGGCAGCGCGCCAGGCCGGGGTCTGTGAACGATGCACTATGCGCCGCTCGTACCAACACAGTGACTTAACGTTCTGTCACTGAAGCATGCGGATGTTAGGTAGAGACCTTGAAAACTTATGTCCTGGCGGGAACTATATAATATAGGTACCTAATAGTTACCTTCACGTGGCAAAGCGACTGCAGGGCAGATGCCATTTCTCATACTGAAGTACTAATTAGGTACATCGTGAACAAGTGAACACAGACATCCCTCACTGTGTCCGCGTGGTGGATTACGTCCCTTTCACAGAAAGGCCTGAGTTCCAGCAGTGAGAACAATATAGGCTGATGCTTGTGAATGGAGCTTCAAATAAAAAAAACCGTTACTAGGCCAACATGGATGTTTTCTAACATTATGACGGTATATTAAATGGAAAGTTACTGGTACAAAGTCTTACTTTACGTAACACTGTCCGAATCGGAGCCGAATCGAATTCCGGGGAACCACTACCTCTATGTCGTTTCCGCGAACAAATAGATGACACTTAACACTGTATGTACAAGTTTACAGTTTACAGTTCGTCCTTACTTCCTAACTCTCTAGGATAAGGATATTGAATAGGCGGCACTAGCACAGACCGAACCCCTGAACTTCTTCGTATTTGGTAAGCTTTTCTTGTATCAGCTGGTAAAATGATTAGCTAGCAGCAAGGTGGTGGTAGCACACAACACAAGATAGGTTAATAGATGCCATTCCACCAAAATAGTATGCAGCACATTTGTTGACAAATATTTTGAGCAGAACCCTAGCAGTGCGTGTACTTGAGATGTAGTGTAGTTTGTCTGTTTACACCGGCAAAACTGTGTCGAGGAGTAGCCCACCAGACACAACACCCATTTGGTTAGAGGATCCTCCCTTTTCTTGGAGGATGAATGAACTTAACACCCTATTCCTCATAACACTATATTTATGTGCATCTTATTCAGCAAGTTTTCTTTTATCATGGTTTCGGTTGAGCAATAATTTAAAAGAGTTTGAAAGGCTTCAAACTTAACCATATTGATTAAACGCCTCGGCAGTTTATTGAAATGCCTATTTTTTGTCTCAGCATTGGGTTGCAGGAAGTGCTCTATAACTGTGAGTTCTCAGAAGGCGAACAGTTTAATTGGAAGTTATTTTTACTTGGCAATTGTTTCAGTTCTATTTCTATAAGTGGGGGCTTTGACCGGAACTGTGCCGCTAAGGAATTATTGAGACTTACTTCAAAGTAAAGCGATCTGGAGGCTGAGACACATGCTTATAATAAAGGAAAACCGTTGGCAGTTTAAGTCCTTCGGTAAACCTAGACATCTAAAAAACGTATGTCGACATCTACTGCCTCATACGTGCTGCACTGAGGTGTCCTGCATCGCGATATCAGAACTTATATTCCGCGCGATTAGCTTTATGCAGAAGCTCGACAACAACCATTGCACAGTAGCCTAGCAAGTACCAGACACAACACAAGCACAACACCCGTCTGATCGGAGGAAACTACCTTTTCTATGGAGAATGAGCTCGACTCACACACCCTGTTTCTTATACTAAACCTCTTATAATTAATGATATCTTACGAAAATACATATAAGAGCTGGAATAAACGTCTGGGTTTTATAAACAAGGTGGTATTATGATGTAGTAGTTTTTAAATTATACCTTGATAACATGACATATATACCTTCTCTGTCTCACCCTTGTCTCACCGGTCACGCACTTTTAGGGAATGACCTAATTTACCCTGGAAGGAAACCACTAAAAAATATTGTGTAATAAAGCTATCAACTCCTCGTCTATGGATGTACGTGGCAACACTGTGGTTGTGATACCTTCTGATTTCTCTGTCCTTACAAGGACGCTGCGTGACCGTACATACATTAATCCAAAAAGTAAAAGTACCGTAGATACTTTAATTGTATACAACGTGCGATACTGACTCACAACTAAAGATATCACTTTATCCAAGCAGGATAACATCTCTGTCTAACCCATCGGAGAAACTAGCGTGATGTAATGTTATACAACAATGCGTGATATTATTATGATGTTGGATGAACAGTCGACAGTTAAAACTTCAGAGTATTCTCATTAAAAAACTTCAGATGTCGACGTACTGTAATTGCATACGCCCTGAAGCCGTATACTAAAACAGGGTTTTGGACACGATGTGCGCTTTTATCATTTCTAACATGAAGATATTATTAAGGCATCCACGTCCTTAAAATGTTTTGAAATGCGTGGACTTTATAACGTTCGGACGGACGGAAAGAAGCGTCTTCATTATATTTCCATACATTTTACTTCCCTATGTTATCGTGATGCCGTGACGTGGACGTCCACGTATTGTTACGTTAGAAATTACAAGGATAATAAAAAAATTGAAAACCCTCGTCACTAACATTTCCTCAATTCTCTTTCCTACTCCATCACCAGACCCTGTTCATCATCTATCTATAACCTATTCATTGAGACTATTCCAATGAGCCCAAACACGACACCTGTGCTGTAAGTTGTAAGGGAGTTGGGTATCCTGCATCCCCCAAATTCCAGGTGATGCTGCAGCATCAGTTCAAGGTTACTATGTTCTTCTAATGTCATTGAAGTAACAGAATACCAAATTTCGAATCGATCAAACCTGTGGAAGATGTTCAAATCCATTCACCAACTAGAAAAGAGATGATAATCTTTAAGCGGCTGAACCGATTTTCTAGAATCATAGCTAAGAACAATCTCGATCAAGTCAGCTATAAAAAAAATTTAACAAAAAAATTAAAACCGACTTCCAAAAAAAATACTACAAAGTGAAAAATAACTTTAATTTCGGAAGTCGGTGTCTTTAGTTTTTAATTTTCGTTTTTTTGCCACCGACTTCCGAAATTAAAGTTATTTTTCACTTTGTAGTATTTTTTTTGGAAGTCGGTTTTAATTTTTTTGTTAAAAATTTTTATTTTTCACTTTTTAGTTGTGGTTTTGATGTGAAGTGTTCGCTTATTATTTATTTAACAATCACAGCACATCATGTAACACTATTAGACCTAAACGTTAATGAGATTTACCTTCAAGTTCAACCTAATAGCCTCAAGGAATACTATTCTCTATCCATATGTACGTATAATTTTGAAAGAATTTTCTCTGAACTCCTAACCTTTGAGGAGTTGTACCTTCCATCATCAGCTCATCCATAGGAAATCATCATCAAACGCAAATAATTGAACAAACTGTATGATGTTGTCTGAAACGTAACAGTTATATGCTTATAAATTGAGTGTTCTTCTCGATTTCCTTGGGATTCCATCATCATATGCTGACTAGATGACCAGGGTACCAACTTGAATATGTACCCTAACGAACAAAAAAAGAATTACGCAAATCGGATTAGAAATTTTAAAGTTATCGACATTATAAAGTTGTCTCCTCCTTTTTGGGAAGTCGGTTAAAAACAAAAACACAATCGATTCAGTCGTTAGGGAGCTTCGATGGCGTAGGCAAACACACAGATACAAACGTTAAACTTATAACACCCCCCTCTTTTTTTCCGTCAGGGGTTAATAAAAGTGCATATTAGGACCAAAAATCGTTGCTACACGACGTATTATTTCTTGGTGGGTAGATTCTTTTCGGCCGTTATTAGGCAACCCTCCGGAGGGGGCATCACGTTGTTGTCACGTGGCGCTGTGAGCAACGTGACAGCGTTAGGGCAGGCTCCAAGACTCCTTCCTTACGAAACGTGACCACAACTATTTATATGACGAGCTTTTATTTAGTTTCACCTGTTAGTAACATGTTCTGCAAACTAATTTTGGATAGCTTCCTCTTGACCTATCAAGTTGAGAGACTTCGTATTTTTAGGACCCGTCCATTCCGTTGTTATTATTAAATTAGAGTTTTTTGTTTTTGAAGTGAAAACTTCTTTAGCGGCGTTATGCACTTTTTTTGGGATGGGTAAAAAATGTTAAACTCGCGTCAGGACGTGACCGTAAGATCCGTTGCCTAGCAACCGACTAAGTAAATCTATACATATAATAAAATTGTAGAAAAGTGGTGTCTGTACAATGGAAATATATGAAAAAAAAGTAGCAGGGGTTGTTATTATATCGATGCTGAACCCGAGATTGTAATTAAAATTTTTTTTGTCTGTTTGTCTGTGTGTTTGTGCACGCTAATATCAGAAACGGCTTATTCGATTTAGATGCGGTTTTCACTAATACATTGTAGTAAGCTTCACTTAACATTTAGTGTTTATTTCATGTCAATCGGTTCATAAATAAAAAAGTTATGTCAATTTAAAGAATCACGGCGAACATTTGTTATAGGTTAGGCATTTCTTTCCTTGATTTTCGGTATACTTATCTTAATTTTTATTTAGGGTTTGTATATATAAATATTATAAGTATTTGGTATAGGTTAGGCATTTCTTTTCTTGATTTTCTTTATCTATACATATAATAAAATTGTAGAAAAGTGGTGTCTGTACAATGGAAATATATGAAAAAAAAGTAGCAGGGGTTGTTATTATATCGATGCTGAACCCGAGATTGTAATTAAAATTTTTTTTGTCTGTTTGTCTGTTTGTCTGTTTGTCTGTTTGTCTGTTTGTCTGTGTGTTTGTGCACGCTAATATCAGAAACGGCTTATTCGATTTAGATGCGGTTTTCACTAATACATTGTAGTAAGCTTCACTTAACATTTAGTGTTTATTTCATGTCAATCGGTTCATAAATAAAAAAGTTATGTCAATTTAAAGAATCACGGCGAACATTTGTTATAGGTTAGGCATTTCTTTCCTTGATTTTCGGTATACTTATCTTAATTTTTATTTAGGGTTTGTATATATAAATATTATAAGTATTTGGTATAGGTTAGGCATTTCTTTTCTTGATTTTCTTTATTAAGTATAAGTTTATTAGCTCAGGTTAGTAATTAATTTTTCTAACAATTCTTTTGTTTTATAAAGTTAGATAAGACGTGTAAACCAAACGTACTAAACGTTTGGTTTACACGTCTTAACACTTATTACTTAAACTGTGATAATTTTAGACTGTATAATAATCTGTAAGTATTTATAATTTAATTGTTTACGATAGTACGTGTTTACTCGGAGGAGCTCGTGGCTAAGTAATACAAGCCGCACGGGTCGATCCATCAGGTTAAGCTACGCTTGCCGGGGTTGGTCAGTGGATGGGTGACCATCTTCACATACCGAGACTCCTCCGTGCCTCGGAAAGCACGTTAAGCCGGTGGTCCCGGCTGTCATTCGTGGATCTTTGACAGTTGTTACGAGTCGTCAGAAGCCGAAAAGTCTGACACCAGTCTTACCAAGGGGTATCGTATTACCCAGTTACTGGGTTGTGGAGGTCAGATAGGCAGTCGCTCCATGTAAAATACTGGTATTCAGCTGAATCCGGTTAGACTGGAAGCCGACCCCAAGATAGTTGGGAAAAAAGGCTAGGAAGATTGATTGAGTACGTGTTTACTAAATAACTGTGTGTTAAGTAGTAAGTACTATTTTATTGTAAGAATGCTTCGAAGAAGATCCAACCTCTCCCAATGTAGCAGAAATGCTAAAAGGATGAGATTAGTTCGATCACAGGAATCTGAGGAAGGTCGTGAGGCAAGGCTCTCTGCAACTCGGGAACATCAGGCTAGGTTTCGTGCTGCAGAAACTTCGACTCAGCGGGAATCTCGACTGAGTTCAAATCGTTCTCGAATGGTTTGAATCGTTCTCGAATGGTCGAGGTCGCGAAAAATTTTTTATACTAAGGGGGTTGAGTCATGAAAAAGGTTGAAAAACACTGCCCTACATTAATCCTACTAATCCTACTATCCTACTAATATTATAAATGCGAAAGTTTGTGAGGATGGATGGATGGATGGATGGATGTTTGTTACTCTTTCACACAAAAACTACTGAACGGATTTTGATGAAACTTTACAATAATGTAGCTTATACATTAGAATAACACATAGGCTACAATTTATAAAGATTTTATGTGATTTGACCATAACATAACGATAAGTATCAAGTAAGTCGGAAAAATTCCTGCCCTCTGAGATCTATCTTTGCGTCCGCTGCCATTTTTTTTTTTTGGTTGGGGAGTCATCCAATGATTTCTGGGCGTTTCAGTCTCTTACTTACTAAAACCTACCCGTGTTCGTTCCCTTGCCTTGCCAGATGCCACGCTTTCCCCTTGGGACTACCCGCAACCCCGGCAGGCATCGGCCCTAGCGGACCCCGTCAGTTTTGCTGATATCTCTTTGAGGTGCGCGTGGAACACGATGCGCCGTCGACCCGGGCCTGGTCCTTATCGGACGGTGAGCTGCCCGTTGCTCTCCGTCCGCAGGCCCGCGCCTACGGTGGCCGGAAATCGGCTATCAATTCCTGACGCCCGGGACGTCTCCTACGGCGGCGGCGGCTAGGGCTGGTAGGGCGCGGCCTTTGCCACTCCCTCGCGCGCTCCACCTTCTCCTTCGCGAGCATTACTGCTTTGCAGAAGGAGGTGACGGCTTGCCATGCCCTCTCGCTCCGCACCATGGCCTGAACCAGGGCCGTACGCGAGAGGTCACCGCCGCCGATCGCCTCCACGAGGACACGGCGGTGGTCCACCTAAGCCGGGCAGACCTCCACCGTTTGCTGCGTGCGCTGCCTAAACCGTTAGAGTTACATGAAGAAAATGTATTGTGGGATTGTTTGTCTTAAAGAGTTCTAAATAAAAGTCCGTGACAGCATATCCGCGACACCTTTTATGTGGAAGCCTTTATAACCAAAATAGTGAGCAATAAATACAGTTACATTGAATACTTTTTTTACATTGCATATTTTAGAGTATTTAGTTAATTCTTATCAAAATAAATACCTTCATCGCTTTCGGTATTTAATTTAGATAAAGTTTGTCTTTTACACTAAGTAATTTGGACAAATAGTTTAAAAGTTAGAACGATAAGAATGATCTGCGATATTGAGTCGACGGCGCTCAGAACGAGGGTGGAGGGGCGGGCCAGCCAGGGGATGACGCGCCAGAGCGCCGAGTGGAATAATTATGTTCGAGAAATAACGTAAATAACGCAATTAATTGTTTAACTGTCAATATGAAACCCATTGCTATTGTAAGTCCGACATCCACGCGGGCGAAGCCGCGGGCAGAAGCTAGTATCAAAATAAATAGTCTTTGACATTACGTAAAAATTGCGAGGTAAGAAATTTTACCCATATTGATGGGTAAAAAAAAGCAGTCAAAACATACTTCATGAAAAGTGTTTAAATAAATTGTTTGTTTTTGTTAGACTATAATTTGCATTTTAATAAATATACTACTACTACTACTAATGAATATTGTATTTAACCACATAAATTATAGTACTTTTATACTGATAAATAAAGCAATTCGTGCGAAATTATTCCCTAACCATTCCAAAATATTAAAAAATGCACAACGTTAATATTCAAGTTTTCTCTTCTGCCGGCACTCCCGGAGTGCAATCCGTTGTTTTTTGTAGCAACAGAAATGATGCTAAGCCAAGGTCGCCTTCACACGAGGAAACTCTTTCAGTTTCGTTCGGGTATCGTCTTTCTAGTTAAAATTTTCAAAGAGAGATTGAAACAATTTTGGTAAAATTTGGAAAAAGTTAATATTTGTTAAAGGTCACTAAAGAAATACAACAAAGGTCTTGATTTGTATTGACTTATGCTTTGAGACGTAACTTGTGGACTTAACGTCTGCCTGCCTCTTTGGGGAATACAAGCGTAATTCTATGTTATTTTAAACCTACAGCAATTTAACAAGGCACTATCTTCAGTATCTACCGTAGAAGTTGGTGCTAAACAGCTTTCGTTACTAAAAGGTCGAGGAATGTCCAATGTAATTTGGTCCCAACTTCAACAATATTGGGTAGATTTCAGAGGTCTTCTAACATTGGATTATCCAGTATAACTTGATCTTTATCAAGCGCATAACAGGAATGATTTTCAGAGCTCTGATAAGTCTGGTCGCTTTTCCTGGTTGAAAATTAGGCCGTAGATTAAAACTCTTCAGGGAATAATATTGAAGTTCAAAATATATGATAAAGACAAGTATTTGAGGCTTAGATAACTTTGAATATTTTACATTTTGGTTGGAATAATTGATCGGTAAAGTTCGGCGAAAATGCGACATCATGTTATGAATAAAGTACCTAATTTGTTAATCATGGGCTGCTATTAAGAATCCCATAACTGATAACGAAATTCCTGTTTAGACGCAAAGATCTTCTAACTTCTTACCAACTGAAAACTACTACTGCTTGTACCTGAATCGGAAAGAGGACTTAAATGAGCTAGACCGTAAGTTGTTAGAACAATACTTTAAAAATAAAAAGACGGGTGGCACTCGGGGACTGCCCCGGCGAAGCTATTGCATAGCATTTTTTTATCAACTTACGCAATTGTAAAATATTAACCCAAATACAAGAAATAGCAATGATGACATTGACAGGAACTGTTATTCACATTTATAGTTTTTAAAACTTGACACAACGTAATGGGAACATCAAACTAATAAAAAGGTTTTAATTTAACTATTAATAGTCAAGGATCATTCGTCTAAGTAAATTTGAACTTTATTGTCAAACAGTTAAACATAATTTTCAATACAACACTCTCGTATCATTCGTCTAAGTAAATTTGAACTTTGTTGTCAAACAGTTAAACATAATTTTCAATACAAAACTCTACTCTTTCTTAGGTAGTATTTTCGTTACGAAATTTCTGGATTAGGTCTCCACGCTCAAGGCCCGCGATAGAAGCTATGCAATAGCTTAAAAACGGGGCATTCTGGGACTGCCAATTGAAGTGAAAACTAAGTAACGCCATCTAACGAAAATGTCAGGAATTTATGTGGCTTGCTGCCAGTACAAGCCGTCTTACGAATTTTCGATCAGGCCACGTGTCCTGATTCTTGACGCCTGAGTCCGCCGAGTTTAACATTTTTTACCCATCCCAAAAAGTGCTCAACGCGCCTAAAGAAGTTCTGACTTCAAAAAATAAACGCGGTATATATAACTACAGTCGTTTCATTAACTTGGTCAGCTAGTATATAACAAGCTTTTAACAACTCAAACAAAATAAGTTTAATTTGGAAATTACATCGCCATGCTAAAATATCTCCGGTGACGAATTTGATTGAATCTTCACGGTAACACGATCTCTTATTACAGTTTCAGATATCATTCAATTTACTGAAGAATCTAGTTCCAATGTTGTCGTTGCGACTAGACACAGAGCTGTTGTTTGCGTCTCCGACTAGTTGTAACGACAGTCGTCGCGCAGGAAGCGGTCATTTTCTTTTGAGTATTCGAGAAAGACGGTCGTGTCTTGAGAGTGAATGAAGCCTTTTGTTGCATTTGCCTTGGGCATCCGACTGTCGTCAGGTGTGTGCGTGCATCGTGCTACAAGTAGCAAGAGCGTGCAACTTCCCTAGCCTGTCGTTGCAATTCTGCAACTCGACGTTCAATTTTCATATATTTTGTTCAAAGCTCCGCAAAAGTGTCAGTCGCAGCCTGTCGTTGCGTCCAGTCTCCGAGTAGTCGCATATTGTGCGCAATGTCTTAATCTACTCGACAATATTCTCTGAGCCGAAAACAACACTATATCAATCAAATTGTTTAAAACTTTCTTTTGTTTTCGTTGTCTTTGATAGCAATCTATCAAACACGACGAAAACATAAGAAAGTTTTTTTTGAAGTTCGAGGAAAATGTTGATCAATACAGATTGACGGTAATGTAGAACCAAGGTTAAATACAAAGAGGGTTTGTGCTGTTATTTGCTTAAGGATAGCATAACATCACGCCTGAATTCCCAGAAGGAAAAGCAGAGGTGTATAGTGCTCCCAGATTTCGCCAGATATGACTAATAGTGGCGAGCTTTGCCATCAACCGAGTACAAATTTTTGAGCAGTGGTGAAAGTGGTGGAGTAAAGTCGGGGCCGTTACCGCTGGGACATGTGGCCCAGCGGTAACGGCCCCGACTTTACTGTGTGTAATTTATTTCATCATCAATGTTCTCAAAACGGTGAAGAGAGACATCGTAAGGAAAATGCCGGTTTCCTTACGATGTCTCTCTTCACCGTCTTAGAACCAAAAATTTTAAGACATGACGTGACATCTACCAACCCGCACTAACTCCGCGTGGTCGACTATATGAGTATACGACCCACTCCCTCTCACAGAGCGGAGGCTGCAGTCCCAGCAGTGGGAATTTTGTAGACTGATTAAGGCACAAAACCTCTACTCTGCTGTAGGTCATTAGTTCAGTGCGACTACGTACCCTACAGTGTCATGGCGGCAGCTATACCGTCGCAGATAGCTAATTATGGCCATTTGTCGCTGATTGACCGACGCATCCCCCCGCGACTATTAGACGGACCCGCTCCCCTCCAACATCTTGTACTTAACGAAGTATTGATGCGCCATTAACATTGTGCTTTACTTAGTTAATAACAGCCGCATGGGTCGATCAAGGTTAAACAACGCTTGCCGAAGTCGATTCAAACTCAAACTCAAAGCATTTATTTCAATTAAACCATTTACAGGCACTTTTGAAAGAGTCGGTCAGTTAGTCAGAAAGTGGAAGCTAGTCGCCCATTCCAAAAAGTAGATCTCTGTGGAGAAGAACGGGCAAGAAACTCCCAGGACACTCTTATAAATAGGATGGGTGGGTGACACACCATGGATGGGTGACCCGTACCCTAATTACGTAATACACAATCAATTCGTTTTGAAACAGATTACCTTCATAAGTTCGACAATAAATTCTGCTCTGCAACGTAATTATCGCAATTAATGTTGTTAAACTGTCAAAATGAAACAAATGATCGCTATTGCATTGCTTCTGCAAGATAGGTAATAGCCCTGCCGTTCATTACATACCATACCGACACACCTCTGCGCCACCTATAGCACGTTAGGCAGTTGGTACCAGCTGTCATTAGTAAATCTTTGACTTTGACAGATCTTGTTACGGTTACGGGTAGTCTAAAGCCTGGATGTCTGATAACCAGCCTCACTGCGTGTTACCATGTAACTGGTTGTGGAGGTCACATAGGCAGTCGCACCATGTAAAATACTGGTATTTCGCTGCATCCGGTTAGATTGGAAGCCAACACCAAAATAGTTCGGAAAA